>BSBK01011545.1:0-2500 GCA_027943335.1 Chamaecyparis obtusa | reverse complement strand
AATAAGATCTAAAATTAAACATTAACCATATAAACTTTACAAACCTCAAGTAAATTAAAAATGATTTCTTTGAACTGTAAGACATTCAAATCATTAAATATATTATAGATCCCTTATATAAAAGACATTCAAATCATAAAATGTACACTTAAATTTTGCAACACATACATTGAACAAAAAATATTAAAAACCTTGTAAATTTAAAATAATTTCAGTTCCCTAAGGCATTAAAATCATTACTTAGTATGTATCCTCTTAAAATGTATTCAATCATACATATCACATCAGTATAGTGAAATTTTAGTCTTTTAATGGTTCCATCAATTGTTTTGATTAATGCTGATGTTTAAAGGTTCTTTAAATGGCCAAACAAATTCTAAACAACATATCATTTTAGGAAAGGAGCATGATTTCAAATTTAAATTAGTTTATTTGGAAAAAAAAACTATCATGTCATAGGCATGAAATGAAAAAAATATGGGATATTGTAAGCATATTTGCATGTTTCATCTTGCATGATAGGATGCATGAAATTTTAAAATTTGATAAATGAAAAATGATAGACATATCAAGGTTCATGTTGCATGAGAAAATGAAAAACTTGATTCTTTCATCTAGTAATATTATTGCAATACTATAAGGCCATATATAAGTATTTTCAACTAAGTTTAAATTATTTATGTTTTATGTTTAAATTATTTGCTAGTTCTCTAATGTAGTATTGATCTCATCTATAATGTACATGGTGAACACTGATAGAATGTTTAAAAGAATAAATCTAACAAATAACATGTACTAACATTTAAGCTTGCACTAATATCATGATATAACAAAAGATTTGTTTTATATGAAAATATGTAAAACATTTCTTGAAGTAATCAAATATGTATTTGTTGTAATGTTGATGTTGTGAGATATATTTCATGTATACTCATGAGATGATGTTACATGTAAATGCTCTATCTGATTAATATTACATGAAGTGAGTGTATTTTGAGATAATTATATATTATAGTTTATGTTTTGCATTTGAGTCTCTTTGTGAATATGATGTCAATATTGGAAATTTTGTTCTATGCTCGTATGATGTTACAAGATTGACACAATGTCTAGGTTGATAGATTTGATAATGTGAGATGAACATTGATTTCCAAGTCACATGATTAGCTAGAAAGTGTATTGTCATAAAAAGTTATCATCTATAATTAGATGCTCATCATTAAATATCTCCATTTTAGGGTTAATAGTTTAATGATTTAAGTTTTGTTTTGGGTTTAACATTTTGAAGATTTAAGTTTTGTTATAGGTTTGATAGTATGAAGGTTTAAACTTGAAAGTTTGATTTTTAAGTTTTAAGTTTTAAGGTTTAAGTTTTTAGTTTCAAGAATAAAATATTATTTAACTAGACATTTTATACAACATAAAAAATTAAACATTTTCTACTAATATAAGTTTTCAAAATCATTTTTAAACCATACATGAAAAATTAAACATTTGGTACTAATAAAACATTAAAACATTATTTTTTAACCATATAATTACAAAAAACTCTTAAAAAAACAAATAAATCAAATAAATGATAAAAAGTGGGGGCCCTACCTCACACTCGACTGAATGTCCTCAAGCCCCCTTCTTTTCTCCACTGCCCTTCACTGTGCAAATGAGGGGCTTAAATTGCATTCTAAGGTTTTGATTGAGCGAGTGAGACTCGACCAAGTGGGATTCAATGGAGTCCCACTCGATCGAGTACCTGTTGTCACATTATGCACCATTAGTTTCCATGCAACACATACATGGATTCAGCCAAGTGCTACTCGGCCGAGTATTACTTGACTAAGTTTTTCTTGACCAAATCCTCTAAGTTAGCCTCACTATGACAAACAATTGTTATTTTTACGCATACACCTTTGACTGTACCAATTAGACCTTGGGAGGACATTAGTATGGATTTTATACTTGGTTTACCAATAACATAGAGAGGCCATGATTCAATTTTTGTGGTTGTAAGTAGATTTTCTAAGATGTAACATTTCATACCATGTAAGAAGACTACATATGTAGTGCATGTGGTATAAACTATTTTTCAAGTAGATTGTGAGATTGCATGGATTACCTAAGACCATATGTTTATATCAGGATAGTAAGTTTGTTGGTTATTTTTGGAGGACACTTTGGAAGAAGATGAAAATTGATCTAAAGTACAGTTCTACTTTTCATTTGTAGGACCGATGGCCAGACTGAGGTCGCGAACATGAGTTTAGGGAATTTTCTATGGTGTTTAGTTGAAGACAAGCCAGAGAATTAGTATTAAGTTTTTCATTAGGAAATTTTTTTCATATAATAATTCAGTAAATAGGAGCACAGGGAAGACACCATGAGGAGAAGAATTAAGAGACATTAGTCATGATGTTAAGAGGAGTGTTGAAGGAGAGGAATTTGAAGAATTGATGAAATCATTGCATGAAGGGGTTAAATAGCATCTAGAGAAAATAAATTAGGA
>BSBK01011544.1:130000-162287 GCA_027943335.1 Chamaecyparis obtusa | reverse complement strand
CGTACGGAGCCTCCTTTGTTCATTTTATTTTCCGCGAGTTTCGACCCCCGCCCGGGAGCGAGCTCGGCGCCGATCCCGCCCCGCCGCTCCCCGGAGAGCTCGACCGGTTCGGTTTCCGCTCCGATCGACCCCGCCGCGCAGCGCCGCTCGGCTCGTCGAGCTCGATGGGGATCCGTCCGCGGGCGAGCTGGCGGTGGCTACACGTATGACTCCGAATGTAATTTTTTTTTTTTTTTTTTTTTTTTAACCTCTGGTTTTTTTTTTTCAGTTCTTATCCTCGTACGGAGCCTCCTTTGTTCATTTTTTTCCCGCGAGTTTCGACCCGCGCCGCCCGGGAGCGAGCTCGGCGCCGATCCCCGCCCCCGCCGCTCCCCGGAGAGCTCGACCGGTTCGGTTCCGCTCGGATCGGACCCCGCCCGCGAGCGCCGCTCGGCTCGACGAGCTCGATGGGGATCCCGTCCGCGGGCGAGCTGGGCGTGGCTACACGTATTGACCCGAATGTAATTTTTTTTTTTTTTTTTTTTTAAAACTCTGGTTTTTTTCGTTCTTATCCTCGTACGGAGCCTCCTTTGTTCATTTTTTTTCCGCGAGTTTCGGACCCCGCCCGGGAGCGAGCTCGGCGCCGATCCCGCCCCGCCGCTCCCCGGAGAGCTCGGACCGGTTCGGTTCCGCTCGGATCGGACCCCGCCCGCGAGCGCCGCTCGGCTCGACGAGCTCGATGGGGATCCGTCCGCGGGCGAGCTGGGCGTGGCTACACGTATGGACCCCGAATGTAATTTTTTTTTTTTTTTTTTTTTTTTTTAACTCTGGTTTTTTCGTTCTTATCCTCGTACGGAGCCTCCTTTGTTCATTTTTTTTCCGCGAGTTTCGACCCCGCCCCGGGAGCGAGCTCGGCGCCGATCCCGCCTCGCCGCTCCCCGGAGAGCTCGACCGGTTCGGATTCCGCTCGGATCGGACCCCGCCCGCGAGCGCCGCTCGGCTCGACGAGCTCGATGGGGGATCCCGTCCGCGGGCGAGCTGGGCGTTGGCTACACGTATGACCCGAATGTAATTTTTTTTTTTTAATTTTTTTTTTAACTCTGGTTTTTTCGTTCTTATCCTCGTACGGAGCCTCCTTTGTTCATTTTTTTTCCGCGAGTTTCGACCCCGCCCCGGGAGCGAGCTCGGCGCCGATCCCGCCCTCGCCGCTCCCCGGAGAGCTCGACCGGTTCGGTTCCGCTCGGATCGGACCCCGCCCGCGAGCGCCCGCTCGGCTCGACGAGCTCGATGGGGATCCCGTCCGCGGGGCTGAGCTGGGCGTGGCTACACGTATGACGCGAATGTATTTTTTTTTTTTTTTTTTTTTTTTTTAACTCTGGTTTTTTCGTTCTTATCCTCGTACGGAGCCTCCTTTGTTCATTTTTTTTCCGCGAGTTTCGACCCCGCCCCGGAGCGAGCTCGGCGCCGATCCCGCCCCGCCGCTCCCCGGAGAGCTCGACCGGTTCGGTTCCGCTTCGGATCGGACCCCGCCCGCGAGGCGCCGCTCGGCTCGACGAGCTCGATGGGGATCCCGTCCGCGGGCGAGCTGGGCGTGGCTACACGTAATGACCCGAAAGTAATTTTTTTTTTTTTTTTTTTTTTTTTAACTCTGGTTTTTTCGTTCTTATCCTCGTACGGGGCCTCCTTTGTTCATTTTTTTTCTCCGCGAGTTTCGACCCCCGCCCCGGGAGCGAGCTCGGCGCCGATCCCGCCCCCGCCGCTCCCCGGAGAGCTCGACCGGTTCGGTTCCGCTCGGATCGGACCCCGCCCGCGAGCGCCGCTCGGCTCGACGAGCTCGATGGGGATCCCGTCCGCGGGCGAGCTGGGCGTGGCTACACGTATGACCCGAATGTAATTTTTTTTTTTTTTTTTTTTTTTTTTAACTCTGGTTTTTTCGTTCTTATCCTCGTACGGAGCCTCCTTTGTTCATTTTTTTTCCGCGAGTTTCGACCCCCGCCCGGGAGCGAGCTCGGCGCCGATCCCGCCCCCGCCGCTCCCCGGAGAGCTCGACCGGTTCGGTTCCGCTCCGCGATCAGACCCCGCCCGCGAGCGCCGCTCGGCTCGACGAGCTCGATGGGGATCCCGTCCGCGGGCGAGCTGGGCGTGGCTACACGTATGACGCGAATGTAATTTTTTTTTTTTTTTTTTTTTTTTTTTATACTCTGGTTTTTTCGTTCTTATCCTCGTACGGAGCCTCCTTTGGTCATTTTTTTTCCCGCGAGTTTCGGACCCCGCCCGGGAGCGAGCTCGGCGCCGATCCCGCCCCGCCGCTCCCCGGAGAGCTCGACCGGTTCGGTTCCGCTCGGATCGGACCCCGCCCGCGAGCGCCGCTCGGCTCGACGAGCTCGATGGGGATCCCGTCCGCGGGCGAGCTGGGCGTGGCTACAACGTATGACCCGAATGTAATTTTTTTTTTTTTTTTTTTTTTAACTCTGGTTTTTTCGTTTCTTATCCTCGTACGGAGCCTCCTTTGTTCATTTTTTTTCCGCGAGTTTCGACCCCGCCCGGGAGCGAGCTCGGCGCCGATCCTGCCCCGCCGCTCCCCGGAGAGCTCGACCCGGTTCGGTTCCGCTCGGATCGGACCCCGCCCGCGAGCGCCGCTCGGCTCGACGAGCTCGAATGGGATCCCGTCCGCGGGCGAGCTGGGCGTGCTACACGTATGACCCGAATGTAATTTTTTTTTTTTTTTTTTTTTTTTTAACTCTGGTTTTTTCGTTCTTATCCTCGTACGGAGCCTCCTTTGTCATTTTTTTTCCGCGAGTTTCGACCCCGCCCGGGAGCGAGCTCGGCGCCGATCCCAGCCTCGCCGCTCCCCGGAGAGCTCGACCGGTTCGGTTCCGCTCGGATCGGACCCCCGCCCGCGAGCGCCGCTCGGCTCGACGAGCTCGATGGGGATCCCGTCCGCGGGCGAGCTGGGCGTGGCTTACACGTATGACCCGAATGTAATTTTTTTTTTTAATTTTTTTTTAAACTCTGGTTTTTTCGTTCTTATCCTCCGTACGGAGCCTCCTTTGTTCATTTTTTTTTCCGCGAGTTTCGACCCCGCCCGGGAGCGAGCTCGGCGCCGATCCCGCCCCGCCGCTCCCCGGAGAAGCTCGACCGGCTTTCGGTTCCGCTCGGATCGGACCCCCGCCCGCGAGCGCCGCTCGGCTCGACGAGCTCGATGGGGATCCCGTCCGCGGGCAGAGCTGGGCGTGGCTACACGTATGACGCGAATGTATTTTTTTTTTTTTTTTTTTTTTTTAACTCTGGTTTTTTCGTTCTTATCCTCGTACGGAGCCTCCTTTGTTCATTTTTTTTTCCGCGAGTTTCGACCCCCCGCCCGGAGCGAGCTCGGCGCCGATCCCGCCCCGCCGCTCCCCCGGAGAGCTCGACCGGTTCGGTTCCGCTCGGATCGGACCCCGCCCGCGAGCGCCGGGCTCGGCTCGACGAGCTCGATGGGGATCCCGTCCGCGGGCGAGCTGGGCGTGGCTACACGTATGACCCGAAAGTAATTTTTTTTTTTTTTTTTTTTTTTTTTTAATTTAACTCTGGTTTTTTCGTTCTTATCCTCGTACGGGGCCTCCTTTGTTCATTTTTTTTCCGCGAGTTTCGACCCCGCCCGGGAGCGAGCTCGGCGCCGATCCGCCCCCGCCGCTCCCCGGAGAGCACGACCGGTTCGGTTCCGCTCGGCTTGATCAGCTCTGGTCGCTAGATCACTTGACAAAATTAGGTCAACAGGCAGATCACTCGGGTCACCAACTAGATCAACTCAGGTCGCAAACTAGATCATCTCGGGTGGCTAGATCAACTCTGCTCGCTAGTCGGTAACTCATACTGCCATAATAAATTAGGTCACTACAACGACTCTGGTCGCCTCGGTCGACTAAGGTGACTCAGGTCACTGGGTGGACTTGGTCGACTCGGTCGACTCGATCGAACTCGGAGTCACCGAGTTGACTCAGGTAGCCAAATCAACTCAGGTCGAGTCAGTCACCTGACCGACCCGGTCGACTCGGGTCGACGCAGTCAACTTGAGTCAACTCAGTTGACTTGGATCCACCGGGTCGACTAGGGTGACTTAGGTCGGACTCAGCTGACTCGGTTGACTCAGGTCGACTCAAGTCGACTTGGGTTGTCGGATCTACTCGGGCCTCTAGATTGCACGGGTCACTAGATCAACTCAAGTTGCTAGCGAGATCAGCTCAGGTCACCACACAGGTAACCAACTAGATCAACTCGGGTCACTAGATCAGCTTGGGTCACCAGCTAGGATCAGCTCTAGTCGCTAGATCACCTGACAAAATCAGGTCACTAACTAGATCAGCCTGGGTCACCAACCATTTCATCTTAGGTCGCCAACTAGATCAGCTTAGGTCGCTAACTAGATCAACTCAGGTCGCCAGATCAGCTCTGGTTGCCAGCCAAAAACTTTGACTGCCATAATAAATTGGGTCACCACAGCGACTCGGGTCACCAGGTCGACTCGGTTGACTCGGGTCACCAGGTCGACTTGGTTGAATCAGGTCACTGGGTCGACTCGGTCGACTCGATGGACTTGGGTCACCAGGTCGACTTGGTTGACTCAGGTCACCGGGTCGACTCAGTCACCTGACTGACTCGGTCGACTCGGGAATGACTCAGTTGACTCAGGTCATCGGATCGACTCGAGTCACCAAGTTGACTCGGGTCACCGGGTCGACTTGGGTTGTCAGATCGACTCGGGCCTCTGGATCAGTACGGGTCACTGGATCAACTCAAGTCGCTAGCGAGATCAACTCAGGTAACCACTACGGGTCGCCAACTAGATTCAACTCACATCGCCAGATCAGCTTGGGGTCACCAACCAGATCAACTCTGGTCGCTAGATCACCTGACAAACTTAAGTCACCAGCCAGATTAGCTTAGGTCACCAGCCAGTAACTCTGACTACCATAATAAATTAGGTCACCACAGTGACTCAGGTAACTCGGGTTGACTCAGTCGACTCAGGTCGACTCAGTTGACTCAGGTCACCGGGTCGACTCGATCGACTCAGTTGACTCGATTCACCGGGTTGACTTAGGTTACTGGGTTGACACGATCGACTCAGTTGACTCAGGTCATTGGTGTGGACTCCGTTGACTTAATCGACTCAGGTCACCGGGTTGACTCAGTCACCTGACTGACTAGCGGTCGACTTGGTTGACTCGGGTCACTAAGGTCGACTTGGTTGACTCGGGTCATCAGGTCGACTTGGTTGATTCGGGGTCATCGGGTCGACTCGGTTGAGTCGGGTCACCAGGTCGACTCAGGTCGACTTGGGTTACCAGATCGACTCAGGCCTCTGGATCAGGATGGGTTACTGGATCAACTCAAGTTGCTAGCAAGATCAACTTAGGTCACCACATCGGGGTCACCAACTAGATCAACTCTGGTCGCCAGATTAGCTTGGGTCACCAACCAGATCAACTCTGGTCTCCAGATCACCTAACAAAATTAGGTCACTAGCAACTTGGGTCACTGGGTCGACTCAATTGACTCAGGTCACCGGGTGAACTCGGGTCGACTCAGTTGACTCGGGTCACCGGGTCGACTCGGTTGACTCGGGTCATTGGGTCGACTCGGTCGAGTCAGGTCACCAGTCGACTCGATCGAGTCGGGTCATCGGGTCGACTCAGGTCGTCGGGGTTGACTCAGGTCAATCTCGGTTGACCTCAGGTCACCGGGTCGACTCGGTTGACTTGGGTCACCGCATCGACTTGGTTGACTCAGGTCACTGCGTCGACTCGGTTGACTCGGGGTCATCGGGTTGACTCGGTTGACTCGGGTCATCGGGTCGACTCGGTTGACTCAGGTCACTGGGTTGACTCACATTGACTCAGGTCACTGGGGTCGACTCGGTTGACTCGGGGTCACCGAGTCAACTCGAATCGACTTGGGTTGCCGGATCGACTCAGGCCTCTAGATTGGGATGGGTCACTAGATCAACACAAGTCGCTAGTGAGATCAACTCAGGTCACCACACGGGGTCCACCAACTAGATCAACTCAGGTCACCAAATCAGATTGGGTCACTAGCCAGATCAGCCTCTGGTCGCCAGATCAACCTCACAAAAATTAGGTCGACAGCCAAATCAGCTTAGGTTGCCAACTAGATCAATTCAGGTCACCAGATCAGCTCTAGTCCACCAGCCAGTAACTCTGACTGCCATAATAAATTAGGTCACCATAGTGACTCAGGTCGCTGGGTCGACTCGATCGACTCGGGTCACCAGGTCAACTCGGTTGACACGGGTCACTGGGTCGACTCGGTCGACTCTGTTGACTCGAGTCACCGGGTTGACTCGAGGTCGACTCAGGTCACTAGGTCGACTTAGGTCGACTCAGTCACCTGACTGACTCGGTCGACTTGGGTCGACTTGGTTGCCTCGAGTCATCGTGTTAACTCAGTTGACTCAGGTCATCGGGTCAACTCAGTTGACTCCGGTCATTGGGTCAACTCAGTTGACTCAAGTCATCAGGTCAACTTAGTTGACTCAGGTCACTGGGTCGAGGTCGGTCGACGCGGTTGACTCAGGTCACCAGGTCGACTTGGGTTGCCGGATCGACTCGGGCCTCTAGATCAAGATGGATCATCGGGTCAACTCAAGTTACTAGCGAGATCAACTCAGGTCACCACATGGGTCGCCAACTAGATCAACTTGGGGTCACCAGATTAGCTTGGGTCACCAGCTAGATCAGCTCTGGTCGCCATATCAGCTTATGTCACCAACTAGATCAACTCAGGTCGCCAGCCAATAACTTTGACTGCCATAATAAATTGGGGTCACCATAGTGACTCGGGTCGCTAGGTCAACTTGGTTGACTCAGGTCATAGGGTCGACTCGGTTGACTCAGTTGACTAGGTCATTGGGTCGACTCAGTTGACTCATGTCACTGGGTCGACTCGAGTCACCAGGTCCGACTCGGTTGACTCAGGTCACTAGGTCGACTCGGGTCAACTCAGTCACCTTACTAACTTAGGTAGACTTGGTTGACTTGGGTCACCAGGTCAACTTAGGTCATCAGGTCAACACGGTTGACTCAGGTCACTAGGTCAACTCTGTCGACTCAGGTCACCAAGTCAGCTGGGTCGACTTAGTCAACTCTGGTCACCGGGTCGACTCAGTTGATTCGAGTCACCGGGTCACTGGGTCGACTCGGTTGGCTCGGGTCATCGAGTTGACCCAGGTTGACTCGGGTCACTGGGTCGACTCGGTGGACTCGAGTCGACTCGATTGACTCAGGTCGAGTTGGGTTGCCGGCTCGACTCGGGCCTCTGGATCGGGATGGGTCACTGGATCAACTCAAGTCGCTAGCGAGATCAACTCAGGTCACCACACGGATCACCAACTAGATTTACTCAGGTCGCCATATCAGCTTGGGTCACCAACCAGATCAGCTCTTGTCACCAGATCACCTGACAAAATTAGTTCACCAAACCAGATCAGGTTAGGTCACCAATTAGATCAACTCAGGTCGCTAGATTAGCTCTGGTCGCCAGTGAGTAACTCCGACTGCCATAATAAATTGGGTCACCACAAAAACCCTGGTCGCTGGGTCCGACTCAGTCAACTCAGTCAACTTGATCAACTCGGGTCACCGGGTCAACTCGGGTCATCGGGTCAACTCGGGTCACTGGGTCGACTCGGTCGACGTGGGTCACCGAGTCGACTTGGGTTGCCGAATCAACTTAGGCCTCGAGTCGACTTGGGTTGACACGGGTCGACCTAGTCGACTCAGGTCACTAGGTTGACTCAATTGATTCAGGTCACTAGGTCAACTCAGTCGACTCTGGTTTACTCGGGTCGACTCGGTCCACTGACCGACTCGGGACACACCACGTCGACTCAGTCGACTCGGTTGACTCGGGTCATCGAGTCGACTCGGTTGACTCGGGTCATCGAGTCGACTCGGTTGACTCAGGTCACTCGGTCAACTCGATAGACTCGGGTCACCGAGTCGACTTGGGTTGCCGGATTGACTCAGGCCTCTGGATCAGGACGGGTCACTGGATCAACTCAAATCGCTAGCAAGATCAACTCAGGTCACCACACGGTCGCCAACTAGATCAACTTGAGTCACCAGATCAACTTGGGTCACCAGCCAGATCAGCTCTGGTCTCCAGATGACCTGACAAAATTAGGTCACTAGCCAGATCAGCTTAGGTCACCCACTAGATCAATTCAGGTTGCCAGCTCAGCTCTGGTCGCCAGCTAGTAACTTTAACTGCCATAATAAATTAGGTCACCACAGCGACTTGGGTCACTGGGTCGACTCAGTTGACTCGGGTCATCGGGTCAACTCGGTCGACTCAGTTGACTTGGGTCACCAGGTCCGACTCGGTTGACTCGAGTCATTGGGTCGACTCAGTTGACTCGGGTCACTGGGTCGACTCAATTGAGTCAGGTCACTGGGTCGACTCGGTCAACTTAGGTCATCGGGTCGACTCAGTCACCTAACCGACTCGGGTCGATCTCAGGTCGACTCGGATCACCGGGGTTGAATCGATCGACTTGGTTGACTCGGGTCACCGCGTCAACTCAGTTGACTCGGGTCGACTCGGTTGACTCAGGTCACTGGGTTGACTCAGTTGACTCAGGTCACCGGGTCGACTCGATTGACTCAGGTCACCGGGTCGACTCGGGTCACCCGGGTCAACTCGGTTGACTCGGATGATCGAGTCGACTCGGTCGACTCGGATCGACTTGGGTTGTTGGATCAACTCAAGCCTCTAGATCAGGATGGGTCACTAGATCAACACAAGTCGCTAGCGAGATCAACTCAGGTCACCACACAGGTCGCCAACTAGATCTACTCGAGTCGCCAGATCAGATTGGGTCACCAGCCAGATCAGCTCTGGTTGCTAGATCACCTCACAAAATTAGGTCGACAGCCAAATTAGCTCTGGTCACTAGATCACCTCACAAAATTAGGTCGACAACCAGATCAGCTTAGGTTGCCAACTAGATCAATTCAGGTCGCTAGATCAACTCTGGTCGCTAGCCAATAACTTTGACTGCCATAATAAATTGGGTCACCACCACAGCGACTCGGGTCGCTGGGTCGACTCGGTCGAGTCGGGTCACTGGGTCGACTTGGTTGACTTAGGTCACTAGGTCAACTCGGTCGACTCAGTTGACTCAGGTCACCGGGTTGACTCGGTTGACTCAAGTCACCGGGTCGACTTAGGTCGGACTCGGTTGACTTGGGTCACCAGGTCGACTCAATTGACTCAGGTCATCGGGTCAACTCAGTTGACTCAGGTCATCGAGTCGACTCGATCGGACTCGGGTCACTAGGTTGACTCGGTTCGACGCGGTTGACTCAAGTCACCGGGTTGACTTGGGTTGCCGGATCGACTTAGGCCTCTAAATCGGGATGAGTCCACTTGGTCAACTCAAGTCGCTAGCGAGATCAACTCAGGTCACCACACGGGTCGCCAACTAGATCAACTCAGGTCACCACAACGGGTCGCCACTAGATCAACTCAGGTCGCCAGATCAGCTTGGGGTCACCAGCTAGATCAGCTCTGGTCACCAGATCACCTAACAAAATTAGGTCACCAGCCAGATCAGCTTATGTCACCAACTAGATCAACTCGGGTCGCCAGCCAGTAACTTCGACTGCCATAATAAATTGGGTCACCACAGTGACTCAGGTCGCTGGGCTCGACTCGGTTGACTCAGGTCACAGGGTCGACTCGCGTTGACTCAAGTCATCGGGTCGACTCGGTTGACTCATGTCACTGGGTCAACTCAGGTCACCGGGTCGACTTAGTTGACTTAGGTCACCAGGTCGACTTCAGTTGACTCAGGTCCACCGAGTCGACTCGGGTCGACTCAGTCACCTTACTGTACTTAGGTCAACTTGGTTGACTCAGGTCACCATGTCAACTCAGGTCATTGGGTTGACACGGTTGACCTCGGGTCACTGGGTTAACTCATATCGACTCGGTTGACTCGGGTCCACCGAGTCGACTCAGTCGACTCTGGTCACCCGCGGGTCGACTTGGTTGATTCGGGTCACCGGGTCACTGGTCGACCTCGGTTGGCTCGGGTCATCGGGTCGACTCGGGTCACTGGGGTCGACTCGGTTGACTCAGGTCCGACTGGGTCGACTTAGTCTCAACTGTCACCCGGGTCGACTCGGTTGATTCGGGTCACCGGGTCACTAGGTCGACTCGGTTGGCTTCGGGTCATCGGGTCGACTCAGGTCACTGGGTCGACTCGGTTGACTCAGGTCGACTGGGTCGACTTAGTCGACTCTGGTCACCCGGGTCGACTCGGTTGATTCAGGTCACCCGGGTCACCGAGTCGACTCGGTTGGCTCAGGTCATCAGGTCGACTCGGTTGACTCGGGGTTGCTAGCTCGACTTGGGTTGCTGGCTCGACTCGAGCCTCTAGATCGAGACGGGTCATTGGATCAACTCAAGTCGCTAGCGAGATCAACTCAGGTCACCACATGGGTCGGCAACTAGATTTACTCGAGTCACCATATCAGCTTGGGGTCACCAACCAGATCAGCTCTTATCGCCAGATCACCTGACAAAATTAGTTCACCAGCCAGATCAGGTTAGGTCGCTAACTAGATCAACTCGGGGTGCTAGATCAGCTCTAGTCGCCAGTGAGTAACTCTGACTACCATAATAAATTAGGCCACATAAAAACCCCGGTCGCTGGGTCGACTTGGTTGACTCAGGTCACCGGGTCGACTCAGTTGACTCGGGTCATTGGGTCGACTCGGTCAACTCGGGTCACCGGGTCGACTCGGGTCATCGGGTCACCTGGGTCGACTCGGGTCACCGAGTCGACTTGGGTTGCTGGATTGACTCAAGCCTCGAGTCGACTTGGGTTGACACGGGTCGACCTAGTCAACTCAGGTCACCGGGTCGACTCAATTGATTCAGGTCACTAGGTTGACTCAGTCGACTCTGGTTGACTCGGGTCGACTTAGTCACCTGACCGACTCAGTTGACTCGGGTCACCACGTTGACTCGGTCGACCTCGGTTGACTCAGGTCGACTCCAGTTGACTCGGGTCATCGGGTCGACTCAGTTGACTCAGGTCACTCGGGTCGATTCGGTTGACTCGGGTCACTTGGGTCAACTCGGGTCGACTTAATCACCTGACTGACTTAGGTCGACTTAGTTGACTCGGGTCACCAGGTCGACTCAGTTGACTCAGGTCACTGGGGTCAACTCTGTCGACTCAGGTCACCAGGTCGACTGGGTCAACTCAGTCGACTCAGGTCACCGGGTCGACTCAGTCACTTGACCGACTCGGTTGATTCGGGTCACTGGGTCGACTCGGTTGACTCAAGGTCACTGGGTCGACTCGATTGACTCGGGTCGACTCGAGTGACTCGGGTCACCGGGTCAACTCGGGTTGACTCGGGGCCTCTAGATCAGGAGGGGTCATTGGATCAACTCAAGTTTCTAGCGAGATCAACTCAAGTCACCACACGGGTCCCCAACTAGATTTACTCAGGTCACCATATCAGCTTGGGTCACCAGCCAAATCAACTCTTGTCGCCAAATCACCTGACAAAATTAGTTCGCCAGCTAGATCAGGGTTAGCGTCGCCAACTAGATCAACTCGGGTTGGCTAGATCAGCTCTGGTCGCCAATGAGTAACTCAACTGCCATAATAAATTAGGTCACCACAGAAACCCCAGTCGCTGGGGTCGACTCGGGTCGACTCGATTGACTCGGGTCATTGGGGTCGACTCGGTCAACTCGGGTCACCGGGTCGACTCGGTTGACTCAGGTCATCAGGTCGACTTGGGTCACTGGGTCGACTCGGGTCACCGAGTCGACTTGGGTTGCTGGATCGACTCAGGCCTCAAGTTGACTTGGGTTGACACGGGTCGACCTAGTCTACTAAGGTCTCCTGGTCGACTCGGGTCGACTCAATCGATTCAGGTCACTGGGTCGACTCAATCACCTGACTGACTCGGTCCATCTCAGGTCACCATGTCGACTCGATTGACTCTTGTCATCGGGTTGACTCAGTTGACTCAGGTCACTGGGTCAACCGATTGACTCAGGTCACTGGGTCGACTCGGTCACCACACGGGTCACCAACTAGATCAAGTTAGGTAGCTAGCGAGATCAACTCAGGTCACCACACTGGTCCCCAACTAGATCAACTCGGATCGCCAGATCAGCTTGGGTCACCAGCCAGATCAGCTGTGGTCGCCAGATCAGCTTGGGTCACCACATTGACTCAGGTCGCCACATTACTTGGCCAACTCGGGTCACCAAGCCAGATCAACTCAGGTGACTCGGTTGACTCAGGTTATCGGGTCGACTCGGGTCGACTTGGGTTGCCAGATCAACTCGGGCCTCGAGTCGACTTGGGTTGACTTGGGTCACCAGGTCGACTGCGGGTTGTCAGGTCAACACGAGTCACCGGTTCGACATGGGTCGCCAGTTTGACACGGGTCACTGGGTCGACACGGGTCACTGGGTCGACGCGAGTCACTGGGTCGACGCGGGTCACTAGGTCGACGCAGGTCGCTGGGTTGACTCGGGTCGTCAAGTTGACTCGGGTCGCCGGGTCAACTCAGGTTATTGGATCGACTCGGGTCTCTAGATCAGGACAGGTCACTTGATCAACTCGGGTCACCACATGAGTCACCAATTAGATCAACTCAGGTCACCAGATCAGCTTGGGTCACTAGCCAAATCTGCTCTGGTCGCCAAATCACCTAACCGACTCGGGTCGCCAGCCAGATCAGCTTGGGTCACCACATCACCCTGGCCAACTCGGTTCGCCAGATCAACTCAGGACACGACATCGACTCAGGTAGTTAGCTAGGATCATCTCAGATCACCAGATCGCCCGATGAACTCAGGTCGGGTGGGGTCTCTAGATCGAGTCGAGTCACCAGATCAAGTCGGGTCCCGAGCCAGATCAACTCAGGTCACCACATCGACTCGGGTCACCAGCCAGATTAGGTCAGGTCACTAGATAGCCTGACCTACTTAGATCTCCAGTGAGTCTGTCCACTTTTTGAATGATTGACCCATACTCCTCTTCAAGTATTATCATAGTCAAGTCTCCGCTTCTAGCTCGACAATAAGAAGGGCGTGACTCCATGTATGGCCTGAGTGATTTTTTTTTAACTCTGGTTTTTTCATTCTTTTTGTCGTAGGGAGCCTCCTTTGTCTATTTTTTTTACAACTTTTGACCTCGCTCACGATCAAGCTAGGCCAACTCATTTAAACTTGGATCGCATAAATCTAATATGCACAATAGTAATGTTGATGAGTATGCAAACACATCAATGAAGTCATCTCAGTATGTCAAGTCCCCCAACTTAGATCACTCGAGTCGGCATAAGTAACTCAGATAGCCATAATAAATTAGGTCACCATAGTGACTCGGGTCACTAGGTCGACTCAGGTCCACGGGGTCGACTCGGGTCATCAAGTCAACTCAGGTTGCTGGGTTGACATAGCCGAATCGACTCAGGTCTTTGGATCGGGACGGGTCACTTGATCAACTCGTGTCGCTAGCCAAATCAACTTAGGTCATCACATGGGTCGCCAACTAGATCAACTCGGGTCGCTAGATCAGCTCTGGTCACCAGATCACCTGACCAACTTAGGTCGCCAACCAAATCAGCCTTGATCGCCACATTGACTCAGGTTGCCACATCACCTAGCCAACTTGGGTCGCCAGCCAGATCAACTCGAGTTGCCCAGATCGACTCGGGACACCACATCGACTCAGGTAGTCAGCTAGATCATCTTGGATCCCTAGATACGCTCGATGAACTCAACTCAGGTGGGGTCTCTAGATCAAGTCGGGTCACCAGATCAAGTCGGGTCCCTGAGCTAGATCAACTTAGGTCACCACATCGACTTAGGTCACCAGCCAGATCAGGTCCCTAGCCAGATCAACTCAGGTCACCACATCCAATATGCACAATAGTAATGCTGATGAGTATGCAAACTCATCAATGAAGTCATCTCAGTATGCCAAGTTGTCAAGTCCTCCAACTTAGATCAGTCGAGTCGCATAAGTAACTCCAACTACCATAATAAACTTAGATCACTCAGGTCGTTAGGTCGACTCGGGTTGCCGGCTTGACTCGGGTCTCTAGATCGCGATAGGTCGCTGGATCAACTCGGGTTGCTAGCTAGATAACTCAAGTCACCACATCGACTTGGGTCATCACCTAGATCAGCTCAGGTTGCCACATCACCTAACCAACTCAGGTCAGGTCGGGTCACCAGATTAATTCGGGGTCACCAGCCAGATCAACTTAGGTTGCCACATCAACTCGAGTATCCAGATAGATCAGCTCGGGTCACCAAATCACCTAACTAACTTAGGTCAGGTTGGGTTAGGTCTCCTGATCAGGTCGGGTCACCGGATCAACTCAGGTCGCTAATTAGATCACTCGGGTCACTAACATGATCAACTCGGGTCAACACATCAGCTTATGTTGTTAACACATTCCAATATGCCAAGCTGTCTAGTTTGCTAGCTCGGATCACTCGAGTCGCATAAGTAACCTCGTATTGCCAAAACAACTTGGGTCACCTAATTAACTCGAGTCATCAGATCGACTCGGGTCGCCAGATCGACTCGGGTCACCGGATCGACTCGAGTCCTCGAATCGACTCGGGTCACCCGTATTGACGCAGGTCACACCGGATCGACTCAGGTCTCCAGATCAGGATGGGTCGTCCGATCGACTCGGTTCATCGGATCGATTCGGGTATCCAGATAGATCAAATCAGGTCACCAAATCACCTGACTAACTTAGGTTAGGTCGGGTCTCTGGATCGAGTCGGGTCACCAGATCAAATTGGGTCTCCAGCCAGATCAACTCGGGTCAACACATCGACTCGAGTCACCAACCAGATCAACTTGGGTCGCCAGACCAACTCAGGTCAGGTCGGGTAAGGTCTCCAGATTGGGTCAAGTCGCGGGATCATTTCAGCTCGCCAGCCAGATCAACTCGAGTTGCTACATCGGACTCGACTCGACTCGCCAACCAGATCAGCTCAGGTCATTAGATCACCTGACCAACTCGAGTCAGGTCGACGGATGAAGTCAGATCGCCAGATCAACTCAGGTCGCCAGCCAGATCAACTCAGATCATCACATCGACTTAGGTCGCCAGCCAAATCAGCTCGGGTCACCAAATCAACTCGGGTCACCAGCCAGATCAACTCGGGTTAACAAATTTGAGTTTTGACCCCACTCGCAAGCGAGCTAGGCTAACTCATTCAAACTTGGATCGCCTCAATCTAATATGCATAATAGTAATACTAACGAGTATGCAAACTCATCAATGAAGTCAACTAAGTATGCCAGCCTGATCAACTCAGGTCAACAAATTGACTCGGGTCACCAACCAGATCAACTCGGGTCACCAGATTGCCAGGCCAAGTTGGGTCGGGTCGGGTTGGGTCAGGTCTCTAGATCGGGTTGGGGTCAGTCTCTAGATCGGGTCGGGTTGCCAGATCAATTCTTGTCGCCAACCAGATCAACTCAGGTCGCCACATCGACTCGGGTCGTCAGCCAGATCAGCTCGGGTCACCACATCACCTAACCAACTCGGTTTAGGGTCGGGTCACCCGATCAATTTGGGTCACTAAGTTGGGTGTGACTCCATGAATGGCACGAGTGGTTTTCTTTTTCAACTCTAGTTTTTTCATTCTTTTCATTGTACGAAGCCTCCTTTGTCTATTTTTTTAGGACTTTTGACCCCGCCCTGAGGATCGCCAACGAGCTCGACCGGATCCTGTCCGAGATCTTGCTCGTGAGCGAGCTCACCGGATCCCGTCGCCAACGAGCTAGGCGTGACTCATGGATGGCTCTAGTGATTTAAGTTTTTTATAACTTGAAAATTTTGTTCTTTTTCCTTGTATAGAGCCTCCTTTATCCATTTTTTCCTACGAGTTTCGACCCCGCCAGCGACCTTGTTAAGTTCTCATCGCAGGTCTTTGCCCTACTACCACGAAAGGCCTCCCAGCGGTTATATGAAATGACCCCCGGGTCATTTCAACACTGCGTCTAACAATAACTAGTCAAGACTGCATCAAATGATGTCCACCTCGATCCATGCCAACTCATTCAACTTGGATCACCTCAATCTAATATGCACAATAGTAATGCTGACAAGTATGCCAACTCATCAATTGAAGTCGCCTTAGCATGCCAAGCTGTCAAGTCCCCCAACTTGAATTACTCCAGTCGCATAAGTAATTCGGATCATTGGATCGACTCGCATCGCCGAGTCAACTCGGGTTTCTGGATCGACTCGAGTCCCCAAAACAACTTGGGTTGCCAGTCGGATCAACTCGGGTCACCATCCAGTTCAACTCAGGTCGCAAGATCACCTGACTAACTTAGATTGAACGAAGTTGCCTAGCCAACTTGGATCGCTAGACTTGCCAGATCGACTCGAATCACTGGAGTCGTCAGATCGACTCAGATCTCTATTTCAAGTCGGCCCTATTGCCACGAAGGCATCCCAATGATAACCAGTCAGATCGCAAGTTAAATCACATCAAATGATGTTCACCTCGATCTGTGCTAACTCATTCAATCTTGGATCACCTCGATCCAATATGCCAAGCTGTCAAGTCCACCAGCTCAGATCACTCGAGTTTGCATAAGTAACTCAGATCGCCAGAACAACTCGGGTCACCAGATCGACACAGGTCCGTCAAATCCACTCGGGTTGCCGAATCAACTCGAGTCGTCGGATCGACTCGGGTCTCCAGATTAGGACGGGTTGTCAGATCGACTCGGGCCCGCCAGCCAAATCTACTCGGGTCCCTACATCGACTCAGGTATCCATATAGATCATATTGGGTCGCCAAATCACCTGACTAACTAAAGTTAGGTCATGTTTGGTCGGGTCAGGTCTCCGGATTGGGTCGGGTCACCGGATCAACTTGGGTCAACATATCGACTCGAGTCGCCAACCAGAACAACTCGGGTCACCAGATTGCCAGACCAACTCCGGGTTGGGTCGGGTCAGGTCTTCAGATCGGGTCAGGTCACGGATCATTTTGGGTCGCCAGCCAGATCAACTCGGGTCGCCACATCAACTCGACTCACCAACCAGGTCAGGTCCGGGTCACCAGATCACCTGACCAACTCGGTCAGGTCGACGGATGAAGTCGGATCGCTGGATCAACTCAGGTCGCTAGCCAGATCAACTTGGGTCACCACACCAACTCAGGCCGCCAGCCAAATCAGCTCAGGTCGCGAGATCAACTCAGGTCAACAAATGTGACTTTTGACCCCACTCACAAGTGAGCTAGGCTAACTCATTCCAAGTCTCTCATGGGAAAAGTCCATGACTTCCCATTCCTATACCTATGCTGACGAGTATGCCAACTCATCAATGAATTCGGCTCAGCATGCCAAGTTGTCAAGTCCCCCAACTTGAATTACTCCAGTCACATAAGTAATTTAGATCACCAGAACAACTCGGGTCACCGGATCGACTCAATTCGCCGGATTGACTTGGATCACCCGGATCACTAGAGTCGGCAAAGTAACCCAGATCTCTAGGGTCATAACGGGATAGGTATTGTTTACGGATGTAACGACCTCTGAGATGAGCCCAACTCGTCAATCGGAGCCAGCTCGCCAATCTGATTGAGCTAGCCGATCTGAGCCAACTCACCGATTTGAGCTAGCAAGACACCTCTCAAGAATTGAGTTTGAGAACTTCTCCACTAATGAGTTGTCCTCAAGATGTGAACTTGCATCCAGATTAGGACTTGTGGCCTTGCACGAGCCAATGTCATGAAGACCTCCTACCGTACATGCAACCAATGCATCTCATAGTCCAACATAGTTCTGAACTAGCTCATTACGCCACCATCTCGCACATGTTCCAAGTCTCCCATGGAAAAGTCCCCAACTTCCCATTCCAATACCTAGTTGATTTCACCTCGGATCGAGTCCCCAACAAGATCCAATGCCACTCTGCACAAAGCAGTCCATGCTACTTCATGCAGCTCGAATGACACCTCGACTTGACTCTAAACCTTACCCAGGCCAAAACTATTACAACTTGTCGCACAACCCCATGAATGCTCCTCGAATCAAGTCCCTGACATGACCCTACTCCTGAGTGCACCAAACAACTCCTTTGTTACACCTCGGATCGAGTCCCTTACATGTCAGTTCAAGTCAGTCGACGTGTTAGCTCTATTTCTAGTATGAGGTGATCTTGTCACATCAACACTACACCCATCCATTGTAAGTTAGCCATACCACCACAAAGTCATCCAACAGTCATATGAAATGACCCCCTATCACATCAAGCTGTGTTGGTTTGTTTCAAGTCGGCCCCTATTGCCACGAAGGCATCCCAATGGTAACTAGTCAAATCGCATCAAATGATGTTCACCTCGATCTATGCCAATGCTGCCTATGATTGATTTGCTAGCTCTCTACGGATATTTTTGGATATGCCATTTGATACCTGAATGCTATGCATGGGTTCGTGCATAGACGATTCGAGCTGAGCTTAAGGATGTTGAGTTCTCAAGTGAATATGAATAGGCGAGTTGTTTCTATGGAGTAGAACTCAGGAATGCATGATGGATTGAGCTCATCTCGCGGATCCGAGCCAGCTCGTTGATCCGATCCAGCTTGTCGATCTGAGCCAGCTCGACGATCCGAGCCAGCTCGTCAAGTTGAGCCTTTTACGAGATTTAAATTTTTTGCGACCTATCGACGTCGGCAAGCATTTGTATGGGGAGAAAGACTCGGACTAATAACTTATCCTCGTAGGGGAGGTGTTGTTGGTGGATGTGAGGATTTTTGAGATGAGGACCCAAGCTGGAACAAATTCTAGTGCGCATTGTGATTAGAGCTAAGCTAAAGGATATTGAGTTCTCAAAGGAATACAAATAGGCAAGTTGTTTTATGGAGTAGAACACGGGAATGCATGATGGATCCGATCCGATTTGAGCCGAGCCGGCTCGGCGATCCGAGCCAGCCAGCTTGGAAAACCGAGCTGGCTCGCTCGGCAAACCGTGCCAGCTCGCCGATTCGAGTCAGCTCGCTCGGTGATCCGAGCCAGCTGCGCTTGGCGATCCGAGCCTTTTACGAGATTTTAAGTTTTTGTGACTTATCGGCGTCGGCAAGCATTTCTACGTGGGAGCAAGACTCGGACTAATAACTTATATAGGGGAGGTGTTGTTGGTGGATGTAAGGATCTTTGAGATGAGACTCGAGATGGAATGGATTCTAGTGCCCCATTGTGATTCGAGCTGAGCTAAAGGATGTTGAGTTCTCAAGTGAATACAAATAGGTGAGTTGTTCTATGGAGTAGAACACGGGAATGCATGATGGATGAGCTCAGCTCGTCGATCCGAGCCAGCTCACGGATTCGAGCTAGCTTGTCGAGCTGAGTCTTTTACGAGATTTAAAGTTTTCGTGACCTATCCGTGTCGGCGAGCATTTCTACGGGGAGCAAGACTTGGACTAATAACTTATATAGGGGGAGGTGGTGTTGGTGGATGGAAGGATCTTTGAGATGAGACCCGAGCTGGAACGGATTCTAGTGCGCGTTGTGATTCGAGTTGAGCTAAAGGATGTTGAATTCTCAAGTGATTACAAATAGGCGAGTTATTCCATGGAGTAGGAACACGGGAATGCATGATGGATTGAGCTCAACTCGGCGATCCGAGCCAGCTCGGCGATCCGAGCCAGCTCGGCGATCCGAGCCAGCTCGGCGATCCGAGCCAGCCCGTCGAGCTGAGTCTTTTACAAGATTTAAATTTTTTGTGACCTTTCGGCGTTGGCGAGGCATTCTCTACGGGGGAGTAAGACTCGGACTAATAACTTATATAGGGGAGGTGTTGTTGGTGAATGTAAGGATCACTGAGATGAGACCCGAGCTGGAACGGATTCTAGTGCGCGTTATGATTCGAGCTGAGCTAAAGGATGTTCAGTTCTCAAGTGAATTACAAAGAGGTGACTCATTCTATGGAGTAGAACATGGGAATGCATGATGGAATGAGCTCAGATCGCCGATCCGAGCTAGCTCGTCGATCCGAGCCACGGGTATGTACGATCCGAGCCAGCCCGTCGAGCTGAGTCATTTATGAGATTTAAATTTTTTGTGACCTTTCGGCGTTGGCGAGCATTTCTTACGGGGGAGCAAGACTCGGACTAAGTAACTTATATAGGGGAGGTGTTGTTGGTGAATGTAAGAATCATTGAGATGAGATCCGAGCTGGAACGGATTCTAGTACGCGTTGTGATTCGAGCTGAGCTAAAGGATGTTCAGTTCTCAAGTGAATACAAAGATGGTGAGTCATTCTATGGAGTAGAACATGGGAATGCATGATGGAATGATCTCAGATCGTCGATCCGAGCTATCTCGTCGATCCGAGCCAGCTCGCTGATCCGAGCCATGGGTATGTAGGTAGTTTTCATGAGATCGGCTCGCCCGGGCCCACAAGTCAAACATCGATTCTCTTATTAAAGGGTGAGCCCTTGTCTAGCGTTTGGGTCGCTCGGTACAAAGCTTGTTCGATTTGTAATGTGTGCAAAGCTTTTGGGTTGATATTTGGAAGATTTAAATTTTTTGTGAGCTATTCTCCTCGTTTTCACTTGATATTTTTGAAGATTTGAATTATTTGTGAGCTATTCTCCCCGTTTCCCTTGATTTTTTTGGAAGAATTGGAATTTTTGAGAGTTGTTCTCTTCGCCTCCAAATTTCTACGGAAGAGCAAGACTTGGACTAATAACTTATATAGGGGAGGTGTTGTTGGTGAATGAAAGGATCTTTGAGATGAGACCCGAGCTGGAACGGATTCTAGTGCGCGTTGTGATTCAAGCTGAGCTAAAGGATGTTCAGTTCTCAAGTGAATACAAAGAGGTGAGTCGTTTTATGGAGTAGAACACGGGAATGCATGATGGAATGAGCTCAGATCGACGATCCGAGTCAGCTCGCTGATCTGAGCCACGGGTATGTAGGCAGTTTTCATGAGATCGGCTCGCCCGGCCCACAAGTCAAACACTGATTCTCTTATTAAGGGTGAGCCCTTGTCTAGCGTTTGGGTCGCTCGGTACAAGCTGTTTGATTTGTAATGTGTGCGAAGCTTTTGGGTTTGATATTTGGAAGATTTGAATTTTTTGTGAGCTATTCTCCTCGTTTCACTTGATTTTTTTGAAGATTTGAATTATTTGTGAGCTATTCTCCCCATTTTCCCTTGATTTTTTGGAAGATTTGGATTTGTTGCGAGTTGTTCTCTTCGCCTCAAATTTCTAACGGAAAGAGCAAGACTTGGACTAATAACTTATATAGGGGAGGTGTTGTTGGTGAATGCAAGGATCTTTGAGATGAGACCCGAGCTGGAACGGATTCTAGTGCACGTTGTGATTCGAGCTGAACTAAAGGATGTTTAGTTCTCAAGTGAATACAAAGAGGTGAGTCATTTATGGAGTAGAAGACGGGAATGCATGATGGAATGAGCTCAGATCGCCGATCCGAGCTAGCTTGTCGATCCGAGCCACGGGTATGTAGTCAGTTTTCATGAGATCGGATCGTCCGGGCCACAAGCTAGCTATTTTTTGTGAGCTATTCTCTTTGTTTCCTTTGATTTTTTTGGAAGACTTGCATTTTTTGTGAGCTATTCTCTTCGTTTCAATTGAATTTTTGGAAGTTATGCATTTTTTGTGATGTAGTCTCTTCGTTTCACTTGCATTTTTGGGAGATTTGATTTTTTTTTGTGAGCTATTCTCTTCTTTTCCCTTGAATTTTTTTTTGCAAGACTTGCATTTTTTGTGAGCTATTCTCTTCGTTTCAATTGAATTTTTAGAAGTTTGAATTTTTTGTGATCTATTCTTCTTTTGTTTCACTTGTATTTTTGAGAGATTTGAAATTTTTGTGAGATATTCTCTTCGGCTCAAATTTCTACGGAAGTGCAATACTTGGACTAATAACTTATATAGGGGAGGTGTTGTCCGCGGAAGCTCCCCCATAGCCCCTCTAATAGAATCAGTGCTAGTGATCCCGTTTTGAAATCCGACGGACGGATGGATGAGCAGGTCGGATTTCAAAACGGGATCAGCAGCACTGTTTCCATTAGAGGGGCATGAAGCCACCTGATTGCTATGCGGGGGCTGCTCAAAGTCCCGTCTTTCGAGTCGCTCGACGGCGCAAGTCGGAAAGGGTTCGACAGCGGTTGTCGTTCCAATGCGTCGTCGCAGTGACATGGGAAGGCGATCTTCGGGTTAGCCCTTGTCTAGCTTTTGGGTCGCTTGGTACAAGCGATCTGCTATGTACTTTCCGCGAACCCATATCCGGGTACTCGTTAGCTATGCATTGGCTCTTGCATGTGTGGAACGGAGAGATGCGGCCCTTCACATGGGAGTCGGCCTGAAATAGTTCTGTGCGTGCGAATGGAGCCGCGTATAGCTTTTGGGTCGTTTGGATAGGGTGCCCCTCCAAGCGAATCAGTGCTGGTGCTCGGACGGATTTGCGGCTCAGATTTAAAATGTGAGGAGCATGCCTGATTTTATTTGAGGGGCATGAAGCCACCTGATTGCTATGCGGGGGCTCCCCTGGGTCGTCTCTTTTGGGTCACTCGATGGCGCAAGTCGGAGAAGGGTTCGACAACGGTAGTCGTTCCAGCGCGTCGTCATTAGTGATACTGAAGTCGATCTGTGTGCAGCCCCCGTCTAGCAACTTGGGTCTGGCATGCCGCAAGAAGATTTGAATTTTTTGTGAGTTAAAGTCTTTTTCTTTTTTTCGTTTCACTGGAGTTTTTGCGAGATTTGAAGTTTTTGTGAGCTATTCTCTTCGTTTCACTTAAATTTTTTGTGAGCTATTCTCTTCGTTTCACTTGAATTTTGGAAGTTTTGAGTTTTTTGTGAGCTATCCTCTTCGTTTCACTTGAATTTTTGCAGGATTTGAATTTTTTGTGAGCTATTCTTCTTTGTTTCACTTGGTTTTTTGGAAGATTTGAATTTTTTGTGAGCTATTTTCTTTGTTTCCCTTGTTTTTTTTTGGAAGACTTGCATTTTTTGTGAGCTATTCTCTTCTTTTCCCTTGATTTTTTTTTTGCAAGACTTGGATTTTTTGTGAGCTATTCTCTTCATTTCAATTGAATTTTTGGAAGTTTTGAATTTTTTGTGATCTATTCTCTTTGTTTCACTTGTATTTTTGAGAGATTTGAAATTTTTGTGAGATATTCTCTTCGGCTCAAATTTCTTCTACGAAAGTGCAATACTTGGACTAATAACTTATATAGGGGAGGTGTTGTCCGCGGAAGCTCCCCCATGCCCCTCTAATAGAATCAGTGCTGGTGATCCCGTTTTGAAATCCGACAGACGGACGGATGATTAGGTCAGATTTCAAAATGGGATCAGCAGCACTGATTCCATTACAGGGGGCATGAAGCCACCTGATTGCTATGCGTGGGCTGCTCAAAGTCCCCGTCTTTCGGGTCGCTCGATTGCGCAAGTCGGAAAGGGTTCGACAGCGGTTGTCGTTCCAATGCGTCGTCGTTGTGACATGTAAGGCGATCTTAGGGTCAGCCCCGTCTAGCTTTTGGGTTGCTTTGGTACAAGCGATCTGCTATGTACTTTCCGCGAAACCCTATCCGGGTACTCGTTAGCTATGCGTTGTCTCTTGCATGTGTGCAACGAAGAGATGCGGCCTTCACAGGGAGTCGGCCTGAAACAGTTCTGTGCGTGCGAATGGAGCCGCGTATAGCTTTTGGGTCGTTTGGATAGGGTGCCCCTCCAAGTGAATCAGTGCTGGTGCTTCGGATGGATTTGCGGCTCGGATTTAAAATGTGGAGTAGCATGCCTGATTTTATTGGAGGGGCATGAAGCCACCTGATTGCTATGCGGGGGGCTCCCCTGGGTCGTCTCTTCTGGGTCACTCGATGGCGCAAGTCGGAGAAGGGTTCAACAACGGTAGTTGTTCCAGCGCGTCGTCATTAGTGATACTGAAGTCGATCTGTGGGCCGAGCCCCGGTCTAGCATTTGGGTCTGCATGCGGCAAGAAGATTTGAATTTTTTGTGAGTTAAGTCTTTTTCGTTTCACTGGAGTTTTTGCGAGATTTGAAGTTTTTGTGAGCTATTCTCTTCGTTTCACTTGAATTTTTGGAAGTTTTGAATTTTTTGTGAGCTATTCTCTTCGTTTCACTTGAATTTTTTGAAGTTTTGAATTTTTTGTGAGCTATTCTCTTCCTTCACTTGAATTTTTGCAGGATTTGAATTTTTTGTGAGCTATTCTTCTTTGTTTCACTTGGTTTTTTCGAAGATTTGAATTTTTTGTGAGCTATTCTCTTTGTTTCCCTTGATTTTTTTTTTGGAAGACTTGCATTTTTTGTGAGCTATTCTCTTCGTTTCAATTGAATTTTTGGAAGTTATGCATTTTTTGGTGATGTAGTCTCTTCGTTTCACTTGCATTTTTGGGAAATTTGATTTTTTTGTGAGCTATTCTCTTCTTTTTTCCTTGATTTTTTTTGCAAGACTTGATTTTTTGTGAGCTATCTCTTCATTTCAATTGAATTTTTGGAAGTTTTGAATTTTTTGTGATCTATTGTTCTTTGTTTCACTTGTATTTTTGAGAGATTTGAAATTTTTGTGAGATATTCTCTTCGGCTCAAATTTCTACGGAAGTGCAATACTTGGACTAATAACTTATATAGGGGAGGTGTTGTCCGCGGAAGCTCCCCCATGGCCCCTCTAATAGAATCAGTGCTGGTGATCCCGTTTTGAAATCCGACAGACGGACGGATGATTAGGTCGGATTTCAAAACGGGATCAGCAGCACTGATTCCATTAGAGGGGCATGAAGCCACCTGATTGCTATGCGGGGGCTGCTCAAAGTCCCGTCTTTCGGGTCGCCTCGATGACGCAAAGTCGGATGGGTTCGACAGCGGTTGTCGTTCCAATGCGTCGTCGCTGTGACATGGAAGGCGATCTTCGGGGTCAGCCCCCGTCTAGCTTTTGGGTTGCTTTGGTACAAGCGATCTGCTTGTACTTTCCGCGAAACCCTATCCGGGTATTCGTTAGCTATGCGTTGTTTCTTGCATGGGTGGAACGGAGAGATGCGGCCTTCACAGGGAGTCGGCTTGAAACAGTTCTGTGCGTGCGAAAGGAGCCGCGTATAGCTTTTGGGTCGTTTGGATAGGGTGCCCCTCCAAGTGAATCAGTGCTGGTGCTCGGACGGATTTGCGGGCTCGGATTTAAAATGTGAGTAGCATGCCTGATTTTATTGGAGGGGCATGAAGCCACCCGATTGCTATGCGGGGGCTCCCCTGGGTCGCCTCTTTTGGGTCACTCGATGGCGCAAGTCGGAGAAGGGTTCGACAACGGTAGTCCGTTCCAGCGCGTCATCATAGTGATACTGAAGTCGATTTGTGGGCGAGCCCCCGTCTAGCTCTTGGGTCTGCATGCCGCAAGGAGATTTGAATTTTTCGTGAGTTTAAGTCTTCGTTTTTCCTTGATTTTTTTTTGGAAGACTTGAATTTTTGGAAGTTCTGAATTTTTTTGTGAGCTATTATCTTTCGATTTCACTTGAATTTTTGCAAGATTTGAAATTTTTGTGAGCTATTCTCTTTGTTTCACTTGGTTTTTTTTGGAAGATTTGAATTTTTGTGAGCTATTCTCTTTGTTTCCCTTTGTTTTTTTTTTTTTTGTTTTTTTTTGGGAAGACTTGCGTTTTTGTGAGCTATTCTCTTCGTTTCAATTGAATTTTTGGAAGTTATGCATTTTTTGTGATGTAGTCTCTTCGTTTCACTTGGTTTTTGGAAGATTTGAATTTTTTGTGAGCTATTCTCTTTATTTCCCTTTGATTTTTTTGGAAGACTTGCATTTTTTGTGAGCTATTCTCTTCGTTTCAATTGAATTTTTTGGAAGTTATGCATGATGCATTTTTTGGGAGATTTGATTTTTTTTGTGAGCTATTCTCTTCTTTTCCTTTGAATTTTTTTTGCAAGACTTGCATTTTTTGTGAGCTATTCTCTTCGTTTTCAATTGAATTTTTGGAAGTTTTGAATTTTTTGTGATCTATTCTTCTTTGTTTCACTTATATTTTTGAGAGATTTGAAATTTTTGTGAGATATTCTCTTCGGCTCAAATTTCTACGGAAGTGCAATACTTGGACTAATAACTTATATAAGGGGAGGGTGTTGTTCGCGGAAGCTCCCCCATGCCCCTCTAATGGAATCAGTGCTGGTGATCCCGTTTTGAAATCCGACAGACGGATGGATGATTAGGTCGGATTTCAAAACGGGATCAGCAGCACTGATTCCATTATAGGGGCATGAAGCCACCTGATTGCTATGCGTGGGCTGCTCAAAGTCTCATCTTTCAGGTCGCTCGACGGCGCAAGTCGGAAATGGTTCGGCAGCGGTTGTCGTTCCAATGCGTCGTCGCAGCGACATGGAAGGCGATCTTCGGGTCAGCCCCTGTCTAGCTCTTGGGTTGCTTTGGTACAAGCGATCTGCTATGTACTTTCCGCGAACACCTATCCCGGTACTCGTTAGCTATGTGTTGGCTCTAGCACGCATGGAACGCAGAGATGCGGCCTTCACAGGGAGTTGGCCTGAAACAGTTCCGTGCCTTGCGAATGGAGCCGCGTATAGCTTTTCGGTCGTTTGGATAGGTGCCCCTCCAAGTGAATGAGTGTTGGTGCTCGGACGGATTTGCCGCTCGGATTTAAAAATGTGAGCAGCAGCACAGATTCTATTGGAGGGGCATGAAGCCACCCAATTTTTATGCGTGGGCTCCCTTGGGTCGTGTCTTTTGGGTCACTCGATGGCGGAAGTCAGAGAAGGGTTCGACAGCGGTAGTCGTTCCAGCGCGTCGTCATAGTGATACTGAAGTCGATCTGTGGGCGAGCCCCCGTCTAGCTCTTGGGTCTGCATGTCGCAAGAAGATTTGAATTTTTTGAGTTAAGTCTCTTCGTTTCACTTGAATTTTTGCGAGATTTGAATTTTGTTTGTTGCGAGGTAGTAAAATTCTCTTCGTTTTGACTTGAAGTTTTGGATTTTTTGTGAGCTATTCTCTTCGTTTTTCCTTGGTTTTTGTTTTGGAAGACTTGAATTTTTTGTGGGCTATTATTTTATTCTTTTCACTTGAATTTTTGGAAGTTTTGAATGTTTTTGTGAGCTATTCTCTTCGTTTTCACTTGAATGTTTGCAAGATTTGAATTTTTTGTGAGCTATTCTGTTTGTTTCACTTGGTTTTTTTGGAAGATTTGAATTTTTTGTGAGCTATTCTGTTTTGTTTCCCTTGATTTTTTTGTAAGACTTGCATTTTTTGTGAGCTATTCTCTTCGTTTCAATTGAATATTTGGAAGTTGTGCATTTTTTGTGATTGTAGTCTCTTCGTTTCACTTGCATTTTTGGGAGATTTGATTTTATTTGTGAGCTATTCTCTTTTTTTCCCTTGATTTTTTTGTGAGCTATTCTCTTCGTTTCAATTGAATTTTTGGAATTTCTGAATTTTTTGTGATCTATTCTTTTTGTTTCACTCGTATTTTTGAAAGATTTGAAATTTTTGTGAGATATTCTCGTCGGCTCAAATTTCTACGGAAGTGCAAGACTTGGACTAATAACTTATATAGGGGAGGTGTTGTCCGCGGAATCTCCCCCATGCCCCTCTAATAGAATCAGTGCTGGTGATCCCGTTTTGAAATCCGACAGACGGACGGATGATTAGGTCAGATTTCAAAACGCGATCAGCAGCACTGATTCCATTAGAGGGGCATGAAGCCACCTGATTGCTATGCGGGGGCTGCTCAAAGTCCCGTCTTTCGAAGGTCGCTCGACGGTGCAAGTCGGAAAGGGTTCGGCAGCGGTTGTCGTTCCAATGCGTCGTCGCAGTGACATGGAAGGCGATCTTCGGGTCAGCCCCCGTCTAGCTTTTGGGTTGCTTTGGTACAAGCGATCTGCTATGTACTTTCCGCGAACCCCTATCCGGGTACTCGTTAGCTATGCGTTGGCTCTTGCATGCGTGGAACGAAGAGATGCGGCCTTCACAGGGAGTTGGCCGGAAATAGTTCTGCTCTTGTGAATGGAGCCGCGTATATAGCTTTTGAGTCGTTTGGGTAGGTGCGCCCCTCCAAGAGAATCAGTGCTGGTGCTCGGACGGATTGGTAGCTCGGATTTAAAATATGAACACTAGCACTGATTCTATTGGAGGGGCGCATTAGGCCACCCGCTTGCTATGCGGGGGCTGTCCAGGGTCGTAACTTTTGGGTCAGTCGACGGTGCACTTCGGAAAGGGTTCGACAGCGGTTGTCGTTCCAACACATCGTCGCATTGACAAGAAAGGCGATCTTCGGGTCAGCCCCCGTCTAGCTCCCGGGTCACTTGGTACAAGCTACTTGCTATGTCGCTTCGACTTCCGATACTTGAGTGCGCAATGGCTCAAGATGCTTTGCATTGGAATCAGTTAGTTATCATATGTGTCGGCGGATTGGATCTCAAGTCAATCTAGGCGGGTGCGACATTAGTTGCTAAGTCTCGATCGAAAACGATTTGGATTCATCTAGATGCATTGTTATCTGACTTGAGGAACTATGCGAGCGAGTTGGGTTACCTCCTCGTGGATATGTTGGATACGCGTTATGACGCATAAGATGATGGATTGCGGTAAGAATGACGAATTTTTGGAAGATGAATTATTTTGGTGAGCCATGTTCTTTGTTTTACTTGAATTTCTGGAAGATTTGAATTTTGTTTTCTAGCTATTCTTTTCGTTTTCCTAGATTTTTTCGAAAGACTTGAATTTTTTGTGATCTATTCTGTTCGTTTCACTTGAATTTTTGGAAGATTTGATTTTTTGTGAGCTTTTTGTCATCGTTTCACTTGAATTTTTGGAAGATTTGAATTTTTTGGGAGCCAGTTTCTTCGGCTTAAATTTCCACTCAAGAGCAAGACTCGGACTAATAACTTATATAGGGGAGGAGTTGTGTGTTGTTCGCGGAAGCTCCCCCATACCCCTCTTATAGAATCATTGCCGGTGATCGGACGGATGTGTAGGTCGGATTTCAAAATGGGATCACCAGCACTGATTCTATTAGAGGGGCATGAAGCCACTTGATTGCTATGCGGGGGCTGCCCAAAGTCCTGTCTTTCGGGTCGCTCGACGGTGCAAGTCGGAAAGGGTTCGGCAGCGGTTGTCGTTCCAATGCGTCGTCGCAGTGATATGGAAGGCAATCTACGGGTCAGCCCCTGTCTAGCTTTCGGGTCACTTTGGTACAAGTGATTTGCTATGTACTTTCCGCGAACCCTATCCACGTACTCGTTAGCTACGCGTTGGCTCTTACACGAGCGGAACGGAGAGATGCGGCCTTCACAGGGAGTTGGCCGGAGATAGTTCTGTTTTTGTGAATGGAGCCGCGTATAGCTTTTGAGTCGTTTGGGTAGGTGCCCCCCTCCAAGAGAATCAGTGCTGGGTATCTCGGATTTAAAATCTGAGCACTAGCGCTGATTCTATTGGAGGGGCGCATTAGGCCACCCGCTTTCTATGCGGGGCCTGTCCAGGATCGTGTCTTTTGTGTCAGTCGACGTTGCAAGTAGGAAAGGGTTCGACAGCGGTTGTCGTTCCAACGCATCGTCGCATTGACAAGAAACGCAATTTTTGGGTCAGCCCCCGTCTAGCTCCCGGGTCGCTTGGCACAAGCGATTTGCTCTGTCGCATGCTGCATTAAGATTTGAATTTTTTGTTTGCTATTCTCATTTTTGTTTCATTGGAAGATTCGAATTTTTTGCGATCTCCTCTTTTGTTTCCTTTGATTTTTTTTTGGAAGATTTTAATTTTTTGTGAGCCTACTCTCTTCGATTCACTTGAGTTTTTGGAAGAAATGGATTTTTTTGGTGAGCTATGTTCTTTCTTTTACTTGAAGTTTTGGAAAATTTGAATGTTTTGCTAGTTGTTCTTTTCGTTTCCCTTCGATTTTTTCGGAAGACCTGAATTTTTTGTGAGCTATTCTGTTCGTTTCACTTGAATTTTTTGAAGATTTGATTTTTTTGTGAGCTTTTTCCTCATCGTTTCACTTGAATTTTTGGAAGATTTGAATTGTTTGGGAGCCATTCTCAACGTCTCAAATTTCTACGGAAGAGAAAGACCCGGACTAATAACTTATATAGGGGAGTAGTAGTTCGCGGAAGCTCCCCCATGCCCCTCTAATAGAATCAGAGCTTGTGCGCGGACGGATGAGTAAGTCGGATTTAAAATCGGATCACTAGCACTGATTCTATTAGAGGGGCATGAAGCCACCTGATTGCTATGCGGGGGCTGCCCAAAGTCCTGTCTTTCGGGTCACTCAACGGTGCAAGTCGGAAAGTGTTCGGCAGCGGTTGTCGTTCGAATGTGTCGTCGCAGTGACATGGAAGGCAATCTTCGGGTCAGCCCCCGTCTAGCTTTCGGTTCGCTTTGGTACAAGCGATTTGCTATGTACTTTCCGCGAATCCTATCCGGGTACTCGTTAGCTATGCGTTGGTTCTTGCATGCGTGGAACGGAGAGATGCGGCCTTCACAGGGAGTTGGCCGGAGATAGTTCCGTTCTTGTGAATGGACCGGCGTATAGCTTCTGAGTCGTTTGGGTAGGTGCGGCCCTCCAAGAGAATCAGTGCTGGTGCTTGGACGGATTGGTAGCTCAGATATAAAATTTGAGCACTAGCACTGATTCTATTGGAGGGGCGCATTAGGGCACCCGTTTGCTATGCGGGGGCTGCCCATGCCCATGGTAGTGTCTTTTGTGTCACTCGACGGTGCAAGTTGGAAAGGGTTCGACAGCGGTTGTCGTTCAAATGTTTCGTTGTAGTGACATGGAAGACAATTACTGGGTCAGCCCCCGTCTAGCTCTTGGGTCACTTTGCTGCAAGTGATTAATTCGGTTTTGGATGGATAAAATCCCTTTGTGAAAGGTGGCATGGCGTTTGTTGGAGAAAATTGATTAAGTCGGAGCATTGGCCTCGGGCCATTGTGAGGACTGTCGATTTCTTCAGGTACAACACTTGTTTGCCTAGTAACAGAGTTGACATGTAATTCGGCATTGCTCTCGATTGTTCTCGGAGTTGTACCTCCGGAACTTTTGGATCTTGCCCCTTCACTCCATTTCATCCTCTTTGCTTGGATGAACGTGTGCACTTGTACCCCTTTCCGAGATGGTAGGCGCGATAATAAATTGCGGAGTGAGCATTTCTTGTAGTTCTGCCCAGCCCTTGTGCAGTTGGAAGTTCTCATCTTCATATTTAGTTGAATTTTGCCACGCACGAGTGTCGTAGAGAATTGCGACAGTGTGTATGTCATTTGTTTGACTGAAAGATGCGCTTGTTCCGAAGTTTACGACAGTTGCATTTGCCATGGGCCTTGGCACTTGGCACGTTCCATCTTTGCGATACATGAGCTCCGACAGTAACAAGTGTTGGGAATCGTTGCACGTAAGGTGAGTGTCCTGCTTTCATATTTCATCGTTGTCCCACTCTCCACCCTTTAAGCCTTTCCTAGTGTTTTTAGCGTGGCCCGGAGTGCGATGAAAGGTTGGTTGCCTTGTACACAAGTGCGGTCTTGGCCATCTCGTCTTCATTTTCTACGAGGCACTATCGTCTTGCTCTGGTTTGCAGGGCAAAGTCCTCTCTGTCTGTGGAGTTAAACTTGCAGACGAGTATGGCCAAGGCTTTTGGTTGGATGCGGAAACCGTTAAGGCTGTCGAGACGGGAGTTGTCGTGCGGGGTGCACCAAAGAAGTGCGTAGGTGGCATATGCCTGGGAAATGGATGTCTCTGAGTGGCCTTACTCGGTCGCGTGCACGGTGCATACTCTCGGGGCAGTGACTGTTGCGAGCATGTGCGATTCGGGTGTCTTCGGGTAAAGGGTTCCGTACGGGATGTTCTTCCCAGGCTCCTGTGAACCGAGCATCCGTTTTGCAATGACCCGACATGCGTGGCCATTTCATGTCTTTCTGGATGCGGAAAGCGTTAATGTTTGTCGAGACGGAAGTTGTCGTGCGGGGTGCACCAAAAAAGCGCGTAGGTGGCATATGCCTGGGAAATGGATGTCATTGAGTGGCCTTACTCGGTCGCGTGCGCGGTGCATACTCTCGGGGCAGTGACTGTTGCGAGCACTTGCGATTCGGATGTCTTCGGGTAAAGGGTTTCGTACGGGATATTCTTCCCAGGCTCCTGTGAACCGAGGATCCGTTTTGCAATGATCCGACAGGCGTAGACATTTTCAATCTGTCGAGACGCGGAAATTGTTTTCATGCTGTGCCGAGGCGTTTTCTTTACCGTCCAAC
>BSBK01011544.1:80000-120000 GCA_027943335.1 Chamaecyparis obtusa | reverse complement strand
ACGTATGACCCGAATGTAATTTTTTTTTTTTAATTTTTTTTTTAACTCTGGTTTTTTCGTTCTTATCCTCGTACGGAGCCTCCTTTGTTCATTTTTTTTCCGCGAGTTTCGACCCCGCCCGGGAGCGAGCTCGGCGCCGATCCCGCCCCGCCGCTCCCCGGAGAGCTCGACCGGTTCGGTTCCGCTCGGATCGGACCCCGCCCGCGAGCGCCGCTCGGCTCGACGAGCTCGATGGGGATCCCGTCCGCGGGCGAGCTGGGCGTGGCTACACGTATGACGCGAATGTATTTTTTTTTTTTTTTTTTTTTTTTTTAACTCTGGTTTTTTCGTTCTTATCCTCGTACGGAGCCTCCTTTGTTCATTTTTTTTCCGCGAGTTTCGACCCCGCCCCGGAGCGAGCTCGGCGCCGATCCCGCCCCGCCGCTCCCCGGAGAGCTCGACCGGTTCGGTTCCGCTCGGATCGGACCCCGCCCGCGAGCGCCGCTCGGCTCGACGAGCTCGATGGGGATCCCGTCCGCGGGCGAGCTGGGCGTGGCTACACGTATGACCCGAATGTAATTTTTTTTTTTTTTTTTTTTTTAACTCTGGTTTTTTCGTTCTTATCCTCGTACGGAGCCTCCTTTGTTCATTTTTTTTCCGCGAGTTTCGACCCCGCCCGGGAGCGAGCTCGGCGCCGATCCCGCCCCGCCGCTCCCCGGAGAGCTCGACCGGTTCGGTTCCGCTCGGATCGGACCCCGCCCGCGAGCGCCGCTCGGCTCGACGAGCTCGATGGGGATCCCGTCCGCGGGCGAGCTGGGCGTGGCTACACGTATGACCCGAATGTAATTTTTTTTTTTTTTTTTTTTAAAACTCTGGTTTTTTCGTTCTTATCCTCGTACGGAGCCTCCTTTGTTCATTTTTTTTCCGCGAGTTTCGACCCCGCCCCGGAGCGAGCTCGGCGCCGATCCCGCCCCGCCGCTCCCCGGAGAGCTCGACCGGTTCGGTTCCGCTCGGATCGGACCCCGCCCGCGAGCGCCGCTCGGCTCGACGAGCTCGATGGGGATCCCGTCCGCGGGCGAGCTGGGCGTGGCTACACGTATGACCCGAAAGTTTTTTTTTTTTTTTTTTTTTTTTTTTTTTTTTTTTTTTTAACTCTGGTTTTTTCGTTCTTATCCTCGTACGGGGCCTCCTTTGTTCATTTTTTTTCCGCGAGTTTCGACCCCGCCCGGGAGCGAGCTCGGCGCCGATCCCGCCCCGCCGCTCCCCGGAGAGCTCGACCGGTTCGGTTCCGCTCGGATCGGACCCCGCCCGCGAGCGCCGCTCGGCTCGACGAGCTCGATGGGGATCCCGTCCGCGGGCGAGCTGGGCGTGGCTACACGTATGACCCGAATGTAATTTTTTTTTTTTTTTTTTTTTTTAACTCTGGTTTTTTCGTTCTTATCCTCGTACGGAGCCTCCTTTGTTCATTTTTTTTCCGCGAGTTTCGACCCCGCCCGGGAGCGAGCTCGGCGCCGATCCCGCCCCGCCGCTCCCCGGAGAGCTCGACCGGTTCGGTTCCGCTCCGATCGGACCCCGCCCGCGAGCGCCGCTCGGCTCGACGAGCTCGATGGGGATCCCGTCCGCGGGCGAGCTGGGCGTGGCTACACGTATGACCCGAATGTAATTTTTTTTTTTTTTTTTTTTTTTTAACTCTGGTTTTTTCGTTCTTATCCTCGTACGGAGCCTCCTTTGTTCATTTTTTTCCCGCGAGTTTCGACCCCGCCCGGGAGCGAGCTCGGCGCCGATCCCGCCCCGCCGCTCCCCGGAGAGCTCGACCGGTTCGGTTCCGCTCGGATCGGACCCCGCCCGCGAGCGCCGCTCGGCTCGACGAGCTCGATGGGGATCCCGTCCGCGGGCGAGCTGGGCGTGGCTACACGTATGACCCGAATGTAATTTTTTTTTTTTTTTTTTTTTAAAACTCTGGTTTTTTCGTTCTTATCCTCGTACGGAGCCTCCTTTGTTCATTTTTTTTCCGCGAGTTTCGACCCCGCCCGGGAGCGAGCTCGGCGCCGATCCCGCCCCGCCGCTCCCCGGAGAGCTCGACCGGTTCGGTTCCGCTCGGATCGGACCCCGCCCGCGAGCGCCGCTCGGCTCGACGAGCTCGATGGGGATCCCGTCCGCGGGCGAGCTGGGCGTGGCTACACGTATGACCCGAATGTAATTTTTTTTTTTTTTTTTTTTTTTTTTTAACTCTGGTTTTTTCGTTCTTATCCTCGTACGGAGCCTCCTTTGTTCATTTTTTTTCCGCGAGTTTCGACCCCGCCCGGGAGCGAGCTCGGCGCCGATCCCGCCTCGCCGCTCCCCGGAGAGCTCGACCGGTTCGGTTCCGCTCGGATCGGACCCCGCCCGCGAGCGCCGCTCGGCTCGACGAGCTCGATGGGGATCCCGTCCGCGGGCGAGCTGGGCGTGGCTACACGTATGACCCGAATGTAATTTTTTTTTTTTAATTTTTTTTTTAACTCTGGTTTTTTCGTTCTTATCCTCGTACGGAGCCTCCTTTGTTCATTTTTTTTCCGCGAGTTTCGACCCCGCCCGGGAGCGAGCTCGGCGCCGATCCCGCCCCGCCGCTCCCCGGAGAGCTCGACCGGTTCGGTTCCGCTCGGATCGGACCCCGCCCGCGAGCGCCGCTCGGCTCGACGAGCTCGATGGGGATCCCGTCCGCGGGCGAGCTGGGCGTGGCTACACGTATGACGCGAATGTATTTTTTTTTTTTTTTTTTTTTTTTTTAACTCTGGTTTTTTCGTTCTTATCCTCGTACGGAGCCTCCTTTGTTCATTTTTTTTCCGCGAGTTTCGACCCCGCCCCGGAGCGAGCTCGGCGCCGATCCCGCCCCGCCGCTCCCCGGAGAGCTCGACCGGTTCGGTTCCGCTCGGATCGGACCCCGCCCGCGAGCGCCGCTCGGCTCGACGAGCTCGATGGGGATCCCGTCCGCGGGCGAGCTGGGCGTGGCTACACGTATGACCCGAAAGTAATTTTTTTTTTTTTTTTTTTTTTTTTTTAACTCTGGTTTTTTCGTTCTTATCCTCGTACGGGGCCTCCTTTGTTCATTTTTTTTCCGCGAGTTTCGACCCCGCCCGGGAGCGAGCTCGGCGCCGATCCCGCCCTGCCGCTCCCCGGAGAGCTCGACCGGTTCGGTTCCGCTCGGATCGGACCCCGCCCGCGAGCGCCGCTCGGCTCGACGAGCTCGATGGGGATCCCGTCCGCGGGCGAGCTGGGCGTGGCTACACGTATGACCCGAATGTAATTTTTTTTTTTTTTTTTTTTTTTTTTTAACTCTGGTTTTTTCGTTCTTATCCTCGTACGGAGCCTCCTTTGTTCATTTTTTTTCCGCGAGTTTCGACCCCGCCCGGGAGCGAGCTCGGCGCCGATCCCGCCCCGCCGCTCCCCGGAGAGCTCGACCGGTTCGGTTCCGCTCGGATCGGACCCCGCCCGCGAGCGCCGCTCGGCTCGACGAGCTCGATGGGGATCCCGTCCGCGGGCGAGCTGGGCGTGGCTACACGTATGACGCGAATGTATTTTTTTTTTTTTTTTTTTTTTTTTTAACTCTGGTTTTTTCGTTCTTATCCTCGTACGGAGCCTCCTTTGTTCATTTTTTTTCCGCGAGTTTCGACCCCGCCCGGGAGCGAGCTCGGCGCCGATCCCGCCCCGCCGCTCCCCGGAGAGCTCGACCGGTTCGGTTCCGCTCGGATCGGACCCCGCCCGCGAGCGCCGCTCGGCTCGACGAGCTCGATGGGGATCCCGTCCGCGGGCGAGCTGGGCGTGGCTACACGTATGACCCGAATGTAATTTTTTTTTTTTTTTTTTTTTTAACTCTGGTTTTTTCGTTCTTATCCTCGTACGGAGCCTCCTTTGTTCATTTTTTTTCCGCGAGTTTCGACCCCGCCCGGGAGCGAGCTCGGCGCCGATCCTGCCCCGCCGCTCCCCGGAGAGCTCGACCGGTTCGGTTCCGCTCGGATCGGACCCCGCCCGCGAGCGCCGCTCGGCTCGACGAGCTCGAATGGGATCCCGTCCGCGGGCGAGCTGGGCGTGGCTACACGTATGACCCGAATGTAATTTTTTTTTTTTTTTTTTTTTTTTTTAACTCTGGTTTTTTCGTTCTTATCCTCGTACGGAGCCTCCTTTGTTCATTTTTTTTCCGCGAGTTTCGACCCCGCCCGGGAGCGAGCTCGGCGCCGATCCCGCCTCGCCGCTCCCCGGAGAGCTCGACCGGTTCGGTTCCGCTCGGATCGGACCCCGCCCGCGAGCGCCGCTCGGCTCGACGAGCTCGATGGGGATCCCGTCCGCGGGCGAGCTGGGCGTGGCTACACGTATGACCCGAATGTAATTTTTTTTTTTTAATTTTTTTTTAAACTCTGGTTTTTTCGTTCTTATCCTCGTACGGAGCCTCCTTTGTTCATTTTTTTTCCGCGAGTTTCGACCCCGCCCGGGAGCGAGCTCGGCGCCGATCCCGCCCCGCCGCTCCCCGGAGAGCTCGACCGGTTCGGTTCCGCTCGGATCGGACCCCGCCCGCGAGCGCCGCTCGGCTCGACGAGCTCGATGGGGATCCCGTCCGCGGGCGAGCTGGGCGTGGCTACACGTATGACGCGAATGTATTTTTTTTTTTTTTTTTTTTTTTTTTAACTCTGGTTTTTTCGTTCTTATCCTCGTACGGAGCCTCCTTTGTTCATTTTTTTTCCGCGAGTTTCGACCCCGCCCCGGAGCGAGCTCGGCGCCGATCCCGCCCCGCCGCTCCCCGGAGAGCTCGACCGGTTCGGTTCCGCTCGGATCGGACCCCGCCCGCGAGCGCCGCTCGGCTCGACGAGCTCGATGGGGATCCCGTCCGCGGGCGAGCTGGGCGTGGCTACACGTATGACCCGAAAGTAATTTTTTTTTTTTTTTTTTTTTTTTTTTTAATTTAACTCTGGTTTTTTCGTTCTTATCCTCGTACGGGGCCTCCTTTGTTCATTTTTTTTCCGCGAGTTTCGACCCCGCCCGGGAGCGAGCTCGGCGCCGATCCCGCCCCGCCGCTCCCCGGAGAGCTCGACCGGTTCGGTTCCGCTCGGCTTGATCAGCTCTGGTCGCTAGATCACTTGACAAAATTAGGTCAACAGGCAGATCAACTCGGGTCACCAACTAGATCAACTCAGGTCGCAAACTAGATCATCTCGGGTGGCTAGATCAACTCTGCTCGCTAGTCGGTAACTCATACTGCCATAATAAATTAGGTCACTACAACGACTCTGGTCGCTCGGTCGACTAAGGTGACTCAGGTCACTGGGTGGACTTGGTCGACTCGGTCGACTCGATCGACTCGGGTCACCGAGTTGACTCAGGTAGCCAAATCGACTCAGGTCGAGTCAGTCACCTGACCGACCCGGTCGACTCGGGTCGACGCAGTCAACTTGAGTCAACTCAGTTGACTTGGATCACCGGGTCGACTAGGGTGACTTAGGTCGACTCAGCTGACTCGGTTGACTCAGGTCGACTCAAGTCGACTTGGGTTGTCGGATCTACTCGGGCCTCTAGATTGCACGGGTCACTAGATCAACTCAAGTTGCTAGCGAGATCAGCTCAGGTCACCACACAGGTAACCAACTAGATCAACTCGGGTCACTAGATCAGCTTGGGTCACCAGCTAGATCAGCTCTAGTCGCTAGATCACCTGACAAAATCAGGTCACTAACTAGATCAGCCTGGGTCACCAACCATTTCATCTTAGGTCGCCAACTAGATCAGCTTAGGTCGCTAACTAGATCAACTCAGGTCGCCAGATCAGCTCTGGTTGCCAGCCAAAAACTTTGACTGCCATAATAAATTGGGTCACCACAGCGACTCGGGTCACCAGGTCGACTCGGTTGACTCGGGTCACCAGGTCGACTTGGTTGAATCAGGTCACTGGGTCGACTCGGTCGACTCGATGGACTTGGGTCACCAGGTCGACTTGGTTGACTCAGGTCACCGGGTCGACTCAGTCACCTGACTGACTCGGTCGACTCGGGATGACTCAGTTGACTCAGGTCATCGGATCGACTCGAGTCACCAAGTTGACTCGGGTCACCGGGTCGACTTGGGTTGTCAGATCGACTCGGGCCTCTGGATCAGTACGGGTCACTGGATCAACTCAAGTCGCTAGCGAGATCAACTCAGGTCACCACACGGGTCGCCAACTAGATCAACTCACATCGCCAGATCAGCTTGGGTCACCAACCAGATCAACTCTGGTCGCTAGATCACCTGACAAACTTAAGTCACCAGCCAGATTAGCTTAGGTCACCAGCCAGTAACTCTGACTACCATAATAAATTAGGTCACCACAGTGACTCAGGTAACTGGGTTGACTCAGTCGACTCAGGTCGACTCAGTTGACTCAGGTCACCGGGTCGACTCGATCGACTCAGTTGACTCGATTCACCGGGTTGACTTAGGTTACTGGGTTGACACGATCGACTCAGTTGACTCAGGTCATTGGGTGGACTCCGTTGACTTAATCGACTCAGGTCACCGGGTTGACTCAGTCACCTGACTGACTCGGGTCGACTTGGTTGACTCGGGTCACAAGGTCGACTTGGTTGACTCGGGTCATCAGGTCGACTTGGTTGATTCGGGTCATCGGGTCGACTCGGTTGAGTCGGGTCACCAGGTCGACTCAGGTCGACTTGGGTTACCAGATCGACTCAGGCCTCTGGATCAGGATGGGTTACTGGATCAACTCAAGTTGCTAGCAAGATCAACTTAGGTCACCACACGGGTCACCAACTAGATCAACTCTGGTCGCCAGATTAGCTTGGGTCACCAACCAGATCAACTCTGGTCTCCAGATCACCTAACAAAATTAGGTCACTAGCAACTTGGGTCACTGGGTCGACTCAATTGACTCAGGTCACCGGGTGAACTCGGTCGACTCAGTTGACTCGGGTCACCGGGTCGACTCGGTTGACTCGGGTCATTGGGTCGACTCGGTCGAGTCAGGTCACCAGGTCGACTCGATCGAGTCGGGTCATCGGGTCGACTCAGGTCGTCGGGTTGACTCAGGTCAACTCGGTTGACTCAGGTCACCGGGTCGACTCGGTTGACTTGGGTCACCGCATCGACTTGGTTGACTCAGGTCACTGCGTCGACTCGGTTGACTCGGGTCATCGGGTTGACTCGGTTGACTCGGGTCATCGGGTCGACTCGGTTGACTCAGGTCACTGGGTTGACTCAATTGACTCAGGTCACTGGGTCGACTCGGTTGACTCGGGTCACCGAGTCAACTCGAATCGACTTGGGTTGCCGGATCGACTCAGGCCTCTAGATTGGGATGGGTCACTAGATCAACACAAGTCGCTAGTGAGATCAACTCAGGTCACCACACGGGTCACCAACTAGATCAACTCAGGTCACCAAATCAGATTGGGTCACTAGCCAGATCAGCTCTGGTCGCCAGATCACCTCACAAAATTAGGTCGACAGCCAAATCAGCTTAGGTTGCCAACTAGATCAATTCAGGTCACCAGATCAGCTCTAGTCACCAGCCAGTAACTCTGACTGCCATAATAAATTAGGTCACCATAGTGACTCAGGTCGCTGGGTCGACTCGATCGACTCGGGTCACCAGGTCAACTCGGTTGACACGGGTCACTGGGTCGACTCGGTCGACTCTGTTGACTCGAGTCACCGGGTTGACTCGGTCGACTCAGGTCACTAGGTCGACTTAGGTCGACTCAGTCACCTGACTGACTCGGTCGACTTGGGTCGACTTGGTTGCCTCGAGTCATCGTGTTAACTCAGTTGACTCAGGTCATCGGGTCAACTCAGTTGACTCCGGTCATTGGGTCAACTCAGTTGACTCAAGTCATCAGGTCAACTTAGTTGACTCAGGTCACTGGGTCGAGTCGGTCGACGCGGTTGACTCAGGTCACCAGGTCGACTTGGGTTGCCGGATCGACTCGGGCCTCTAGATCAAGATGGATCATCGGGTCAACTCAAGTTACTAGCGAGATCAACTCAGGTCACCACATGGGTCGCCAACTAGATCAACTTGGGTCACCAGATTAGCTTGGGTCACCAGCTAGATCAGCTCTGGTCGCCATATCAGCTTATGTCACCAACTAGATCAACTCAGGTCGCCAGCCAATAACTTTGACTGCCATAATAAATTGGGTCACCATAGTGACTCGGGTCGCTAGGTCAACTTGGTTGACTCAGGTCATAGGGTCGACTCGGTTGACTCAGTTGACTCAGGTCATTGGGTCGACTCAGTTGACTCATGTCACTGGGTCGACTCGAGTCACCAGGTCGACTCGGTTGACTCAGGTCACTAGGTCGACTCGGGTCAACTCAGTCACCTTACTAACTTAGGTAGACTTGGTTGACTTGGGTCACCAGGTCAACTTAGGTCATCAGGTCAACACGGTTGACTCAGGTCACTAGGTCAACTCTGTCGACTCAGGTCACCAAGTCAGCTGGGTCGACTTAGTCAACTCTGGTCACCGGGTCGACTCAGTTGATTCGAGTCACCGGGTCACTGGGTCGACTCGGTTGGCTCGGGTCATCGAGTTGACCAGGTTGACTCGGGTCACTGGGTCGACTCGGTGGACTCGAGTCGACTCGATTGACTCAGGTCGAGTTGGGTTGCCGGCTCGACTCGGGCCTCTGGATCGGGATGGGTCACTGGATCAACTCAAGTCGCTAGCGAGATCAACTCAGGTCACCACACGGATCACCAACTAGATTTACTCAGGTCGCCATATCAGCTTGGGTCACCAACCAGATCAGCTCTTGTCACCAGATCACCTGACAAAATTAGTTCACCAACCAGATCAGGTTAGGTCACCAATTAGATCAACTCAGGTCGCTAGATTAGCTCTGGTCGCCAGTGAGTAACTCCGACTGCCATAATAAATTGGGTCACCACAAAAACCCTGGTCGCTGGGTCGACTCAGTCAACTCAGTCAACTTGATCAACTCGGGTCACCGGGTCAACTCGGGTCATCGGGTCAACTCGGGTCACTGGGTCGACTCGGTCGACGTGGGTCACCGAGTCGACTTGGGTTGCCGAATCAACTTAGGCCTCGAGTCGACTTGGGTTGACACGGGTCGACCTAGTCGACTCAGGTCACTAGGTTGACTCAATTGATTCAGGTCACTAGGTCAACTCAGTCGACTCTGGTTTACTCGGGTCGACTCGGTCACCTGACCGACTCGGGACACCACGTCGACTCAGTCGACTCGGTTGACTCGGGTCATCGAGTCGACTCGGTTGACTCGGGTCATCGAGTCGACTCGGTTGACTCAGGTCACTCGGTCAACTCGATAGACTCGGGTCACCGAGTCGACTTGGGTTGCCGGATTGACTCAGGCCTCTGGATCAGGACGGGTCACTGGATCAACTCAAATCGCTAGCAAGATCAACTCAGGTCACCACACGGGTCGCCAACTAGATCAACTTGAGTCACCAGATCAACTTGGGTCACCAGCCAGATCAGCTCTGGTCTCCAGATGACCTGACAAAATTAGGTCACTAGCCAGATCAGCTTAGGTCACCCACTAGATCAATTCAGGTTGCCAGCTCAGCTCTGGTCGCCAGCTAGTAACTTTAACTGCCATAATAAATTAGGTCACCACAGCGACTTGGGTCACTGGGTCGACTCAGTTGACTCGGGTCATCGGGTCAACTCGGTCGACTCAGTTGACTTGGGTCACCAGGTCGACTCGGTTGACTCGAGTCATTGGGTCGACTCAGTTGACTCGGGTCACTGGGTCGACTCAATTGAGTCAGGTCACTGGGTCGACTCGGTCAACTTAGGTCATCGGGTCGACTCAGTCACCTAACCGACTCGGTCGACTCAGGTCGACTCGGATCACCGGGTTGAATCGATCGACTTGGTTGACTCGGGTCACCGCGTCAACTCAGTTGACTCGGGTCGACTCGGTTGACTCAGGTCACTGGGTTGACTCAGTTGACTCAGGTCACCGGGTCGACTCGATTGACTCAGGTCACCGGGTCGACTCGGGTCACCGGGTCAACTCGGTTGACTCGGATGATCGAGTCGACTCGGTCGACTCGGATCGACTTGGGTTGTTGGATCAACTCAAGCCTCTAGATCAGGATGGGTCACTAGATCAACACAAGTCGCTAGCGAGATCAACTCAGGTCACCACACAGGTCGCCAACTAGATCAACTCGAGTCGCCAGATCAGATTGGGTCACCAGCCAGATCAGCTCTGGTTGCTAGATCACCTCACAAAATTAGGTCGACAGCCAAATTAGCTCTGGTCACTAGATCACCTCACAAAATTAGGTCGACAACCAGATCAGCTTAGGTTGCCAACTAGATCAATTCAGGTCGCTAGATCAACTCTGGTCGCTAGCCAATAACTTTGACTGCCATAATAAATTGGGTCACCACAGCGACTCGGGTCGCTGGGTCGACTCGGTCGAGTCGGGTCACTGGGTCGACTTGGTTGACTTAGGTCACTAGGTCAACTCGGTCGACTCAGTTGACTCAGGTCACCGGGTTGACTCGGTTGACTCAAGTCACCGGGTCGACTTAGGTCGACTCGGTTGACTTGGGTCACCAGGTCGACTCAATTGACTCAGGTCATCGGGTCAACTCAGTTGACTCAGGTCATCGAGTCGACTCGATCGACTCGGGTCACTAGGTTGACTCGGTCGACGCGGTTGACTCAAGTCACCGGGTTGACTTGGGTTGCCGGATCGACTTAGGCCTCTAAATCGGGATGAGTCACTTGGTCAACTCAAGTCGCTAGCGAGATCAACTCAGGTCACCACACGGGTCGCCAACTAGATCAACTCAGGTCACCACACGGGTCGCCAACTAGATCAACTCAGGTCGCCAGATCAGCTTGGGTCACCAGCTAGATCAGCTCTGGTCACCAGATCACCTAACAAAATTAGGTCACCAGCCAGATCAGCTTATGTCACCAACTAGATCAACTCGGGTCGCCAGCCAGTAACTTCGACTGCCATAATAAATTGGGTCACCACAGTGACTCAGGTCGCTGGGTCGACTCGGTTGACTCAGGTCACAGGGTCGACTCGGTTGACTCAAGTCATCGGGTCGACTCGGTTGACTCATGTCACTGGGTCAACTCAGGTCACCGGGTCGACTTAGTTGACTTAGGTCACCAGGTCGACTCAGTTGACTCAGGTCACCGAGTCGACTCGGGTCGACTCAGTCACCTTACTGACTTAGGTCAACTTGGTTGACTCAGGTCACCATGTCAACTCAGGTCATTGGGTTGACACGGTTGACTCGGGTCACTGGGTTAACTCTATCGACTCGGTTGACTCGGGTCACCGAGTCGACTCAGTCGACTCTGGTCACCGGGTCGACTTGGTTGATTCGGGTCACCGGGTCACTGGTCGACTCGGTTGGCTCGGGTCATCGGGTCGACTCGGGTCACTGGGTCGACTCGGTTGACTCAGGTCGACTGGGTCGACTTAGTCAACTCTAGTCACCGGGTCGACTCGGTTGATTCGGGTCACCGGGTCACTAGGTCGACTCGGTTGGCTCGGGTCATCGGGTCGACTCAGGTCACTGGGTCGACTCGGTTGACTCAGGTCGACTGGGTCGACTTAGTCGACTCTGGTCACCGGGTCGACTCGGTTGATTCAGGTCACCGGGTCACCGAGTCGACTCGGTTGGCTCAGGTCATCAGGTCGACTCGGTTGACTCGGGTTGCTAGCTCGACTTGGGTTGCTGGCTCGACTCGAGCCTCTAGATCGAGACGGGTCATTGGATCAACTCAAGTCGCTAGCGAGATCAACTCAGGTCACCACATGGGTCGGCAACTAGATTTACTCGAGTCACCATATCAGCTTGGGTCACCAACCAGATCAGCTCTTATCGCCAGATCACCTGACAAAATTAGTTCACCAGCCAGATCAGGTTAGGTCGCTAACTAGATCAACTCGGGGTGCTAGATCAGCTCTAGTCGCCAGTGAGTAACTCTGACTACCATAATAAATTAGGCCACCATAAAAACCCCGGTCGCTGGGTCGACTTGGTTGACTCAGGTCACCGGGTCGACTCAGTTGACTCGGGTCATTGGGTCGACTCGGTCAACTCGGGTCACCGGGTCGACTCGGGTCATCGGGTCACTGGGTCGACTCGGGTCACCGAGTCGACTTGGGTTGCTGGATTGACTCAAGCCTCGAGTCGACTTGGGTTGACACGGGTCGACCTAGTCAACTCAGGTCACCGGGTCGACTCAATTGATTCAGGTCACTAGGTTGACTCAGTCGACTCTGGTTGACTCGGGTCGACTTAGTCACCTGACCGACTCAGTTGACTCGGGTCACCACGTTGACTCGGTCGACTCGGTTGACTCAGGTCGACTCAGTTGACTCGGGTCATCGGGTCGACTCAGTTGACTCAGGTCACTCGGTCGATTCGGTTGACTCGGGTCACTTGGTCAACTCGGGTCGACTTAATCACCTGACTGACTTAGGTCGACTTAGTTGACTCGGGTCACCAGGTCGACTCAGTTGACTCAGGTCACTGGGTCAACTCTGTCGACTCAGGTCACCAGGTCGACTGGGTCAACTCAGTCGACTCAGGTCACCGGGTCGACTCAGTCACTTGACCGACTCGGTTGATTCGGGTCACTGGGTCGACTCGGTTGACTCAAGTCACTGGGTCGACTCGATTGACTCGGGTCGACTCGAGTGACTCGGGTCACCGGGTCAACTCGGGTTGACTCGGGCCTCTAGATCAGGAGGGGTCATTGGATCAACTCAAGTTTCTAGCGAGATCAACTCAAGTCACCACACGGGTCCCCAACTAGATTTACTCAGGTCACCATATCAGCTTGGGTCACCAGCCAAATCAACTCTTGTCGCCAAATCACCTGACAAAATTAGTTCGCCAGCTAGATCAGGTTAGGTCGCCAACTAGATCAACTCGGGTTGCTAGATCAGCTCTGGTCGCCAATGAGTAACTCCAACTGCCATAATAAATTAGGTCACCACAGAAACCCCAGTCGCTGGGTCGACTCGGGTCGACTCGATTGACTCGGGTCATTGGGTCGACTCGGTCAACTCGGGTCACCGGGTCGACTCGGTTGACTCAGGTCATCAGGTCGACTTGGGTCACTGGGTCGACTCGGGTCACCGAGTCGACTTGGGTTGCTGGATCGACTCAGGCCTCAAGTTGACTTGGGTTGACACGGGTCGACCTAGTCTACTAAGGTCTCCTGGTCGACTCGGGTCGACTCAATCGATTCAGGTCACTGGGTCGACTCAATCACCTGACTGACTCGGTCATCTCAGGTCACCATGTCGACTCGATTGACTCTTGTCATCGGGTTGACTCAGTTGACTCAGGTCACTGGGTCAACCGATTGACTCAGGTCACTGGGTCGACTCGGTCACCACACGGGTCACCAACTAGATCAAGTTAGGTAGCTAGCGAGATCAACTCAGGTCACCACACTGGTCCCCAACTAGATCAACTCGGATCGCCAGATCAGCTTGGGTCACCAGCCAGATCAGCTGTGGTCGCCAGATCAGCTTGGGTCACCACATTGACTCAGGTCGCCACATTACTTGGCCAACTCGGGTCACCAGCCAGATCAACTCAGGTGACTCGGTTGACTCAGGTTATCGGGTCGACTCGGGTCGACTTGGGTTGCCAGATCAACTCGGGCCTCGAGTCGACTTGGGTTGACTTGGGTCACCAGGTCGATGCGGGTTGTCAGGTCAACACGAGTCACCGGTTCGACATGGGTCGCCAGTTTGACACGGGTCACTGGGTCGACACGGGTCACTGGGTCGACGCGAGTCACTGGGTCGACGCGGGTCACTAGGTCGACGCAGGTCGCTGGGTTGACTCGGGTCGTCAAGTTGACTCGGGTCGCCGGGTCAACTCAGGTTATTGGATCGACTCGGGTCTCTAGATCAGGACAGGTCACTTGATCAACTCGGGTCACCACATGAGTCACCAATTAGATCAACTCAGGTCACCAGATCAGCTTGGGTCACTAGCCAAATCTGCTCTGGTCGCCAAATCACCTAACCGACTCGGGTCGCCAGCCAGATCAGCTTGGGTCACCACATCACCTGGCCAACTCGGTTCGCCAGATCAACTCAGGACACGACATCGACTCAGGTAGTTAGCTAGATCATCTCAGATCACCAGATCGCCCGATGAACTCAGGTCGGGTGGGGTCTCTAGATCGAGTCGAGTCACCAGATCAAGTCGGGTCCCGAGCCAGATCAACTCAGGTCACCACATCGACTCGGGTCACCAGCCAGATTAGGTCAGGTCACTAGATAGCCTGACCTACTTAGATCTCCAGTGAGTCTGTCCACTTTTTGAATGATTGACCCATACTCCTCTTCAAGTATTATCATAGTCAAGTCTCCGCTTCTAGCTCGACAATAAGAAGGGCGTGACTCCATGTATGGCCTGAGTGATTTTTTTTTAACTCTGGTTTTTTCATTCTTTTTGTCGTAGGGAGCCTCCTTTGTCTATTTTTTTTACAACTTTTGACCTCGCTCACGATCAAGCTAGGCCAACTCATTTAAACTTGGATCGCATAAATCTAATATGCACAATAGTAATGTTGATGAGTATGCAAACACATCAATGAAGTCATCTCAGTATGTCAAGTCCCCCAACTTAGATCACTCGAGTCGCATAAGTAACTCAGATAGCCATAATAAATTAGGTCACCATAGTGACTCGGGTCACTAGGTCGACTCAGGTCACGGGGTCGACTCGGGTCATCAAGTCAACTCAGGTTGCTGGGTTGACATAGCCGAATCGACTCAGGTCTTTGGATCGGGACGGGTCACTTGATCAACTCGTGTCGCTAGCCAAATCAACTTAGGTCATCACATGGGTCGCCAACTAGATCAACTCGGGTCGCTAGATCAGCTCTGGTCACCAGATCACCTGACCAACTTAGGTCGCCAACCAAATCAGCCTTGATCGCCACATTGACTCAGGTTGCCACATCACCTAGCCAACTTGGGTCGCCAGCCAGATCAACTCGAGTTGCCAGATCGACTCGGGACACCACATCGACTCAGGTAGTCAGCTAGATCATCTTGGATCCCTAGATCGCTCGATGAACTCAACTCAGGTGGGGTCTCTAGATCAAGTCGGGTCACCAGATCAAGTCGGGTCCTGAGCTAGATCAACTTAGGTCACCACATCGACTTAGGTCACCAGCCAGATCAGGTCCCTAGCCAGATCAACTCAGGTCACCACATCCAATATGCACAATAGTAATGCTGATGAGTATGCAAACTCATCAATGAAGTCATCTCAGTATGCCAAGTTGTCAAGTCCTCCAACTTAGATCAGTCGAGTCGCATAAGTAACTCCAACTACCATAATAAACTTAGATCACTCAGGTCGTTAGGTCGACTCGGGTTGCCGGCTTGACTCGGGTCTCTAGATCGCGATAGGTCGCTGGATCAACTCGGGTTGCTAGCTAGATTAACTCAAGTCACCACATCGACTTGGGTCATCACCTAGATCAGCTCAGGTTGCCACATCACCTAACCAACTCAGGTCAGGTCGGGTCACCAGATTAATTCGGGTCACCAGCCAGATCAACTTAGGTTGCCACATCAACTCGAGTATCCAGATAGATCAGCTCGGGTCACCAAATCACCTAACTAACTTAGGTCAGGTTGGGTTAGGTCTCCTGATCAGGTCGGGTCACCGGATCAACTCAGGTCGCTAATTAGATCAACTCGGGTCACTAACATGATCAACTCGGGTCAACACATCAGCTTATGTTGTTAACACATTCCAATATGCCAAGCTGTCTAGTTTGCTAGCTCGGATCACTCGAGTCGCATAAGTAACTCGTATTGCCAAAACAACTTGGGTCACCTAATTAACTCGAGTCATCAGATCGACTCGGGTCGCCAGATCGACTCGGGTCACCGGATCGACTCGAGTCCTCGAATCGACTCGGGTCACCGTATTGACGCAGGTCACCGGATCGACTCAGGTCTCCAGATCAGGATGGGTCGTCCGATCGACTCGGTTCATCGGATCGATTCGGGTATCCAGATAGATCAAATCAGGTCACCAAATCACCTGACTAACTTAGGTTAGGTCGGGTCTCTGGATCGAGTCGGGTCACCAGATCAAATTGGGTCTCCAGCCAGATCAACTCGGGTCAACACATCGACTCGAGTCACCAACCAGATCAACTTGGGTCGCCAGACCAACTCAGGTCAGGTCGGGTAAGGTCTCCAGATTGGGTCAAGTCGCGGGATCATTTCAGCTCGCCAGCCAGATCAACTCGAGTTGCTACATCGACTCGACTCGACTCGCCAACCAGATCAGCTCAGGTCATTAGATCACCTGACCAACTCGAGTCAGGTCGACGGATGAAGTCAGATCGCCAGATCAACTCAGGTCGCCAGCCAGATCAACTCAGATCATCACATCGACTTAGGTCGCCAGCCAAATCAGCTCGGGTCACCAAATCAACTCGGGTCACCAGCCAGATCAACTCGGGTTAACAAATTTGAGTTTTGACCCCACTCGCAAGCGAGCTAGGCTAACTCATTCAAACTTGGATCGCCTCAATCTAATATGCATAATAGTAATACTAACGAGTATGCAAACTCATCAATGAAGTCAACTAAGTATGCCAGCCTGATCAACTCAGGTCAACAAATTGACTCGGGTCACCAACCAGATCAACTCGGGTCACCAGATTGCCAGGCCAAGTTGGGTCGGGTCGGGTTGGGTCAGGTCTCTAGATCGGGTTGGGTCAGTTCTCTAGATCGGGTCGGGTTGCCAGATCAATTCTTGTCGCCAACCAGATCAACTCAGGTCGCCACATCGACTCGGGTCGTCAGCCAGATCAGCTCGGGTCACCACATCACCTAACCAACTCGGGTTAGGTCGGGTCACCCGATCAATTTGGGTCACTAAGTTGGGTGTGACTCCATGAATGGCACGAGTGGTTTTCTTTTTCAACTCTAGTTTTTTCATTCTTTTCATTGTACGAAGCCTCCTTTGTCTATTTTTTTAGGACTTTTGACCCCGCCCTGAGGATCGCCAACGAGCTCGACCGGATCCTGTCCGAGATCTTGCTCGTGAGCGAGCTCACCGGGATCCCGTCGCCAACGAGCTAGGCGTGACTCCATGGATGGCTCTAGTGATTTAAGTTTTTTATAACTTGAAAATTTTGTTCTTTTCCTTGTATAGAGCCTCCTTTATCCATTTTTTCCTACGAGTTTCGACCCCGCCAGCGACCTTGTTAAGTTCTCATCGCAGGTCTTGCCCTACTACCACGAAAGCCTCCCAGCGGTTATATGAAATGACCCCGGGTCATTTCAACACTGCGTCTAACAATAACTAGTCAGACTGCATCAAATGATGTCCACCTCGATCCATGCCAACTCATTCAAACTTGGATCACCTCAATCTAATATGCACAATAGTAATGCTGACAAGTATGCCAACTCATCAATGAAGTCGCCTTAGCATGCCAAGCTGTCAAGTCCCCCAACTTGAATTACTCCAGTCGCATAAGTAATTCGGATCATTGGATCGACTCGCATCGCCGAGTCAACTCGGGTTTCTGGATCGACTCGAGTCCCCAAAACAACTTGGGTTGCCAGTCGGATCAACTCGGGTCACCATCCAGATCAACTCAGGTCGCAAGATCACCTGACTAACTTAGATTGACGAAGTTGCCTAGCCAACTTGGATCGCTAGACTTGCCAGATCGACTCGAATCACTGGAGTCGTCAGATCGACTCAGATCTCTATTTCAAGTCGGCCCTATTGCCACGAAGGGCATCCCAATGATAACCAGTCAGATCGCAAGTTAAATCACATCAAATGATGTTCACCTCGATCTGTGCTAACTCATTCAATCTTGGATCACCTCGATCCAATATGCCAAGCTGTCAAGTCCACCAGCTCAGATCACTCGAGTTGCATAAGTAACTCAGATCGCCAGAACAACTCGGGTCACCAGATCGACACAGGTCGTCAAATCCACTCGGGTTGCCGAATCAACTCGAGTCGTCGGATCGACTCGGGTCTCCAGATTAGGACGGGTTGTCAGATCGACTCGGGCCGCCAGCCAAATCTACTCGGGTCCCTACATCGACTCAGGTATCCATATAGATCATATTGGGTCGCCAAATCACCTGACTAACTAAAGTTAGGTCAAGTTTGGTCGGGTCAGGTCTCCGGATTGGGTCGGGTCACCGGATCAACTTGGGTCAACATATCGACTCGAGTCGCCAACCAGAACAACTCGGGTCACCAGATTGCCAGACCAACTCGGGTTGGGTCGGGTCAGGTCTTCAGATCGGGTCAGGGTCACGGGATCATTTTGGGTCGCCAGCCAGATCAACTCGGGTCGCCACATCAACTCGACTCACCAACCAGGTCAGGTCGGGTCACCAGATCACCTGACCAACTCGGTCAGGTCGACGGATGAAGTCGGATCGCTGGATCAACTCAGGTCGCTAGCCAGATCAACTTGGGTCACCACACCAACTCAGGCCGCCAGCCAAATCAGCTCAGGTCGCGAGATCAACTCAGGTCAACAAATGTGACTTTTGACCCCACTCACAAGTGAGCTAGGCTAACTCATTCCAAGTCTCTCATGGAAAAGTCCATGACTTCCCATTCCTATACCTATGCTGACGAGTATGCCAACTCATCAATGAATTCGGCTCAGCATGCCAAGTTGTCAAGTCCCCCAACTTGAATTACTCCAGTCACATAAGTAATTTAGATCACCAGAACAACTCGGGTCCACCGGATCGACTCAATTCGCCGGATTGACTTGGATCACCGGATCACTAGAGTCGGCAAAGTAACCCAGATCTCTAGGGTCATAACGGGATAGGTATTGTTTACGGATGTAACGACCTCTGAGATGAGCCCAACTCGTCAATCGGAGCCAGCTCGCCAATCTGATTGAGCTAGCCGATCTGAGCCAACTCACCGATTTGAGCTAGCAAGACACCTCTCAAGAATTGAGTTTGAGAACTTCTCCACTAATGAGTTGTCCTCAAGATGTGAACTTGCATCCAGATTAGGACTTGTGGCTTGCACGAGCCAATGTCATGAAGACCTCCTACGTACATGCAACCAATGCATCTCATTGTCCAACCATAGTTCTGAACTAGCTCATTACGCCACCATCTCGCACATGTTCCAAGTCTCCCATGGAAAAGTCCCCAACTTCCCATTCCAATACCTAGTTGATTTCACCTCGGATCGAGTCCCCAACAAGATCCAATGCCACTCTGCACAAAGCAGTCCATGCTACTTCATGCAGCTCGAATGACACCTCGACTTGACTCTAAACCTTACCCAGGCCAAAACTATTAACAACTTGTCGCACAACCCCATGAATGCTCCTCGAATCATGTCCCTGACATGACCCTACTCCTGAGTGCACCAAACAACTCCTTTGTTACACCTCGGATCGAGTCCCTTACATGTCAGTTCAAGTCAGTCGACGTGTTAGCTCTATTTCTAGTATGAGGGTGATCTTGTCACATCAACACTACACCCATCCATTGTAAGTTAGCCATACCACCACAAAGTCATCCAACAGTCATTATGAAATGACCCCTATCACATCAAGCTGTGTTGGTTTGTTTCAAGTCGGCCCTATTGCCACGAAGGCCATCCCAATGGTAACTAGTCAAATCGCATCAAATGATGTTCACCTCGATCTATGCCAATGCTGCCTATGATTGATTTGCTAGCTCTCTACGGATATTTTTGGATATGCCATTTGATTACTGAATGCTATGCATGGGTTCGTGCATAGACGATTCGAGCTGAGCTTAAGGATGTTGAGTTCTCAAGTGAATATGAATAGGCGAGTTGTTCTATGGAGTAGAACTCAGGAATGCATGATGGATTGAGCTCATCTCGCGGATCCGAGCCAGCTCGTTGATCCGATCCAGCTTGTCGATCTGAAGCCAGCTCGACGATCCGAGGCCAGCTCGTCAAGTTGAGCCCTTTTACGAGATTTAAATTTTTTGCGACCTATCGACGTCGGCAAGCATTTGTTATGGGGGAGAAAGACTCGGACTAATAACTTATCCTCGTAGGGGAGGTGTTGTTGGTGGATGTGAGGATTTTTGAGATGAGACCCAAGCTGGAACAAATTCTAGTGCGCATTGTGATTAGAGCTAAGCTAAAGGATATTGAGTTTCTCAAAGGAATACAAATAGGCAAGTTGTTTTATGGAGTAGAACACGGGAATGCATGATGGATCCGATCCGATTTGAGCCGAGCCGGCTCGGCGATCCGAGCCAGCCAGCTTGGAAAACCGAGCCGGCTCGCTCGGCAAACCGTGCCAGCTCGCCGATTCGAGTCAGCTCGCTCGGTGATCCGAGCCAGCTCGCTTGGCGATCCGAGCCTTTTACGAGATTTTAAGTTTTTGTGACTTATCGGCGTCGGCAAGCATTTTCTACGTGGGAGCAAGACTCGGACTAATAACTTATATAGGGGAGGTGTTGTTGGTGGATGTAAGGATCTTTGAGATGAGACTCGAGATGGAATGGATTCTAGTGCCCATTGTGATTCGAGCTGAGCTAAAGGATGTTGAGTTCTCAAGTGAATACAAATAGGTGAGTTGTTCTATGGAGTAGAACACGGGAATGCATGATGGATTGAGCTCAGCTCGTCGATCCGAGCCAGCTCACGGATTCGAGCTAGCTTGTCGAGCTGAGTCTTTTACGAGATTTAAAGTTTTCGTGACCTATCCGTGTCGGCGAGCATTTTCTACGGGGGAGCAAGACTTGACTAATAAACTTATATAGGGGAGGTGGTGTTGGTGGATGGAAGGATCTTTGAGATGAGACCCGAGCTGGAACGGATTCTAGTGCGCAGTTGTGATTCGAGTTGAGCTAAAGGATGTTGAATTCTCAAGTGATTACAAATAGGCGAGTTATTCCATGGAAGTAGAACACGGGAATGCATGATGGATTGAGCTCAACTCGGCGATCGAGCCAGCTCGGCGATCCGAGCCAGCTCGGCGATCCGAGCCAGCTCGGCGATCCGAGCCAGCTCGGCGATCCGAGCCAGCTCGGCGATCCGAGCCAGCCCGTCGAGCTGAGTCTTTTACAAGATTTAAATTTTTTTGTGACCTTTCGGCGTTGGCGAGCATTTCTACTGGGGAGTAAGACTCGGACTAATAACTTATATAGGGGAGGTGGTTGTTGGTGAATGTAAGGATCACTGAGATGAGACCCGAGCTGGAACGGATTCTAGTGCGCGTTATGATTCGAGCTGAGCTAAAGGATGTTCAGTTCTCAAGTGAATACAAAGAGGTGACTCTATTCTATGGAGTAGAACATGGGAATGCATGATGGAATGAGCTCAGATCGCCGATCCGAGCTAGCTCGTCGATCCGAGCCACGGGTATGTACGAACCGAGCCAGCCCGTCGAGCTGAGTCATTTATGAGATTTAAATTTTTTTGTGACCTTTCGGCGGTTGGCGAGCATTTTCTACGGGGGAGCAAGACTCGGGACTAATAACTTATATAGGGGAGGTGTTGTTGGTGAATGTAAGAATCATTGAGATGAGATCCGAGCTGGAAACGGATTCTAGTACGCGTTGTGATTCGAGCTGAGCTAAAGGATGTTACAGTTCTCAAGTGAATACAAAGAGGTGAGTCATTCTATGGAGTAGAACATGGGAATGCATGATGGAATGATCTCAGATCGTCGATCCGAGCTATCTCGTCGATCCGAGCCAGCTCGCTGATCCGAGCCATGGGTTATGTAGTAGTTTTCATGAGATCGGCTCGCCCCGGCCCACAAGTCAAACATCGATTCTCTTATTAAGGGTGGAGCCCTTGTCTAGCGTTTGGGTCGCTCGGTACAAGCTGTTCGATTTGTAATGTGTGCAAAGCTTTTGGGTTGATATTTGGAAGATTTAAATTTTTTGTGAGCTATTCTCCTCGTTTCACTTGATATTTTTGAAGATTTGAATTATTTGTGAGCTATTCTCCCCGTTTCCCTTGATTTTTTTGGAAGAATTGGAATTTTTGAGAGTTGTTCTCTTCGCCTCAAATTTCTACGGAAGAGCAAGACTTGGACTAATAACTTATATAGGGGAGGTGTTGTTGGTGAATGAAAGGATCTTTGAGATTGAGACCCGAGCTGGAACGGATTCTAGTGCGCGTTGTGATTCAAGCTGAGCTAAAGGATGTTCAGTTCTCAAGTGAATACAAAGAGGTGAGTCGTTTTATGGAGTAGAACACGGGAATGCATGATGGAATGAGCTCAGATCGACGATCCGATGTCAGCTCGCTGATCTGAGCCACGGGTATGTAGGCGAGTTTTCATGAGATCGGCTCGCCCCGGCCCACAAGTCAAACACTTGATTCTCTTATTAAGGGTGAGCCCTTGTCTAGCGTTTGGGTCGCTCGGTACAAGCTGTTTGATTTGTAATGTGTGCGAAGCTTTTGGGTTTGATATTTGGAAGATTTGAATTTTTTGTGAGCTATTCTCCTCGTTTCACTTGATTTTTTGAAGATTTGAATTATTTGTGAGCTATTCTCCCCATTTCCCTTGATTTTTTTGGAAGATTTGGATTTGTTGCGAGTTGTTCTCTTCGCCTCAAATTTCTACGGAAAGAGCAAGACTTGGACTAATAACTTATATAGGGGAGGTGTTGTTGGTGAATGCAAGGATCTTTGAGATGAGACCCGAGCTGGAACGGATTCTAGTGCACGTTGTGATTCGAGCTGAACTAAAGGATGTTTAGTTCTCAAGTGAATACAAAGGAGGTGAGTCATTTATGGAGTAGAAGACGGGAATGCATGATGGAATGAGCTCAGATCGCCGATCCGAGCTAGCTTGTCGATCCGAGCCACGGGTATGTAGTCAGTTTTCATGAGATCGGATCGTCCGGGCCACAAGCTAGCTATTTTTTGTGAGCTATTCTCTTTGTTTCCTTTGATTTTTTTGGAAGACTTGCATTTTTTGTGAGCTATTCTCTTCGTTTCAATTGAATTTTTGGAAGTTATGCATTTTTTGTGATGTAGTCTCTTCGTTTCACTTGCATTTTTGGGAGATTTGATTTTTTTTTTGTGAGCTATTCTCTTCTTTTCCCTTGAATTTTTTTTTGCAAGACTTGCATTTTTTGTGAGCTATTCTCTTCGTTTTCAATTGAATTTTAGAAGTTTTGAATTTTTTGTGATCTATTCTTCTTTGTTTCACTTGTATTTTTGAGAGATTTGAAATTTTTGTGAGATATTCTCTTCGGCTCAAATTTCTACGGAAGTGCAAATACTTGGACTAATAACTTATATAGGGGAGGTGTCACAGGCTTTAACTAATCGGCTAGCTCGGCGCCGTGCGGCACTGCATGGCTTTCGCCAAGAGCAGGGGTTCGCTCTTGCAAAGACCACAGCTTCCGCCTCCAATGTTGCCCAAATCGGATCTAGAATATGTGACACAAAGCTGGGAAAAGATACCAATATTTCAAACATGAAATCACAGTCGCAAGAACACAAGTTGGGCAAGCTTCTTTTGCATTCAATATGAGGTCCCTTTACAAATTGATGCCAAGCATCGCTGGATAGAGATTATCCAGGTTGCCCTATTACAAAATCACGGCTAAGAATAACCGCTCAGAATGAAGTCCAAAGACTTCAACATACAGTCGCAGTCCCTCGCGAAGAAGAAGGCCGCAGAGGAGCAGTTCGGCTCCAACCCGTCGACCCTGAGAAACACTCGGCTCTGGTGTGCTTCGGCTTCTCCTCGCCACGAGCTGCAAACAAAATGACTTCCGCCCGTCTGCGAAATGTCAATGACTTCACTGCCCTGCAACAAAGTCTACGCGCCTGCGAAATCACCTCTCCAAAATGTTCATGCGTCGCTCTCTTCTATCCCTTTTTTTACAATGAGAAGGTTCTGCATTATAAACAACTCGGCCCCCAAGCATGCCCGCGAAATCGGCCCGTTTAAAATTCAAACGGTCGACTGCATTAACTTCGGGTAGCTGCCGAATGACAGAGAAGTGGCCGTTGCCGCTGAACCGCGCCTCTGTCAAGTCATGATGATCGATTTCAAATTTCAAATCGGCCCGCCCAATGACACAGACAAAAACCCTCGGCTTCAGATCGACAAGACCGCACTGCAACCTCATGAGTGCGTTCGCAGGGTATGATTGCACGTCCAGACATTGAGTGTAAAACACTCCAACGTCGGCCGCGTCCGCCATTAATGAAGGTGGGTGAAAACGTCCCAGTCGCACAGAGAAAGCTTGAACTCCAAGCCAAGCTTCCCATCCGCAGACCTGCAAGCGTCGCCTCGGCTCGTAATGATTACTGGCAAACTGACATGCCCTCTGACATATCTGACAAGTCCTCAGTCCCATCTCCTTCGGCTCGGATCGATCACAGCTCGGCTGGGCTAGCTCGTCCAGCACGCCTCGGCTTGCTCGGCTCGGATCGGCATGAGCACGGTTAAGCAGCACGACTCGGATCGGACGATCAGCTCGGATCGCCGAACTAAGTCGACTGCCGGCACGGCACGGATGCCGACTCGGGTTGGATGACCGCACAGCTCGGTTTGCTGAGATCGGCTAAGGCAGAAACTGGCACGACCCCTGGGGTCATGACATCCTCCCCCAATCAAATCGGCGACGCCCTCGACGCCGGCGCACCTCAGCCCAAAGGTGCACGGGAGGGGTTCACTGCATAGATTACTCAAGAGGGGGTAGAGTTCCTCTGCAGGAACTCCATTATCATTTCTTCATCCCTCCAAAGGGTTTCACCTTGTTCCCACGTCGCTGCGTTCCCGCTCGGACCCTTCAAAGATAACCAAGAATTCTCGAAACACTCTTCTTCCTCGGCCGCGGGTGCGCATTGCCAGAACTTGCTCGACCGCCGGTTAGGGTTGTCTAGCACGTTCGCCGGGCCGCGTTCAGGAATGTTGCGTTCCAAGTCGTCCAGATCGGGGGTGATGAGCACGGAGCAGGGAAACATGAAAAACCGGATGCACGCAAAGGTGAAAGGCAGATTCAATTTATATGTCACCTGGTTGATTTTCTTGATGACTTCAACGGTCCGTCCCACCTCCGCACCAAAGAAGCATTAAGCCCTTTTGGCACCTGAAACTGCTTCGGGTCCATCTCAGCAAGACCTTGTCACCAACATTGAATTCAGCTTTTCTCCTGTTCTGATCTGCATACTTTTTGATGCGATCTCCAGCTCCGGGTCAGGTGATACCTGGCCAGATCGACCCGCTCGTTTCCATCTCTGCAACAGCTCGGCCGCATCGGTGTCCGTCCCTTGGTAGCCAGCCATGATGGTATGCGGGGGTGAGTGAGGGTTGCTGTCCCGTCGCAAGCTCAAACGGGCTGGAAGTTGGAAGACGCACTCTTTTGCACGTTGTAGCTGAATTGTGCTACGTCCAACAACTTCGGCCAATGCTCTGGTCTGAGGTCACAAAGTGCCTCAAGTAATCTTCAAGGATGGCATTGATCCCGCTCCGTTTGCCCATCCGTCTGCGGGGTGATACGCCGAACTAATGAGTAGCCGCGTTCCCGACCAGCTTGAAGAGCTCGGTCCAAAATCTTGAGGTGAATCTCGGGTCGCGATCAGACACGATATTCAACGGATCCCCAATGTTTCACCACATTCTTGAAGAAGTACTCGGCCACCAGCTCGGCCGAGCAGGGTTGTGTGCACGGCACAAAGACCGCATACTTGGAGAAGCGATCGACCAGAACCATAATGCTAGTGAAGCCATCCACGGAGGGAGCTGGGATATGAAATCCATGCTGACACTTGCCCACGGCCGCACTGGTATTGGTAAGGGTTGGAGCAACCCGCCTGGCCTTTCATTCACCGATTTGTCTTGCTGGCAGACAAGGCAAGAGCGCACATAATTGTTCCGCATCGTCACGCATCTTGGGCCAGTGAAGCCTCTTTCTAACAGCGCCAGTGTCCTCTTTTGGCCTGGGTGACCCGCCCATACTGAGTCGTGACACTCATGAAGCAAGTCCTTCCGCAGCTCTTTCCACTTGGGTATGTAAAGCCGATCCTGGGTATAGTAAAGGAGCCCATCCTTCATGTCGAACCGCCTGGTCCGTCCAGCACCGACTTGAAGCACGATTTGATGTGCTTGTGATCCATTTCAAGGCCTTCCTTCACCTTTTCTCGGATCAGATCCGAGATCACAATTTGACTTGAAGTCTCTGCCAGCGACTCAAGTGCTCCGAGTTGTTTTCTTGCGGCTTAATGCATCAGCCACGACATTGTGCCGACCCGGGTTGTAAATGAGCTCGTAGTCGAACTCGGCTAGATATTCTTGCCACCGTGCCTGCTTCTGGTGTCAGCTTCGCCTGCTTTTGAAAGTAGGTCGAGCTGACATTGTCCGTCTTGACAACGAACTGCACTCCGAGTAGGTAATGCCTCCATACTCGCAAGCAGTGCACGACCGCAGTCATCTCCTTCTCATGCACCGTGTACCTCCGTTCTCGGTCATTGAGCTTCCGCGACTCAAAAGTCCACGGGGGTGTCCATCTTGCATCAAAACGCCACCAATGGCATAGTCGGATGCGTCCGTCTGGACTTCAAAGGCTTGATTGTATTTCGGCAAGGCTAAGTCTGGCTCCTCAGTCAGCTTGCACTTGAGCAGCTCGAAGGCTTCGTCTGCCGCGGTCCCCATGTCCACCGCTTGTCTTTCTTCAACAGATCGGTTAGAGGGGCAGCGATCTTGGAGTAGCCTGCCACGAATTTACGATAATAATTAGCCAACCCCAAAAACTGCCTTACCTCGTGCACATTTCCGAGCGGCTCCCAGTCTCTGATGGCCGCAAGTTTTCTCCGGGTCAGGTCGGATGCGCCCCTTTCCAACAAAGGTGTCCAAGAAAGGGCACTTCCTCTTGTGCAAAGACGCATTTTTCCTTTTTGACGAACAGCCATATGTCCGGAGAAGATCGAACACCTCGCCGAGGTGCTCCTTATGCTCAAGCCAGTGATCTGCTGTAGATCAAAATGTCGTCCAAGTAGACCACCACGCAACGATCTAGCAAGGGTCGGAAGACGTCGTTCATCAACGTGCTGAAGGTGGCCGTGCGTTTGTCAGCCCAAAGGGCATGACAAGGAACTCATATGATCCATACCTCGTCGCAATAGCCGTTTTCTCCTCGTCACCTTCTGCAACTCGATTTGATAATAAACCCTGCCTCAGATCGAGCTTTGTAAAGACCCTTGCCTCTACCAATCGATCGAAGGCTGTCCGCGATCAAGGGGAGCGGATTACTTGTTCTTCACCGTTTTGCTTGTTGAGCGCTCGGTAGTCCACACACAGGCGCAGCGATCCATCCTTTTTCCTCTGAAACAGCACCGGGGCCGCATATGGTGACCTTGAAGGTCGAAGATATCCTGCCTCCACTAGCTCGGCGAGTTGCCGTCTCAGCTCGGCCATCTCGGGACTGGATAGACGGTATGGGGCCTTCGCCGGCGGCTTAGCTCCTGTCTCCAGCTCGATGCGATGGTCGACATAACGCCTAGGGGGCAACTCGGCTGGGGAGACGATCCGGCAATAACCTCCGCGTACGCCTTCAAAACATCCTCAACAGCCTCTGAGTTGGATCGCTCGGATGGTTCGCCATCGTCCCATCCTCCAAGCAGCGTGGCCAAGAAAAGTCCATCTTTCTTGCACGCCTTTTTCAAAGCCACTGCACTTAGTGTCTTTTCCAGCTCCGCTCGGTTGACTGTTTGCACTAGACAGGGGTCGGGGTCGTGATCCAGCATCAGCACGCACCCGAGGTGGGGGTGCTATGACCGCGGCCGCTTGTCTCAGAAAGTCTTGCCCCAAGATTAACTCGAAGTCCTCCATGTCGATGGCCACCAAGTCCACCGCTCCTTGCCACTGTCCGACGCGCATTAGAGCATTGCGGACTTCTCCGCTGACCTTTCGGATAGGAGCTGTCACCGCTTTGAAATTTGACTCGGTTGGATCGAGTCGGAGCCCAAGTGATTTGGCTCGGTTCACCGCCATGTAGTTGTGGGTCGCACCGGAGTCCATCATAGCAAAAAACTTTCTTGCCTCCAAAGAACGCTTCGACGTAGCAGAGGTCGTGCCGGCTCGCCGAGCTAGAAGACGCACCCGGGGTCGCAGCATTCTGTAGGGCGTTAACCAACTGCAAGACACCCATTTCCGGCATCTTCTTTTCTTCTGCTCGCACCGCGTTGACCCTAGCTCGTTCCGGGCACTCTCTGGCAAAGTGTCCAGGCTGACCGCAGATGAAACAGTTGCGGTCGCGCTCAATCTTTTTGTCCTTAGACGGAGCAGCGTCTTTCGGCTTCTTAGTAGAATGTCCTCCATTCTTTTTTGGCTTTGGGCTTGTGCTTCTCCTCCTTTTGGGTCGTGTTCTGCTGGTCCGACTTAGGCCGAAAATGGCGCGGCCGCTTCCTTCCTTCAAAGCGGAGCGCCACCGAAGCCCTTTGCTGCGTCGCCCTTGTAGTCTAAGAGCCCATCCGCAACTGCAATAGCCTCGGCCAAGGTTTGCACTCTTTGTCTTCTCAGCTCGTCCGCCGCCCAGGGTTGGAGATTCGGGTGAACAGGTAAAGCTTCTCGAAGTCGTTTAACTTGGAGCATTCCAAGTCAAGCGCCTGGAAGGCTTGCACATAGTCCCTTAGCTTGCCGGTTGTGTTTGAGCTCATCGAAACGAGCTCGGGTAACCCAATCCGAGTTACCCGGCCTGAACTGACTTTGCAAAGCAGCCTTCAGTTCGGCCCATGTCTTGATCGAATCCACAGTCTTGCCCGCGCGCTCGTCCACCAGATGCGTCCGCCACCATAGCTTTGCGCTACCAGTGAAGCAAGAAGCCACCTTTCGGAATCTGCGCCTCATCACTCAGCTCGGGGTACTGGCCAAACAGCTCCTCCACATCCCAGAAGAAGTTGTCCAGCGCTTTGTCGTCCCGATTCCCATCATAGGAGCCGAGTTGACTTGTAGGCTTTACGCCTTGCGTCCCTCCTTGCAGCAGTGTGTTGTGCAATGCTTGGCCGTCTCTCAAGAACTTCAGCTCATCCTTTGATGCATCCATAGCATCTCGGATTCTAGCCATGTCTTCCTGAATCACAGTGTAACCCGCTACAAAGACTTGCGATCTCCTCTGGCAGATCGGCCGCTTCAAAGAGCGACACTCTCTCCTCTAAGTTCTTGAGCCAGTCGCGCGTCTTGGGTTTTGTGGGTCGCCGAACCTCTGCCGGTTTTTACCCCATCAATCGCGGGTTGTTCTTCGCCGCTCGAATCCTCCGATCCGCCCATGAAGAGCAGTCAGTGTTCACAATTTAGATCAGAAGTGGCTCTGATACCACGTGTCACAGGCTTTACTAATCGGCTAGCTCGGCCCGTGCGGCACTGCAGGCTTTCGCCAAGAGCAGGGGTTCGCTCTTGCAAAGACCACAGCTTCCGCCTCCAATGTTGCCCAAATCGGATCTAGAATATGTGACACAAAGCTGGGAAAGATACCAATATTTCAAACATGAAATCACAGTCGCAAGAACACAAGTTGGGCAAGCTTCTTTTGCATTCAATATGAGGTCCCTTTACAAATTGATGCCAAGCATCGCTGGATAGAGATTATCCAGGTTGCCCTATTACAAAATCACGGCTAAGAATAACCGCTCAGAATGAAGTCCAAGACTTCAACATACAGTCGCAGTCCCCTCGCGAAGAAGAAGGCCGCGAGGAGCAGTTCGGCTCCAACCCGTCGACCCTGAGAAACACTCGGCTCTGGTGTGCTTCGGCTTCTCCTCGCCACGAGCTGCAAACAAAATGACTTCCGCCCGTCTGCGAAATGTCCCAATGACTTCACTGCCCTGCAACAAAGTCTACGCGCCTGCGAAATCACTCTCCAAAATGTTCATGCGTCGCTCTCTTCTATCCCTTTTTTTACAATGAGAAGGTTCTGCATTATAAACAACTCGGGCCCCCAAGCATGCCCGCGAAATCGGCCCGTTTAAAATTCAAACGGTCGACTGCATTAACTTCGGGTAGCTGCCGAATGACAGAGAAGTGGCCGTTGCCGCTGAACCGCGCCTCTGTCAAGTCATGATGATCGATTTCAAATTTCAAATCGGCCCGCCCAATGACACAGACAAAAACCCTCGGCTTCAGATCGACAAGACCGCACTGCAACCTCATGAGTGCGTTCGCAGGGTATGATTGCACGTCCAGACATGAGTGTAAAACACTCCAACGTCGGCCGCGTCCGCCATTAATGAAGGTGGGTGGAAAACGTCCCAGTCGCACAGAGAAAGCTTGACTCCCAAGCAAGCTTCCCATCCGCAGACCTGCAAGCGTCGCCTCGGCTCGTAATGATTACTGTCAAACTGACATGCCCTCTGACATATCTGACAACGTCCTCAGTCCCATCTCCTTCGGCTCGGATCGATCACAGCTCGGCTGGGCTAGCTCGTCCAGCACGCCTCGGCTTGCTCGGCTCGGATCGGCATGAGCACGGTTAAGCAGCACGACTCGGATCGGACGATCAGCTCGGATCGCCGAACTAAGTCGACTGCCGGCACGGCTCGGATGCCCCGACTCGGGTTGGAATGACCGCACAGCTCGGTTTGCTGAGATCGGCTAAGGCAGAAAACTGGCACGACCCCTGGGGTCATGACAGGAGGTGTTGTCCGCGGAAGCTCCCCCATGCCCCTCTAATAGAATCAGTGCTAGTGATCCCGTTTTGAAATCCGACGGACGGATGGGATGAGCAGGTCGGATTTCAAAACGGGATTCAGCAGCACTGATTCCATTAGAGGGGCATGAAGCCACCTGATTGCTATGCGGGGGCTGCTCAAAGTCCCGTCTTTCGAGTCGCTCGACGGCGCAAGTCGGAAAGGGGTTCGACAGCGGTTTGTCGTTCAATGCGTCCGTCGAAGTGACATGGAAGGCGATCTTCGGGTTAGCCCTTGTCTAGCTTTTGGGTCGCTTGGTACAAGCGATCTGCTATGTACTTTCCGCGAACCCCTATCCGGGGTACTCGTTAGCTATGCATTGGCTCTTGCATGTGTGGAACGGAGAGATGCGGCCTTCACAGGGAGTCGGCCTGAAATAGTTCTGTGCGTGCGAATGGAGGCCGCGTATAGCTTTTGGGTCGTTTGGATAGGGTGCCCCTCCAAGCGAATCAGTGCTGGTGCTCGGACGATTTGCGGCTCAGATTTAAAATGTGAGGAGCATGCCTGATTTTATTTGAGGGGCATGAAGCCACCTGATTGCTATGCGGGGGCTCCCCTGGGTCGTCTCTTTTGGGTCACTCCGATGGCGCAAGTCGGAGAAGGGTTCGACAACGGTAGTCGTTCCAGCGCGTCGTCATTAGTGATACTGAAGTCGATCTGTGTGCAGCCCCCGTCTAGCACTTGGGTCTGCATGCCGCAAGAAGATTTGAATTTTTTGTGAGTTAAAGTCTTTTTCTTTTTTTCGTTTCACTGGAGTTTTTTGCGAGATTTGAAGTTTTTGTGAGCTATTCTCTTCGTTTCACTTAAATTTTTTGTGAGCTATTCTCTTCGTTTTCACTTGAATTTTTGGAAGTTTTGAGTTTTTTGTGAGCTATCCTCTTCGTTTCACTTGAATTTTTGCAGGATTTGAATTTTTTTGTGAGCTATTCTTCTTTGTTTCACTTGGTTTTTTGGAGATTTGAATTTTTTGTGAGCTATTTTCTTTGTTTCCCTTGTTTTTTTTTGGAAGACTTGCATTTTTTGTGAGCTAATTCTCTTCTTTTCCCTTGATTTTTTTTTTGCAAGACTTGGATTTTTTGTGAGCTATTCTCTTCATTTCAATGAATTTTTGGAAGTTTTGAATTTTTTGTGATCTATTCTCTTTGTTTCACTTGTATTTTTGAGAGATTTGAAATTTTTTGTGAGATATTCTCTTCGGCTCAAATTTCTACGAAAGTGCAATACTTGGACTAATAACTTATATAGGGGAGGTGTTGTCCCGCGGAAGCTCCCCCATGCCCCTCTAATAGAATCAGTGCTGGTGATCCCGTTTTGAAATCCGACAGACGGACGGATGATTAGGTCAGATTTCAAATGGGATCAGCAGCACTGATTCCATTACAGGGGCATGAAGCCACCCTGATTGCTATGCGTGGGCTGCTCAAAGTCCCGTCTTTCGGGTCGCTCGATTGCGCAAGTCGGAAAGGGTTCGACAGCGGTTGTCGTTCCAATGCGTCGTCGTTGTGACATGTAAGGCGATCTTAGGGTCAAGCCCCCGTCTAGCTTTTGGGTTGCTTTGGTACAAGCGATCTGCTATGTACTTTCCGCGAAACCCTATCCGGGTACTCGTTAGCTATGCGTTGTCTCTTGCATGTGTGCAACGAAGAGATGCGGCCTTCACAGGGAGTCGGCCTGAAACAGTTCTGTGCGTGCGAATGGAGCCGCGTATAGGCTTTTGGGTCGTTGGATAGGGTGCCCCTCCAAGTGAATCAGTGCTGGTGCTCGGATGGATTTGCGGCTCGGATTTAAAATGTGAGTAGCATGCCTGATTTTATTGGAGGGGCATGAAGCCACCTGATTGCTATGCGGGGGCTCCCCTGGGTCGTCTCTTCTGGGTCACTCGATGGCGCAAGTCGGAGAAGGGTTCAACAACGGTAGTTGTTCCAGCGCGTCGTCATTAGTGATACTGAAGTCGATCTGTGGGCGAAGCCCCGGTCTAGCCATTTGGGGTCTGCATGCGGCAAGAAGATTTGAATTTTTTGTGAGTTAAGTCTTTTTCGTTTCACTGGAGATTTTTGCGAGATTTGAAGTTTTTTGTGAGCTATTCTCTTCGTTTCACTTGAATTTTTGGAAGTTTTGAATTTTTTGTGAGCTATTCTCTTCGTTTCACTTGAAATTTTTTGAAGTTTTGAATTTTTTTGTGAGCTATTCTCTTCCTTTCACTTGAATTTTTGCAGGATTTGAATTTTTTGTAGCTATTCCTTCTTTGTTTCACTTGGTTTTTTCGAAGATTTGAATTTTTTTGTGAGCTATTCTCTTTGTTTCCCTTGATTTTTTTTTTGGAAGACTTGCATTTTTTGTGAGCTATTCTCTTCGTTTCAATTGAATTTTTGGAAGTTATGCATTTTTTGGTGATGTAGTCTCTTCGTTTCACTTGCATTTTTGGAAATTTGATTTTTTTGTGAGCTATTCTCTTCTTTTTCCTTGATTTTTTTTTGCAAGACTTGGATTTTTTGTGAGCTATTCTCTTCATTTCAATTGAATTTTTGGAAGTTTTGAATTTTTTGTGATCTATTGTTCTTTGTTTCAACTTGTATTTTTGAGAGATTTGAAATTTTTTGTGAGATATTCTCTTCGGCTCAAATTTCTACGGAAGTGCAATACTTGGACTAATAACTTATATAGGGGAGGTGTTGTCCGCGGAAGCTCCCCCATGCCCCTCTAATAGAATCAGTGCTGGTGATCCCCGTTTTGAATCCGACAGACGGACGGATGATTAGGTCGGATTTCAAAACGGGATCAGCAGCACTGATTCCATTAGAGGGGCATGAAGCCACCTGATTGCTATGCGGGGGCTGCTCAAAGTCCCGTCTTTCGGGTCGCTCGATGACGCAAAGTCGGGAAGGGTTCGACAGCGGTTGTCGTTCCAATGCGTCGTCGCTGTGACATGGAAGGCGATCTTCGGGTCAGCCCCCGTCTAGCTTTTGGGTTGCTTTGGTACAAGCGATCTGCTTGTACTTTCCGCGAAAACCCTATCCGGGTATTCGTTAGCTATGCGTTGTTTCTTGCATGGGTGGAACGGAGAGATGCGGCCTTCAAGGGAGTCGGCTTGAAACAGTTCTGTGCGTGCGAAAGGAGCCGCGTATAGCTTTTGGGTCGTTTGGATAGGGTGCCCCTCCAAGTGAATCAGTGCTGGTGCTCGGACGGATTTGCGGCTCGGATTTAAAATGTGAGTAGCATGCCTGATTTTATTGGAGGGGCATGAAGCCACCCGATTGCTATGCGGGGGCTCCCCTGGGTCGCCTCTTTTGGGTCACTCGATGGCGCAAGTCGGAGAAGGGTTCGACAACGGTAGTCGTTCCAGCGCGTCATCATAGTGATACTGAAGTCGATTTGTGGGCGAGCCCCCGTCTAGCTCTTGGGTCTGCATGCCGCAAGGAGATTTGAATTTTTCGTGAGTTTAAGTCTTCGTTTTTCCTTGATTTTTTTTTTGAAGGACTTGAATTTTTGGAAGTTCTGAATTTTTTTGTGAGCTATTATCTTTCGTTTCACTTGAATTTTTGCAAGATTTGAAATTTTTGTGAGCTATTCTCTTTGTTTCACTTGGTTTTTTTTTGGAAGATTTGAATTTTTGTGAGCTATTCTCTTTGTTTCCCTTTGTTTTTTTTTTTTTTTGTTTTTTTTTTGGGAAGACTTGCGTTTTTTTGTGAGCTATTCTCTTCGTTTTCAATTGAATTTTTGGAAGTTATGCATTTTTTTTTGTGATGTATTCTCTTCGTTTCACTTGGTTTTTTGAAGATTTGAATTTTTTGTGAGCTATTCTCTTTATTTCCCTTTGATTTTTTTGGAAAGACTTGCATTTTTTGTGAGCTATTCTCTTCGTTTCAATTGAATTTTTGGAAGTTATGCATGATGCATTTTTTGGGAGATTTGATTTTTTTTGTGAGCTATTCTCTTCTTTTCCTTTGAATTCTTTTTTGCAAGACTTTGCATTTTTTGTGAGCTATTCTCTTCGTTTCAATTGAATTTTTGGAAGTTTTGAATTTTTTGTGATCTATTCTTCTTTGTTTCACTTATATTTTTGAGAGATTTGAAATTTTTGTGAGATATTCTCTTCGGCTCAAATTTCTACGGAAGTGCAATACTAATGGAATCAGTGCTGGTGATCCCGTTTTGAAATCCGACAGACGGATGGATGATTAGGTCGGATTTCAAAACGGGATCAGCAGCACTGATTCCATTATAGGGGCATGAAGCCACCTGATTGCTATGCGTGGGCTGCTCAAAGTCTCATCTTTCAGGTCGCTCGACGGCGCAAGTCGGAAATGGTTCGGCAGCGGTTGTCGTTCCAATGCGTCGTCGCAGCGACATGGAAGGCGATCTTCGGGTCAGCCCCTGTCTAGCTCTTGGGTTGCTTTGGTACAAGCGATCTGCTATGTACTTTCCGCGAACACCTATCCCGGTACTCGTTAGCTATGTGTTGGCTCTAGCACGCATGGAACGCAGAGATGCGGCCTTCACAGGGAGTTGGCCTGAAACAGTTCCGTGCCTTGCGAATGGAGCCGCGTATAGCTTTTCGGTCGTTTGGATAGGTGCCCCTCCAAGTGAATGAGTGTTGGTGCTCGGACGGATTTGCCGCTCGGATTTAAAAATGTGAGCAGCAGCACAGATTCTATTGGAGGGGCATGAAGCCACCCAATTTTTATGCGTGGGCTCCCTTGGGTCGTGTCTTTTGGGTCACTCGATGGCGGAAGTCAGAGAAGGGTTCGACAGCGGTAGTCGTTCCAGCGCGTCGTCATAGTGATACTGAAGTCGATCTGTGGGCGAGCCCCCGTCTAGCTCTTGGGTCTGCATGTCGCAAGAAGATTTGAATTTTTTGAGTTAAGTCTCTTCGTTTCACTTGAATTTTTGCGAGATTTGAATTTTGTTTGTTGCGAGGTAGTAAAATTCTCTTCGTTTTGACTTGAAGTTTTGGATTTTTTGTGAGCTATTCTCTTCGTTTTTCCTTGGTTTTTGTTTTGGAAGACTTGAATTTTTTGTGGGCTATTATTTTATTCTTTTCACTTGAATTTTTGGAAGTTTTGAATGTTTTTGTGAGCTATTCTCTTCGTTTTCACTTGAATGTTTGCAAGATTTGAATTTTTTGTGAGCTATTCTGTTTGTTTCACTTGGTTTTTTTGGAAGATTTGAATTTTTTGTGAGCTATTCTGTTTTGTTTCCCTTGATTTTTTTGTAAGACTTGCATTTTTTGTGAGCTATTCTCTTCGTTTCAATTGAATATTTGGAAGTTGTGCATTTTTTGTGATTGTAGTCTCTTCGTTTCACTTGCATTTTTGGGAGATTTGATTTTATTTGTGAGCTATTCTCTTTTTTTCCCTTGATTTTTTTGTGAGCTATTCTCTTCGTTTCAATTGAATTTTTGGAATTTCTGAATTTTTTGTGATCTATTCTTTTTGTTTCACTCGTATTTTTGAAAGATTTGAAATTTTTGTGAGATATTCTCGTCGGCTCAAATTTCTACGGAAGTGCAAGACTTGGACTAATAACTTATATAGGGGAGGTGTTGTCCGCGGAATCTCCCCCATGCCCCTCTAATAGAATCAGTGCTGGTGATCCCGTTTTGAAATCCGACAGACGGACGGATGATTAGGTCAGATTTCAAAACGCGATCAGCAGCACTGATTCCATTAGAGGGGCATGAAGCCACCTGATTGCTATGCGGGGGCTGCTCAAAGTCCCGTCTTTCGAAGGTCGCTCGACGGTGCAAGTCGGAAAGGGTTCGGCAGCGGTTGTCGTTCCAATGCGTCGTCGCAGTGACATGGAAGGCGATCTTCGGGTCAGCCCCCGTCTAGCTTTTGGGTTGCTTTGGTACAAGCGATCTGCTATGTACTTTCCGCGAACCCCTATCCGGGTACTCGTTAGCTATGCGTTGGCTCTTGCATGCGTGGAACGAAGAGATGCGGCCTTCACAGGGAGTTGGCCGGAAATAGTTCTGCTCTTGTGAATGGAGCCGCGTATATAGCTTTTGAGTCGTTTGGGTAGGTGCGCCCCTCCAAGAGAATCAGTGCTGGTGCTCGGACGGATTGGTAGCTCGGATTTAAAATATGAACACTAGCACTGATTCTATTGGAGGGGCGCATTAGGCCACCCGCTTGCTATGCGGGGGCTGTCCAGGGTCGTAACTTTTGGGTCAGTCGACGGTGCACTTCGGAAAGGGTTCGACAGCGGTTGTCGTTCCAACACATCGTCGCATTGACAAGAAAGGCGATCTTCGGGTCAGCCCCCGTCTAGCTCCCGGGTCACTTGGTACAAGCTACTTGCTATGTCGCTTCGACTTCCGATACTTGAGTGCGCAATGGCTCAAGATGCTTTGCATTGGAATCAGTTAGTTATCATATGTGTCGGCGGATTGGATCTCAAGTCAATCTAGGCGGGTGCGACATTAGTTGCTAAGTCTCGATCGAAAACGATTTGGATTCATCTAGATGCATTGTTATCTGACTTGAGGAACTATGCGAGCGAGTTGGGTTACCTCCTCGTGGATATGTTGGATACGCGTTATGACGGATAAGATGATGGATTGCGGTAAGAATGACGAATTTTTGGAAGATGAATTATTTTGGTGAGCCATGTTCTTTGTTTTACTTGAATTTCTGGAAGATTTGAATTTTGTTTTCTAGCTATTCTTTTCGTTTTCCTAGATTTTTTCGAAAGACTTGAATTTTTTGTGATCTATTCTGTTCGTTTCACTTGAATTTTTGGAAGATTTGATTTTTTGTGAGCTTTTTGTCATCGTTTCACTTGAATTTTTGGAAGATTTGAATTTTTTGGGAGCCAGTTTCTTCGGCTTAAATTTCCACTCAAGAGCAAGACTCGGACTAATAACTTATATAGGGGAGGAGTTGTGTGTTGTTCGCGGAAGCTCCCCCATACCCCTCTTATAGAATCATTGCCGGTGATCGGACGGATGTGTAGGTCGGATTTCAAAATGGGATCACCAGCACTGATTCTATTAGAGGGGCATGAAGCCACTTGATTGCTATGCGGGGGCTGCCCAAAGTCCTGTCTTTCGGGTCGCTCGACGGTGCAAGTCGGAAAGGGTTCGGCAGCGGTTGTCGTTCCAATGCGTCGTCGCAGTGATATGGAAGGCAATCTACGGGTCAGCCCCTGTCTAGCTTTCGGGTCACTTTGGTACAAGTGATTTGCTATGTACTTTCCGCGAACCCTATCCACGTACTCGTTAGCTACGCGTTGGCTCTTACACGAGCGGAACGGAGAGATGCGGCCTTCACAGGGAGTTGGCCGGAGATAGTTCTGTTTTTGTGAATGGAGCCGCGTATAGCTTTTGAGTCGTTTGGGTAGGTGCCCCCCTCCAAGAGAATCAGTGCTGGGTATCTCGGATTTAAAATCTGAGCACTAGCGCTGATTCTATTGGAGGGGCGCATTAGGCCACCCGCTTTCTATGCGGGGCCTGTCCAGGATCGTGTCTTTTGTGTCAGTCGACGTTGCAAGTAGGAAAGGGTTCGACAGCGGTTGTCGTTCCAACGCATCGTCGCATTGACAAGAAACGCAATTTTTGGGTCAGCCCCCGTCTAGCTCCCGGGTCGCTTGGCACAAGCGATTTGCTCTGTCGCATGCTGCATTAAGATTTGAATTTTTTGTTTGCTATTCTCATTTTTGTTTCATTGGAAGATTCGAATTTTTTGCGATCTCCTCTTTTGTTTCCTTTGATTTTTTTTTGGAAGATTTTAATTTTTTGTGAGCCTACTCTCTTCGATTCACTTGAGTTTTTGGAAGAAATGGATTTTTTTGGTGAGCTATGTTCTTTCTTTTACTTGAAGTTTTGGAAAATTTGAATGTTTTGCTAGTTGTTCTTTTCGTTTCCCTTCGATTTTTTCGGAAGACCTGAATTTTTTGTGAGCTATTCTGTTCGTTTCACTTGAATTTTTTGAAGATTTGATTTTTTTGTGAGCTTTTTCCTCATCGTTTCACTTGAATTTTTGGAAGATTTGAATTGTTTGGGAGCCATTCTCAACGTCTCAAATTTCTACGGAAGAGAAAGACCCGGACTAATAACTTATATAGGGGAGTAGTAGTTCGCGGAAGCTCCCCCATGCCCCTCTAATAGAATCAGAGCTTGTGCGCGGACGGATGAGTAAGTCGGATTTAAAATCGGATCACTAGCACTGATTCTATTAGAGGGGCATGAAGCCACCTGATTGCTATGCGGGGGCTGCCCAAAGTCCTGTCTTTCGGGTCACTCAACGGTGCAAGTCGGAAAGTGTTCGGCAGCGGTTGTCGTTCGAATGTGTCGTCGCAGTGACATGGAAGGCAATCTTCGGGTCAGCCCCCGTCTAGCTTTCGGTTCGCTTTGGTACAAGCGATTTGCTATGTACTTTCCGCGAATCCTATCCGGGTACTCGTTAGCTATGCGTTGGTTCTTGCATGCGTGGAACGGAGAGATGCGGCCTTCACAGGGAGTTGGCCGGAGATAGTTCCGTTCTTGTGAATGGACCGGCGTATAGCTTCTGAGTCGTTTGGGTAGGTGCGGCCCTCCAAGAGAATCAGTGCTGGTGCTTGGACGGATTCGTAGCTCAGATATAAAATTTGAGCACTAGCACTGATTCTATTGGAGGGGCGCATTAGGGCACCCGTTTGCTATGCGGGGGCTGCCCATGCCCATGGTAGTGTCTTTTGTGTCACTCGACGGTGCAAGTTGGAAAGGGTTCGACAGCGGTTGTCGTTCAAATGTTTCGTTGTAGTGACATGGAAGACAATTACTGGGTCAGCCCCCGTCTAGCTCTTGGGTCACTTTGCTGCAAGTGATTAATTCGGTTTTGGATGGATAAAATCCCTTTGTGAAAGGTGGCATGGCGTTTGTTGGAGAAAATTGATTAAGTCGGAGCATTGGCCTCGGGCCATTGTGAGGACTGTCGATTTCTTCAGGTACAACACTTGTTTGCCTAGTAACAGAGTTGACATGTAATTCGGCATTGCTCTCGATTGTTCTCGGAGTTGTACCTCCGGAACTTTTGGATCTTGCCCCTTCACTCCATTTCATCCTCTTTGCTTGGATGAACGTGTGCACTTGTACCCCTTTCCGAGATGGTAGGCGCGATAATAAATTGCGGAGTGAGCATTTCTTGTAGTTCTGCCCAGCCCTTGTGCAGTTGGAAGTTCTCATCTTCATATTTAGTTGAATTTTGCCACGCACGAGTGTCGTAGAGAATTGCGACAGTGTGTATGTCATTTGTTTGACTGAAAGATGCGCTTGTTCCGAAGTTTACGACAGTTGCATTTGCCATGGGCCTTGGCACTTGGCACGTTCCATCTTTGCGATA
>BSBK01011544.1:27500-70000 GCA_027943335.1 Chamaecyparis obtusa | reverse complement strand
ATCGGACCCCGCCCGCGAGCGCCGCTCGGCTCGACGAGCTCGATGGGGATCCCGTCCGCGGGCGAGCTGGGCGTGGCTACACGTATGACCCGAATGTAATTTTTTTTTTTTTTTTTTTTAAAACTCTGGTTTTTTCGTTCTTATCCTCGTACGGAGCCTCCTTTGTTCATTTTTTTTCCGCGAGTTTCGACCCCGCCCCGGAGCGAGCTCGGCGCCGATCCCGCCCCGCCGCTCCCCGGAGAGCTCGACCGGTTCGGTTCCGCTCGGATCGGACCCCGCCCGCGAGCGCCGCTCGGCTCGACGAGCTCGATGGGGATCCCGTCCGCGGGCGAGCTGGGCGTGGCTACACTTATGACCCGAAAGTTTTTTTTTTTTTTTTTTTTTTTTTTTTTTTTTTTTTTTTTTAACTCTGGTTTTTTCGTTCTTATCCTCGTACGGGGCCTCCTTTGTTCATTTTTTTTCCGCGAGTTTCGACCCCGCCCGGGAGCGAGCTCGGCGCCGATCCCGCCCCGCCGCTCCCCGGAGAGCTCGACCGGTTCGGTTCCGCTCGGATCGGACCCCGCCCGCGAGCGCCGCTCGGCTCGACGAGCTCGATGGGGATCCCGTCCGCGGGCGAGCTGGGCGTGGCTACACGTATGACCCGAATGTAATTTTTTTATTTTTTTTTTTTTTTAACTCTGGTTTTTTCGTTCTTATCCTCGTACGGAGCCTCCTTTGTTCATTTTTTTTCCGCGAGTTTCGACCCCGCCCGGGAGCGAGCTCGGCGCCGATCCCGCCCCGCCGCTCCCCGGAGAGCTCGACCGGTTCGGTTCCGCTCCGATCGGACCCCGCCCGCGAGCGCCGCTCGGCTCGACGAGCTCGATGGGGATCCCGTCCGCGGGCGAGCTGGGCGTGGCTACACGTATGACCCGAATGTAATTTTTTTTTTTTTTTTTTTTTTTTTTTTTAACTCTGGTTTTTTCGTTCTTATCCTCGTACGGAGCCTCCTTTGTTCATTTTTTTCCCGCGAGTTTCGACCCCGCCCGGGAGCGAGCTCGGCGCCGATCCCGCCCCGCCGCTCCCCGGAGAGCTCGACCGGTTCGGTTCCGCTCGGATCGGACCCCGCCCGCGAGCGCCGCTCGGCTCGACGAGCTCGATGGGGATCCCGTCCGCGGGCGAGCTGGGCGTGGCTACACGTATAAACCGAATGTAATTTTTTTTTTTTTTTTTTTTTAAAACTCTGGTTTTTTCGTTCTTATCCTCGTACGGAGCCTCCTTTGTTCATTTTTTTTCCGCGAGTTTCGACCCCGCCCGGGAGCGAGCTCGGCGCCGATCCCGCCCCGCCGCTCCCCGGAGAGCTCGACCGGTTCGGTTCCGCTCGGATCGGACCCCGCCCGCGAGCGCCGCTCGGCTCGACGAGCTCGATGGGGATCCCGTCCGCGGGCGAGCTGGGCGTGGCTACACGTATGACCCGAATGTAATTTTTTTTTTTTTTTTTTTTTTTAACTCTGGTTTTTTCGTTCTTATCCTCGTACGGAGCCTCCTTTGTTCATTTTTTTTCCGCGAGTTTCGACCCCGCCCGGGAGCGAGCTCGGCGCCGATCCCGCCCCGCCGCTCCCCGGAGAGCTCGACCGGTTCGGTTCCGCTCAGATCGGACCCCGCCCGCGAGCGCCGCTCGGCTCGACGAGCTCGATGGGGATCCCGTCCGCGGGCGAGCTGGGCGTGGCTACACGTATGACCCGAATGTAATTTTTTTTTTTTTTTTTTTTTTTTTTTTTAACTCTGGTTTTTTCGTTCTTATCCTCGTACGGAGCCTCCTTTGTTCATTTTTTTCCCGCGAGTTTCGACCCCGCCCGGGAGCGAGCTCGGCGCCGATCCCGCCCCGCCGCTCCCCGGAGAGCTCGACCGGTTCGGTTCCGCTCGGATCGGACCCCGCCCGCGAGCGCCGCTCGGCTCGACGAGCTCGATGGGGATCCCGTCCGCGGGCGAGCTGGGCGTGGCTACACGTATGACCCGAATGTAATTTTTTTTTTTTTTTTTTTTTAAAACTCTGGTTTTTTCGTTCTTATCCTCGTACGGAGCCTCCTTTGTTCATTTTTTTTCCGCGAGTTTCGACCCCGCCAGGGAGCGAGCTCGGCGCCGATCCCGCCCCGCCGCTCCCCGGAGAGCTCGACCGGTTCGGTTCCGCTCGGATCGGACCCCGCCCGCGAGCGCCGCTCGGCTCGACGAGCTCGATGGGGATCCCGTCCGCGGGCGAGCTGGGCGTGGCTACACGTATGACCCGAATGTAATTTTTTTTTTTTTTTTTTTTTTTTTTTTTAACTCTGGTATTTTCGTTCTTATCCTCGTACGGAGCCTCCTTTGTTCATTTTTTTTCCGCGAGTTTCGACCCCGCCCGGGAGCGAGCTCGGCGCCGATCCCGCCCCGCCGCTCCCCGGAGAGCTCGACCGGTTCGGTTCCGCTCGGATCGGACCCCGCCCGCGAGCGCCGCTCGGCTCGACGAGCTCGATGGGGATCCCGTCCGCGGGCGAGCTGGGCGTGGCTACACGTATGACCCGAATGTAATTTTTTTTTTTTTTTTTTTTTTTTTAAAACTCTGGTTTTTTCGTTCTTATCCTCGTACGGAGCCTCCTTTGTTCATTTTTTTCCCGCGAGTTTCGACCCCGCCCGGGAGCGAGCTCGGCGCCGATCCCGCCCCGCCGCTCCCCGGAGAGCTCGACCGGTTCGGTTCCGCTCGGATCGGACCCCGCCCGCGAGCGCCGCTCGGCTCGACGAGCTCGATGGGGATCCCGTCCGCGGGCGAGCTGGGCGTGGCTACACGTATGACCCGAATGTAATTTTTTTTTTTTAATTTTTTTTTTAACTCTGGTTTTTTCGTTCTTATCCTCGTACGGAGCCTCCTTTGTTCATTTTTTTTCCGCGAGTTTCGACCCCGCCCGGGAGCGAGCTCGGCGCCGATCCCGCCCCGCCGCTCCCCGGAGAGCTCGACCGGTTCGGTTCCGCTCGGATCGGACCCCGCCCGCGAGCGCCGCTCGGCTCGACGAGCTCGATGGGGATCCCGTCCGCGGGCGAGCTGGGCGTGGCTACACGTATGACGCGAATGTATTTTTTTTTTTTTTTTTTTTTTTTTTAACTCTGGTTTTTTCGTTCTTATCCTCGTACGGAGCCTCCTTTGTTCATTTTTTTTCCGCGAGTTTCGACCCCGCCCCGGAGCGAGCTCGGCGCCGATCCCGCCCCGCCGCTCCCCGGAGAGCTCGACCGGTTCGGTTCCGCTCGGATCGGACCCCGCCCGCGAGCGCCGCTCGGCTCGACGAGCTCGATGGGGATCCCGTCCGCGGGCGAGCTGGGCGTGGCTACACGTATGACCCGAATGTAATTTTTTTTTTTTTTTTTTTTTTAACTCTGGTTTTTTCGTTCTTATCCTCGTACGGAGCCTCCTTTGTTCATTTTTTTTCCGCGAGTTTCGACCCCGCCCGGGAGCGAGCTCGGCGCCGATCCCGCCCCGCCGCTCCCCGGAGAGCTCGACCGGTTCGGTTCCGCTCGGATCGGACCCCGCCCGCGAGCGCCGCTCGGCTCGACGAGCTCGATGGGGATCCCGTCCGCGGGCGAGCTGGGCGTGGCTACACGTATGACCCGAATGTAATTTTTTTTTTTTTTTTTTTTAAAACTCTGGTTTTTTCGTTCTTATCCTCGTACGGAGCCTCCTTTGTTCATTTTTTTTCCGCGAGTTTCGACCCCGCCCCGGAGCGAGCTCGGCGCCGATCCCGCCCCGCCGCTCCCCGGAGAGCTCGACCGGTTCGGTTCCGCTCGGATCGGACCCCGCCCGCGAGCGCCGCTCGGCTCGACGAGCTCGATGGGGATCCCGTCCGCGGGCGAGCTGGGCGTGGCTACACGTATGACCCGAATGTAATTTTTTTTTTTTTTTTTTTTTTAACTCTGGTTTTTTCGTTCTTATCCTCGTACGGAGCCTCCTTTGTTCATTTTTTTTCCGCGAGTTTCGACCCCGCCCGGGAGCGAGCTCGGCGCCGATCCCGCCCCGCCGCTCCCCGGAGAGCTCGACCGGTTCGGTTCCGCTCGGATCGGACCCCGCCCGCGAGCGCCGCTCGGCTCGACGAGCTCGATGGGGATCCCGTCCGCGGGCGAGCTGGGCGTGGCTACACGTATGACCCGAATGTAATTTTTTTTTTTTTTTTTTTTAAAACTCTGGTTTTTTCGTTCTTATCCTCGTACGGAGCCTCCTTTGTTCATTTTTTTTCCGCGAGTTTCGACCCCGCCCCGGAGCGAGCTCGGCGCCGATCCCGCCCCGCCGCTCCCCGGAGAGCTCGACCGGTTCGGTTCCGCTCGGATCGGACCCCGCCCGCGAGCGCCGCTCGGCTCGACGAGCTCGATGGGGATCCCGTCCGCGGGCGAGCTGGGCGTGGCTACACGTATGACCCGAATGTAATTTTTTTTTTTTTTTTTTTTTTAACTCTGGTTTTTTCGTTCTTATCCTCGTACGGAGCCTCCTTTGTTCATTTTTTTTCCGCGAGTTTCGACCCCGCCCGGGAGCGAGCTCGGCGCCGATCCCGCCCCGCCGCTCCCCGGAGAGCTCGACCGGTTCGGTTCCGCTCGGATCGGACCCCGCCCGCGAGCGCCGCTCGGCTCGACGAGCTCGATGGGGATCCCGTCCGCGGGCGAGCTGGGCGTGGCTACACGTATGACCCGAATGTAATTTTTTTTTTTTTTTTTTTTAAAACTCTGGTTTTTTCGTTCTTATCCTCGTACGGAGCCTCCTTTGTTCATTTTTTTTCCGCGAGTTTCGACCCCGCCCCGGAGCGAGCTCGGCGCCGATCCCGCCCCGCCGCTCCCCGGAGAGCTCGACCGGTTCGGTTCCGCTCGGATCGGACCCCGCCCGCGAGCGCCGCTCAGCTCGACGAGCTCGATGGGGATCCCGTCCGCGGGCGAGCTGGGCGTGGCTACACGTATGACCCGAAAGTTTTTTTTTTTTTTTTTTTTTTTTTTTTTTTTTTTTTTTTTAACTCTGGTTTTTTCGTTCTTATCCTCGTACGGGGCCTCCTTTGTTCATTTTTTTTCCGCGAGTTTCGACCCCGCCCGGGAGCGAGCTCGGCGCCGATCCCGCCCCGCCGCTCCCCGGAGAGCTCGACCGGTTCGGTTCCGCTCGGATCGGACCCCGCCCGCGAGCGCCGCTCGGCTCGACGAGCTCGATGGGGATCCCGTCCGCGGGCGAGCTGGGCATGGCTACACGTATGACCCGAATGTAATTTTTTTTTTTTTTTTTTTTTTTTTTTTAACTCTGTTTTTTTCGTTCTTATCCTCGTACGGAGCCTCCTTTGTTCATTTTTTTTCCGCGAGTTTCGACCCCGCCCGGGAGCGAGCTCGGCGCCGATCCCGCCCCGCCGCTCCCCGGAGAGCTCGACCGGTTCGGTTCCGCTCGGATCGGACCCCGCCCGCGAGCGCCGCTCGGCTCGACGAGCTCAATGGGGATCCCGTCCGCGGGCGAGCTGGGCGTGGCTACACGTATGACCCGAATGTAATTTTTTTTTTTTTTTTTTTTTTTAACTCTGGTTTTTTCGTTCTTATCCTCGTACGGAGCCTCCTTTGTTCATTTTTTTTCCGCGAGTTTCGACCCCGCCCGGGAGCGAGCTCGGCGCCGATCCCGCCCCGCCGCTCCCCGGAGAGCTCGACCGGTTCGGTTCCGCTCAGATCGGACCCCGCCCGCGAGCGCCGCTCGGCTCGACGAGCTCGATGGGGATCCCGTCCGCGGGCGAGCTGGGCGTGGCTACACGTATGACCCGAATGTAATTTTTTTTTTTTTTTTTTTTTTTTTTTTTAACTCTGGTTTTTTCGTTCTTATCCTCGTACGGAGCCTCCTTTGTTCATTTTTTTCCCGCGAGTTTCGACCCCGCCCGGGAGCGAGCTCGGCGCCGATCCCGCCCCGCCGCTCCCCGGAGAGCTCGACCGGTTCGGTTCCGCTCGGATCGGACCCCGCCCGCGAGCGCCGCTCGGCTCGACGAGCTCGATGGGGATCCCGTCCGCGGGCGAGCTGGGCGTGGCTACACGTATGACCCGAATGTAATTTTTTTTTTTTTTTTTTTTTAAAACTCTGGTTTTTTCGTTCTTATCCTCGTACGGAGCCTCCTTTGTTCATTTTTTTTCCGCGAGTTTCGACCCCGCCAGGGAGCGAGCTCGGCGCCGATCCCGCCCCGCCGCTCCCCGGAGAGCTCGACCGGTTCGGTTCCGCTCGGATCGGACCCCGCCCGCGAGCGCCGCTCGGCTCGACGAGCTCGATGGGGATCCCGTCCGCGGGCGAGCTGGGCGTGGCTACACGTATGACCCGAATGTAATTTTTTTTTTTTTTTTTTTTTTTTTTTTAACTCTGGTATTTTCGTTCTTATCCTCGTACGGAGCCTCCTTTGTTCATTTTTTTTCCGCGAGTTTCGACCCCGCCCGGGAGCGAGCTCGGCGCCGATCCCGCCCCGCCGCTCCCCGGAGAGCTCGACCGGTTCGGTTCCGCTCGGATCGGACCCCGCCCGCGAGCGCCGCTCGGCTCGACGAGCTCGATGGGGATCCCGTCCGCGGGCGAGCTGGGCGTGGCTACACGTATGACCCGAATGTAATTTTTTTTTTTTTTTTTTTTTGTTTTTAACTCTGGTTTTTTCGTTCTTATCCTCGTACGGAGCCTCCTTTGTTCATTTTTTTCCCGCGAGTTTCGACCCCGCCCGGGAGCGAGCTCGGCGCCGATCCCGCCCCGCCGCTCCCCGGAGAGCTCGACCGGTTCGGTTCCGCTCGGATCGGACCCCGCCCGCGAGCGCCGCTCGGCTCGACGAGCTCGATGGGGATCCCGTCCGCGGGCGAGCTGGGCGTGGCTACACGTATGACCCGAATGTAATTTTTTTTTTTTTTTTTTTTAAAACTCTGGTTTTTTCGTTCTTATCCTCGTACGGAGCCTCCTTTGTTCATTTTTTTTCCGCGAGTTTCGACCCCGCCCCGGAGCGAGCTCGGCGCCGATCCCGCCCCGCCGCTCCCCGGAGAGCTCGACCGGTTCGGTTCCGCTCGGATCGGACCCCGCCCGCGAGCGCCGCTCGGCTCGACGAGCTCGATGGGGATCCCGTCCGCGGGCGAGCTGGGCGTGGCTACACTTATGACCCGAAAGTTTTTTTGTTTTTTTTTTTTTTTTTTTTTTTTTTTTAACTCTGGTTTTTTCGTTCTTATCCTCGTACGGGGCCTCCTTTGTTCATTTTTTTTCCGCGAGTTTCGACCCCGCCCGGGAGCGAGCTCGGCGCCGATCCCGCCCCGCCGCTCCCCGGAGAGCTCGACCGGTTCGGTTCCGCTCGGATCGGACCCCGCCCGCGAGCGCCGCTCGGCTCGACGAGCTCGATGGGGATCCCGTCCGCGGGCGAGCTGGGCGTGGCTACACGTATGACGCGAATGTATTTTTTTTTTTTTTTTTTTTTTTTTTAACTCTGGTTTTTTCGTTCTTATCCTCGTACGGAGCCTCCTTTGTTCATTTTTTTTCCGCGAGTTTCGACCCCGCCCCGGAGCGAGCTCGGCGCCGATCCCGCCCCGCCGCTCCCCGGAGAGCTCGACCGGTTCGGTTCCGCTCGGATCGGACCCCGCCCGCGAGCGCCGCTCGGCTCGACGAGCTCGATGGGGATCCCGTCCGCGGGCGAGCTGGGCGTGGCTACACGTATGACCCGAAAGTAATTTTTTTTTTTTTTTTTTTTTTTTTTTTAATTTAACTCTGGTTTTTTCGTTCTTATCCTCGTACGGGGCCTCCTTTGTTCATTTTTTTTCCGCGAGTTTCGACCCCGCCCGGGAGCGAGCTCGGCGCCGATCCCGCCCCGCCGCTCCCCGGAGAGCTCGACCGGTTCGGTTCCGCTCGGCTTGATCAGCTCTGGTCGCTAGATCACTTGACAAAATTAGGTCAACAGGCAGATCAACTCGGGTCACCAACTAGATCAACTCAGGTCGCAAACTAGATCATCTCGGGTGGCTAGATCAACTCTGCTCGCTAGTCGGTAACTCATACTGCCATAATAAATTAGGTCACTACAACGACTCTGGTCGCTCGGTCGACTAAGGTGACTCAGGTCACTGGGTGGACTTGGTCGACTCGGTCGACTCGATCGACTCGGGTCACCGAGTTGACTCAGGTAGCCAAATCGACTCAGGTCGAGTCAGTCACCTGACCGACCCGGTCGACTCGGGTCGACGCAGTCAACTTGAGTCAACTCAGTTGACTTGGATCACCGGGTCGACTAGGGTGACTTAGGTCGACTCAGCTGACTCGGTTGACTCAGGTCGACTCAAGTCGACTTGGGTTGTCGGATCTACTCGGGCCTCTAGATTGCACGGGTCACTAGATCAACTCAAGTTGCTAGCGAGATCAGCTCAGGTCACCACACAGGTAACCAACTAGATCAACTCGGGTCACTAGATCAGCTTGGGTCACCAGCTAGATCAGCTCTAGTCGCTAGATCACCTGACAAAATCAGGTCACTAACTAGATCAGCCTGGGTCACCAACCATTTCATCTTAGGTCGCCAACTAGATCAGCTTAGGTCGCTAACTAGATCAACTCAGGTCGCCAGATCAGCTCTGGTTGCCAGCCAAAAACTTTGACTGCCATAATAAATTGGGTCACCACAGCGACTCGGGTCACCAGGTCGACTCGGTTGACTCGGGTCACCAGGTCGACTTGGTTGAATCAGGTCACTGGGTCGACTCGGTCGACTCGATGGACTTGGGTCACCAGGTCGACTTGGTTGACTCAGGTCACCGGGTCGACTCAGTCACCTGACTGACTCGGTCGACTCGGGATGACTCAGTTGACTCAGGTCATCGGATCGACTCGAGTCACCAAGTTGACTCGGGTCACCGGGTCGACTTGGGTTGTCAGATCGACTCGGGCCTCTGGATCAGTACGGGTCACTGGATCAACTCAAGTCGCTAGCGAGATCAACTCAGGTCACCACACGGGTCGCCAACTAGATCAACTCACATCGCCAGATCAGCTTGGGTCACCAACCAGATCAACTCTGGTCGCTAGATCACCTGACAAACTTAAGTCACCAGCCAGATTAGCTTAGGTCACCAGCCAGTAACTCTGACTACCATAATAAATTAGGTCACCACAGTGACTCAGGTAACTGGGTTGACTCAGTCGACTCAGGTCGACTCAGTTGACTCAGGTCACCGGGTCGACTCGATCGACTCAGTTGACTCGATTCACCGGGTTGACTTAGGTTACTGGGTTGACACGATCGACTCAGTTGACTCAGGTCATTGGGTGGACTCCGTTGACTTAATCGACTCAGGTCACCGGGTTGACTCAGTCACCTGACTGACTCGGGTCGACTTGGTTGACTCGGGTCACAAGGTCGACTTGGTTGACTCGGGTCATCAGGTCGACTTGGTTGATTCGGGTCATCGGGTCGACTCGGTTGAGTCGGGTCACCAGGTCGACTCAGGTCGACTTGGGTTACCAGATCGACTCAGGCCTCTGGATCAGGATGGGTTACTGGATCAACTCAAGTTGCTAGCAAGATCAACTTAGGTCACCACACGGGTCACCAACTAGATCAACTCTGGTCGCCAGATTAGCTTGGGTCACCAACCAGATCAACTCTGGTCTCCAGATCACCTAACAAAATTAGGTCACTAGCAACTTGGGTCACTGGGTCGACTCAATTGACTCAGGTCACCGGGTGAACTCGGTCGACTCAGTTGACTCGGGTCACCGGGTCGACTCGGTTGACTCGGGTCATTGGGTCGACTCGGTCGAGTCAGGTCACCAGGTCGACTCGATCGAGTCGGGTCATCGGGTCGACTCAGGTCGTCGGGTTGACTCAGGTCAACTCGGTTGACTCAGGTCACCGGGTCGACTCGGTTGACTTGGGTCACCGCATCGACTTGGTTGACTCAGGTCACTGCGTCGACTCGGTTGACTCGGGTCATCGGGTTGACTCGGTTGACTCGGGTCATCGGGTCGACTCGGTTGACTCAGGTCACTGGGTTGACTCAATTGACTCAGGTCACTGGGTCGACTCGGTTGACTCGGGTCACCGAGTCAACTCGAATCGACTTGGGTTGCCGGATCGACTCAGGCCTCTAGATTGGGATGGGTCACTAGATCAACACAAGTCGCTAGTGAGATCAACTCAGGTCACCACACGGGTCACCAACTAGATCAACTCAGGTCACCAAATCAGATTGGGTCACTAGCCAGATCAGCTCTGGTCGCCAGATCACCTCACAAAATTAGGTCGACAGCCAAATCAGCTTAGGTTGCCAACTAGATCAATTCAGGTCACCAGATCAGCTCTAGTCACCAGCCAGTAACTCTGACTGCCATAATAAATTAGGTCACCATAGTGACTCAGGTCGCTGGGTCGACTCGATCGACTCGGGTCACCAGGTCAACTCGGTTGACACGGGTCACTGGGTCGACTCGGTCGACTCTGTTGACTCGAGTCACCGGGTTGACTCGGTCGACTCAGGTCACTAGGTCGACTTAGGTCGACTCAGTCACCTGACTGACTCGGTCGACTTGGGTCGACTTGGTTGCCTCGAGTCATCGTGTTAACTCAGTTGACTCAGGTCATCGGGTCAACTCAGTTGACTCCGGTCATTGGGTCAACTCAGTTGACTCAAGTCATCAGGTCAACTTAGTTGACTCAGGTCACTGGGTCGAGTCGGTCGACGCGGTTGACTCAGGTCACCAGGTCGACTTGGGTTGCCGGATCGACTCGGGCCTCTAGATCAAGATGGATCATCGGGTCAACTCAAGTTACTAGCGAGATCAACTCAGGTCACCACATGGGTCGCCAACTAGATCAACTTGGGTCACCAGATTAGCTTGGGTCACCAGCTAGATCAGCTCTGGTCGCCATATCAGCTTATGTCACCAACTAGATCAACTCAGGTCGCCAGCCAATAACTTTGACTGCCATAATAAATTGGGTCACCATAGTGACTCGGGTCGCTAGGTCAACTTGGTTGACTCAGGTCATAGGGTCGACTCGGTTGACTCAGTTGACTCAGGTCATTGGGTCGACTCAGTTGACTCATGTCACTGGGTCGACTCGAGTCACCAGGTCGACTCGGTTGACTCAGGTCACTAGGTCGACTCGGGTCAACTCAGTCACCTTACTAACTTAGGTAGACTTGGTTGACTTGGGTCACCAGGTCAACTTAGGTCATCAGGTCAACACGGTTGACTCAGGTCACTAGGTCAACTCTGTCGACTCAGGTCACCAAGTCAGCTGGGTCGACTTAGTCAACTCTGGTCACCGGGTCGACTCAGTTGATTCGAGTCACCGGGTCACTGGGTCGACTCGGTTGGCTCGGGTCATCGAGTTGACCAGGTTGACTCGGGTCACTGGGTCGACTCGGTGGACTCGAGTCGACTCGATTGACTCAGGTCGAGTTGGGTTGCCGGCTCGACTCGGGCCTCTGGATCGGGATGGGTCACTGGATCAACTCAAGTCGCTAGCGAGATCAACTCAGGTCACCACACGGATCACCAACTAGATTTACTCAGGTCGCCATATCAGCTTGGGTCACCAACCAGATCAGCTCTTGTCACCAGATCACCTGACAAAATTAGTTCACCAACCAGATCAGGTTAGGTCACCAATTAGATCAACTCAGGTCGCTAGATTAGCTCTGGTCGCCAGTGAGTAACTCCGACTGCCATAATAAATTGGGTCACCACAAAAACCCTGGTCGCTGGGTCGACTCAGTCAACTCAGTCAACTTGATCAACTCGGGTCACCGGGTCAACTCGGGTCATCGGGTCAACTCGGGTCACTGGGTCGACTCGGTCGACGTGGGTCACCGAGTCGACTTGGGTTGCCGAATCAACTTAGGCCTCGAGTCGACTTGGGTTGACACGGGTCGACCTAGTCGACTCAGGTCACTAGGTTGACTCAATTGATTCAGGTCACTAGGTCAACTCAGTCGACTCTGGTTTACTCGGGTCGACTCGGTCACCTGACCGACTCGGGACACCACGTCGACTCAGTCGACTCGGTTGACTCGGGTCATCGAGTCGACTCGGTTGACTCGGGTCATCGAGTCGACTCGGTTGACTCAGGTCACTCGGTCAACTCGATAGACTCGGGTCACCGAGTCGACTTGGGTTGCCGGATTGACTCAGGCCTCTGGATCAGGACGGGTCACTGGATCAACTCAAATCGCTAGCAAGATCAACTCAGGTCACCACACGGGTCGCCAACTAGATCAACTTGAGTCACCAGATCAACTTGGGTCACCAGCCAGATCAGCTCTGGTCTCCAGATGACCTGACAAAATTAGGTCACTAGCCAGATCAGCTTAGGTCACCCACTAGATCAATTCAGGTTGCCAGCTCAGCTCTGGTCGCCAGCTAGTAACTTTAACTGCCATAATAAATTAGGTCACCACAGCGACTTGGGTCACTGGGTCGACTCAGTTGACTCGGGTCATCGGGTCAACTCGGTCGACTCAGTTGACTTGGGTCACCAGGTCGACTCGGTTGACTCGAGTCATTGGGTCGACTCAGTTGACTCGGGTCACTGGGTCGACTCAATTGAGTCAGGTCACTGGGTCGACTCGGTCAACTTAGGTCATCGGGTCGACTCAGTCACCTAACCGACTCGGTCGACTCAGGTCGACTCGGATCACCGGGTTGAATCGATCGACTTGGTTGACTCGGGTCACCGCGTCAACTCAGTTGACTCGGGTCGACTCGGTTGACTCAGGTCACTGGGTTGACTCAGTTGACTCAGGTCACCGGGTCGACTCGATTGACTCAGGTCACCGGGTCGACTCGGGTCACCGGGTCAACTCGGTTGACTCGGATGATCGAGTCGACTCGGTCGACTCGGATCGACTTGGGTTGTTGGATCAACTCAAGCCTCTAGATCAGGATGGGTCACTAGATCAACACAAGTCGCTAGCGAGATCAACTCAGGTCACCACACAGGTCGCCAACTAGATCAACTCGAGTCGCCAGATCAGATTGGGTCACCAGCCAGATCAGCTCTGGTTGCTAGATCACCTCACAAAATTAGGTCGACAGCCAAATTAGCTCTGGTCACTAGATCACCTCACAAAATTAGGTCGACAACCAGATCAGCTTAGGTTGCCAACTAGATCAATTCAGGTCGCTAGATCAACTCTGGTCGCTAGCCAATAACTTTGACTGCCATAATAAATTGGGTCACCACAGCGACTCGGGTCGCTGGGTCGACTCGGTCGAGTCGGGTCACTGGGTCGACTTGGTTGACTTAGGTCACTAGGTCAACTCGGTCGACTCAGTTGACTCAGGTCACCGGGTTGACTCGGTTGACTCAAGTCACCGGGTCGACTTAGGTCGACTCGGTTGACTTGGGTCACCAGGTCGACTCAATTGACTCAGGTCATCGGGTCAACTCAGTTGACTCAGGTCATCGAGTCGACTCGATCGACTCGGGTCACTAGGTTGACTCGGTCGACGCGGTTGACTCAAGTCACCGGGTTGACTTGGGTTGCCGGATCGACTTAGGCCTCTAAATCGGGATGAGTCACTTGGTCAACTCAAGTCGCTAGCGAGATCAACTCAGGTCACCACACGGGTCGCCAACTAGATCAACTCAGGTCACCACACGGGTCGCCAACTAGATCAACTCAGGTCGCCAGATCAGCTTGGGTCACCAGCTAGATCAGCTCTGGTCACCAGATCACCTAACAAAATTAGGTCACCAGCCAGATCAGCTTATGTCACCAACTAGATCAACTCGGGTCGCCAGCCAGTAACTTCGACTGCCATAATAAATTGGGTCACCACAGTGACTCAGGTCGCTGGGTCGACTCGGTTGACTCAGGTCACAGGGTCGACTCGGTTGACTCAAGTCATCGGGTCGACTCGGTTGACTCATGTCACTGGGTCAACTCAGGTCACCGGGTCGACTTAGTTGACTTAGGTCACCAGGTCGACTCAGTTGACTCAGGTCACCGAGTCGACTCGGGTCGACTCAGTCACCTTACTGACTTAGGTCAACTTGGTTGACTCAGGTCACCATGTCAACTCAGGTCATTGGGTTGACACGGTTGACTCGGGTCACTGGGTTAACTCTATCGACTCGGTTGACTCGGGTCACCGAGTCGACTCAGTCGACTCTGGTCACCGGGTCGACTTGGTTGATTCGGGTCACCGGGTCACTGGTCGACTCGGTTGGCTCGGGTCATCGGGTCGACTCGGGTCACTGGGTCGACTCGGTTGACTCAGGTCGACTGGGTCGACTTAGTCAACTCTAGTCACCGGGTCGACTCGGTTGATTCGGGTCACCGGGTCACTAGGTCGACTCGGTTGGCTCGGGTCATCGGGTCGACTCAGGTCACTGGGTCGACTCGGTTGACTCAGGTCGACTGGGTCGACTTAGTCGACTCTGGTCACCGGGTCGACTCGGTTGATTCAGGTCACCGGGTCACCGAGTCGACTCGGTTGGCTCAGGTCATCAGGTCGACTCGGTTGACTCGGGTTGCTAGCTCGACTTGGGTTGCTGGCTCGACTCGAGCCTCTAGATCGAGACGGGTCATTGGATCAACTCAAGTCGCTAGCGAGATCAACTCAGGTCACCACATGGGTCGGCAACTAGATTTACTCGAGTCACCATATCAGCTTGGGTCACCAACCAGATCAGCTCTTATCGCCAGATCACCTGACAAAATTAGTTCACCAGCCAGATCAGGTTAGGTCGCTAACTAGATCAACTCGGGGTGCTAGATCAGCTCTAGTCGCCAGTGAGTAACTCTGACTACCATAATAAATTAGGCCACCATAAAAACCCCGGTCGCTGGGTCGACTTGGTTGACTCAGGTCACCGGGTCGACTCAGTTGACTCGGGTCATTGGGTCGACTCGGTCAACTCGGGTCACCGGGTCGACTCGGGTCATCGGGTCACTGGGTCGACTCGGGTCACCGAGTCGACTTGGGTTGCTGGATTGACTCAAGCCTCGAGTCGACTTGGGTTGACACGGGTCGACCTAGTCAACTCAGGTCACCGGGTCGACTCAATTGATTCAGGTCACTAGGTTGACTCAGTCGACTCTGGTTGACTCGGGTCGACTTAGTCACCTGACCGACTCAGTTGACTCGGGTCACCACGTTGACTCGGTCGACTCGGTTGACTCAGGTCGACTCAGTTGACTCGGGTCATCGGGTCGACTCAGTTGACTCAGGTCACTCGGTCGATTCGGTTGACTCGGGTCACTTGGTCAACTCGGGTCGACTTAATCACCTGACTGACTTAGGTCGACTTAGTTGACTCGGGTCACCAGGTCGACTCAGTTGACTCAGGTCACTGGGTCAACTCTGTCGACTCAGGTCACCAGGTCGACTGGGTCAACTCAGTCGACTCAGGTCACCGGGTCGACTCAGTCACTTGACCGACTCGGTTGATTCGGGTCACTGGGTCGACTCGGTTGACTCAAGTCACTGGGTCGACTCGATTGACTCGGGTCGACTCGAGTGACTCGGGTCACCGGGTCAACTCGGGTTGACTCGGGCCTCTAGATCAGGAGGGGTCATTGGATCAACTCAAGTTTCTAGCGAGATCAACTCAAGTCACCACACGGGTCCCCAACTAGATTTACTCAGGTCACCATATCAGCTTGGGTCACCAGCCAAATCAACTCTTGTCGCCAAATCACCTGACAAAATTAGTTCGCCAGCTAGATCAGGTTAGGTCGCCAACTAGATCAACTCGGGTTGCTAGATCAGCTCTGGTCGCCAATGAGTAACTCCAACTGCCATAATAAATTAGGTCACCACAGAAACCCCAGTCGCTGGGTCGACTCGGGTCGACTCGATTGACTCGGGTCATTGGGTCGACTCGGTCAACTCGGGTCACCGGGTCGACTCGGTTGACTCAGGTCATCAGGTCGACTTGGGTCACTGGGTCGACTCGGGTCACCGAGTCGACTTGGGTTGCTGGATCGACTCAGGCCTCAAGTTGACTTGGGTTGACACGGGTCGACCTAGTCTACTAAGGTCTCCTGGTCGACTCGGGTCGACTCAATCGATTCAGGTCACTGGGTCGACTCAATCACCTGACTGACTCGGTCATCTCAGGTCACCATGTCGACTCGATTGACTCTTGTCATCGGGTTGACTCAGTTGACTCAGGTCACTGGGTCAACCGATTGACTCAGGTCACTGGGTCGACTCGGTCACCACACGGGTCACCAACTAGATCAAGTTAGGTAGCTAGCGAGATCAACTCAGGTCACCACACTGGTCCCCAACTAGATCAACTCGGATCGCCAGATCAGCTTGGGTCACCAGCCAGATCAGCTGTGGTCGCCAGATCAGCTTGGGTCACCACATTGACTCAGGTCGCCACATTACTTGGCCAACTCGGGTCACCAGCCAGATCAACTCAGGTGACTCGGTTGACTCAGGTTATCGGGTCGACTCGGGTCGACTTGGGTTGCCAGATCAACTCGGGCCTCGAGTCGACTTGGGTTGACTTGGGTCACCAGGTCGATGCGGGTTGTCAGGTCAACACGAGTCACCGGTTCGACATGGGTCGCCAGTTTGACACGGGTCACTGGGTCGACACGGGTCACTGGGTCGACGCGAGTCACTGGGTCGACGCGGGTCACTAGGTCGACGCAGGTCGCTGGGTTGACTCGGGTCGTCAAGTTGACTCGGGTCGCCGGGTCAACTCAGGTTATTGGATCGACTCGGGTCTCTAGATCAGGACAGGTCACTTGATCAACTCGGGTCACCACATGAGTCACCAATTAGATCAACTCAGGTCACCAGATCAGCTTGGGTCACTAGCCAAATCTGCTCTGGTCGCCAAATCACCTAACCGACTCGGGTCGCCAGCCAGATCAGCTTGGGTCACCACATCACCTGGCCAACTCGGTTCGCCAGATCAACTCAGGACACGACATCGACTCAGGTAGTTAGCTAGATCATCTCAGATCACCAGATCGCCCGATGAACTCAGGTCGGGTGGGGTCTCTAGATCGAGTCGAGTCACCAGATCAAGTCGGGTCCCGAGCCAGATCAACTCAGGTCACCACATCGACTCGGGTCACCAGCCAGATTAGGTCAGGTCACTAGATAGCCTGACCTACTTAGATCTCCAGTGAGTCTGTCCACTTTTTGAATGATTGACCCATACTCCTCTTCAAGTATTATCATAGTCAAGTCTCCGCTTCTAGCTCGACAATAAGAAGGGCGTGACTCCATGTATGGCCTGAGTGATTTTTTTTTAACTCTGGTTTTTTCATTCTTTTTGTCGTAGGGAGCCTCCTTTGTCTATTTTTTTTACAACTTTTGACCTCGCTCACGATCAAGCTAGGCCAACTCATTTAAACTTGGATCGCATAAATCTAATATGCACAATAGTAATGTTGATGAGTATGCAAACACATCAATGAAGTCATCTCAGTATGTCAAGTCCCCCAACTTAGATCACTCGAGTCGCATAAGTAACTCAGATAGCCATAATAAATTAGGTCACCATAGTGACTCGGGTCACTAGGTCGACTCAGGTCACGGGGTCGACTCGGGTCATCAAGTCAACTCAGGTTGCTGGGTTGACATAGCCGAATCGACTCAGGTCTTTGGATCGGGACGGGTCACTTGATCAACTCGTGTCGCTAGCCAAATCAACTTAGGTCATCACATGGGTCGCCAACTAGATCAACTCGGGTCGCTAGATCAGCTCTGGTCACCAGATCACCTGACCAACTTAGGTCGCCAACCAAATCAGCCTTGATCGCCACATTGACTCAGGTTGCCACATCACCTAGCCAACTTGGGTCGCCAGCCAGATCAACTCGAGTTGCCAGATCGACTCGGGACACCACATCGACTCAGGTAGTCAGCTAGATCATCTTGGATCCCTAGATCGCTCGATGAACTCAACTCAGGTGGGGTCTCTAGATCAAGTCGGGTCACCAGATCAAGTCGGGTCCTGAGCTAGATCAACTTAGGTCACCACATCGACTTAGGTCACCAGCCAGATCAGGTCCCTAGCCAGATCAACTCAGGTCACCACATCCAATATGCACAATAGTAATGCTGATGAGTATGCAAACTCATCAATGAAGTCATCTCAGTATGCCAAGTTGTCAAGTCCTCCAACTTAGATCAGTCGAGTCGCATAAGTAACTCCAACTACCATAATAAACTTAGATCACTCAGGTCGTTAGGTCGACTCGGGTTGCCGGCTTGACTCGGGTCTCTAGATCGCGATAGGTCGCTGGATCAACTCGGGTTGCTAGCTAGATTAACTCAAGTCACCACATCGACTTGGGTCATCACCTAGATCAGCTCAGGTTGCCACATCACCTAACCAACTCAGGTCAGGTCGGGTCACCAGATTAATTCGGGTCACCAGCCAGATCAACTTAGGTTGCCACATCAACTCGAGTATCCAGATAGATCAGCTCGGGTCACCAAATCACCTAACTAACTTAGGTCAGGTTGGGTTAGGTCTCCTGATCAGGTCGGGTCACCGGATCAACTCAGGTCGCTAATTAGATCAACTCGGGTCACTAACATGATCAACTCGGGTCAACACATCAGCTTATGTTGTTAACACATTCCAATATGCCAAGCTGTCTAGTTTGCTAGCTCGGATCACTCGAGTCGCATAAGTAACTCGTATTGCCAAAACAACTTGGGTCACCTAATTAACTCGAGTCATCAGATCGACTCGGGTCGCCAGATCGACTCGGGTCACCGGATCGACTCGAGTCCTCGAATCGACTCGGGTCACCGTATTGACGCAGGTCACCGGATCGACTCAGGTCTCCAGATCAGGATGGGTCGTCCGATCGACTCGGTTCATCGGATCGATTCGGGTATCCAGATAGATCAAATCAGGTCACCAAATCACCTGACTAACTTAGGTTAGGTCGGGTCTCTGGATCGAGTCGGGTCACCAGATCAAATTGGGTCTCCAGCCAGATCAACTCGGGTCAACACATCGACTCGAGTCACCAACCAGATCAACTTGGGTCGCCAGACCAACTCAGGTCAGGTCGGGTAAGGTCTCCAGATTGGGTCAAGTCGCGGGATCATTTCAGCTCGCCAGCCAGATCAACTCGAGTTGCTACATCGACTCGACTCGACTCGCCAACCAGATCAGCTCAGGTCATTAGATCACCTGACCAACTCGAGTCAGGTCGACGGATGAAGTCAGATCGCCAGATCAACTCAGGTCGCCAGCCAGATCAACTCAGATCATCACATCGACTTAGGTCGCCAGCCAAATCAGCTCGGGTCACCAAATCAACTCGGGTCACCAGCCAGATCAACTCGGGTTAACAAATTTGAGTTTTGACCCCACTCGCAAGCGAGCTAGGCTAACTCATTCAAACTTGGATCGCCTCAATCTAATATGCATAATAGTAATACTAACGAGTATGCAAACTCATCAATGAAGTCAACTAAGTATGCCAGCCTGATCAACTCAGGTCAACAAATTGACTCGGGTCACCAACCAGATCAACTCGGGTCACCAGATTGCCAGGCCAAGTTGGGTCGGGTCGGGTTGGGTCAGGTCTCTAGATCGGGTTGGGTCAGTTCTCTAGATCGGGTCGGGTTGCCAGATCAATTCTTGTCGCCAACCAGATCAACTCAGGTCGCCACATCGACTCGGGTCGTCAGCCAGATCAGCTCGGGTCACCACATCACCTAACCAACTCGGGTTAGGTCGGGTCACCCGATCAATTTGGGTCACTAAGTTGGGTGTGACTCCATGAATGGCACGAGTGGTTTTCTTTTTCAACTCTAGTTTTTTCATTCTTTTCATTGTACGAAGCCTCCTTTGTCTATTTTTTTAGGACTTTTGACCCCGCCCTGAGGATCGCCAACGAGCTCGACCGGATCCTGTCCGAGATCTTGCTCGTGAGCGAGCTCACCGGGATCCCGTCGCCAACGAGCTAGGCGTGACTCCATGGATGGCTCTAGTGATTTAAGTTTTTTATAACTTGAAAATTTTGTTCTTTTCCTTGTATAGAGCCTCCTTTATCCATTTTTTCCTACGAGTTTCGACCCCGCCAGCGACCTTGTTAAGTTCTCATCGCAGGTCTTGCCCTACTACCACGAAAGCCTCCCAGCGGTTATATGAAATGACCCCGGGTCATTTCAACACTGCGTCTAACAATAACTAGTCAGACTGCATCAAATGATGTCCACCTCGATCCATGCCAACTCATTCAAACTTGGATCACCTCAATCTAATATGCACAATAGTAATGCTGACAAGTATGCCAACTCATCAATGAAGTCGCCTTAGCATGCCAAGCTGTCAAGTCCCCCAACTTGAATTACTCCAGTCGCATAAGTAATTCGGATCATTGGATCGACTCGCATCGCCGAGTCAACTCGGGTTTCTGGATCGACTCGAGTCCCCAAAACAACTTGGGTTGCCAGTCGGATCAACTCGGGTCACCATCCAGATCAACTCAGGTCGCAAGATCACCTGACTAACTTAGATTGACGAAGTTGCCTAGCCAACTTGGATCGCTAGACTTGCCAGATCGACTCGAATCAAAGTTGCCTAGCCAACTTGGATCGCTAGACTTGCCAGATCGACTCGAATCACTGGAGTCGTCAGATCGACTCAGATCTCTATTTCAAGTCGGCCCTATTGCCACGAAGGCATCCCAATGATAACCAGTCAGATCGCAAGTTAAATCACATCAAATGATGTTCACCTCGATCTGTGCTAACTCATTCAATCTTGGATCACCTCGATCCAATATGCCAAGCTGTCAAGTCCACCAGCTCAGATCACTCGAGTTGCATAAGTAACTCAGATCGCCAGAACAACTCGGGTCACCAGATCGACACAGGTCGTCAAATCCACTCGGGTTGCCGAATCAACTCGAGTCGTCGGATCGACTCGGGTCTCCAGATTAGGACGGGTTGTCAGATCGACTCGGGCCGCCAGCCAAATCTACTCGGGTCCCTACATCGACTCAGGTATCCATATAGATCATATTGGGTCGCCAAATCACCTGACTAACTAAAGTTAGGTCAAGTTTGGTCGGGTCAGGTCTCCGGATTGGGTCGGGTCACCGGATCAACTTGGGTCAACATATCGACTCGAGTCGCCAACCAGAACAACTCGGGTCACCAGATTGCCAGACCAACTCGGGTTGGGTCGGGTCAGGTCTTCAGATCGGGTCAGGTCACGGGATCATTTTGGGTCGCCAGCCAGATCAACTCGGGTCGCCACATCAACTCGACTCACCAACCAGGTCAGGTCGGGTCACCAGATCACCTGACCAACTCGGTCAGGTCGACGGATGAAGTCGGATCGCTGGATCAACTCAGGTCGCTAGCCAGATCAACTTGGGTCACCACACCAACTCAGGCCGCCAGCCAAATCAGCTCAGGTCGCGAGATCAACTCAGGTCAACAAATGTGACTTTTGACCCCACTCACAAGTGAGCTAGGCTAACTCATTCCAAGTCTCTCATGGAAAAGTCCATGACTTCCCATTCCTATACCTATGCTGACGAGTATGCCAACTCATCAATGAATTCGGCTCAGCATGCCAAGTTGTCAAGTCCCCCAACTTGAATTACTCCAGTCACATAAGTAATTTAGATCACCAGAACAACTCGGGTCACCGGATCGACTCAATTCGCCGGATTGACTTGGATCACCGGATCACTAGAGTCGGCAAAGTAACCCAGATCTCTAGGGTCATAACGGGATAGGTATTGTTTACGGATGTAACGACCTCTGAGATGAGCCCAACTCGTCAATCGGAGCCAGCTCGCCAATCTGATTGAGCTAGCCGATCTGAGCCAACTCACCGATTTGAGCTAGCAAGACACCTCTCAAGAATTGAGTTTGAGAACTTCTCCACTAATGAGTTGTCCTCAAGATGTGAACTTGCATCCAGATTAGGACTTGTGGCTTGCACGAGCCAATGTCATGAAGACCTCCTACGTACATGCAACCAATGCATCTCATAGTCCAACATAGTTCTGAACTAGCTCATTACGCCACCATCTCGCACATGTTCCAAGTCTCCCATGGAAAAGTCCCCAACTTCCCATTCCAATACCTAGTTGATTTCACCTCGGATCGAGTCCCCAACAAGATCCAATGCCACTCTGCACAAAGCAGTCCATGCTACTTCATGCAGCTCGAATGACACCTCGACTTGACTCTAAACCTTACCCAGGCCAAAACTATTAACAACTTGTCGCACAACCCCATGAATGCTCCTCGAATCAAGTCCCTGACATGACCCTACTCCTGAGTGCACCAAACAACTCCTTTGTTACACCTCGGATCGAGTCCCTTACATGTCAGTTCAAGTCAGTCGACGTGTTAGCTCTATTTCTAGTATGAGGTGATCTTGTCACATCAACACTACACCCATCCATTGTAAGTTAGCCATACCACCACAAAGTCATCCAACAGTCATTATGAAATGACCCCTATCACATCAAGCTGTGTTGGTTTGTTTCAAGTCGGCCCTATTGCCACGAAGGCATCCCAATGGTAACTAGTCAAATCGCATCAAATGATGTTCACCTCGATCTATGCCAATGCTGCCTATGATTGATTTGCTAGCTCTCTACGGATATTTTTGGATATGCCATTTGATACCTGAATGCTATGCATGGGTTCGTGCATAGACGATTCGAGCTGAGCTTAAGGATGTTGAGTTCTCAAGTGAATATGAATAGGCGAGTTGTTCTATGGAGTAGAACTCAGGAATGCATGATGGATTGAGCTCATCTCGCGGATCCGAGCCAGCTCGTTGATCCGATCCAGCTTGTCGATCTGAGCCAGCTCGACGATCCGAGCCAGCTCGTCAAGTTGAGCCTTTTACGAGATTTAAATTTTTTGCGACCTATCGACGTCGGCAAGCATTTGTATGGGGGAGAAAGACTCGGACTAATAACTTATCCTCGTAGGGGAGGTGTTGTTGGTGGATGTGAGGATTTTTGAGATGAGACCCAAGCTGGAACAAATTCTAGTGCGCATTGTGATTAGAGCTAAGCTAAAGGAATTGAGTTCTCAAAGGAATACAAATAGGCAAGTTGTTTTATGGAGTAGAACACGGGAATGCATGATGGATCCGATCCGATTTGAGCCGAGCCGGCTCGGCGATCCGAGCCAGCCAGCTTGGAAAACCGAGCCGGCTCGCTCGGCAAACCGTGCCAGCTCGCCGATTCGAGTCAGCTCGCTCGGTGATCCGAGCCAGCTCGCTTGGCGATCCGAGCCTTTTACGAGATTTTAAGTTTTTGTGACTTATCGGCGTCGGCAAGCATTTCTACGTGGGAGCAAGACTCGGACTAATAACTTATATAGGGGAGGTGTTGTTGGTGGATGTAAGGATCTTTGAGATGAGACTCGAGATGGAATGGATTCTAGTGCCCATTGTGATTCGAGCTGAGCTAAAGGATGTTGAGTTCTCAAGTGAATACAAATAGGTGAGTTGTTCTATGGAGTAGAACACGGGAATGCATGATGGATTGAGCTCAGCTCGTCGATCCGAGCCAGCTCACGGATTCGAGCTAGCTTGTCGAGCTGAGTCTTTTACGAGATTTAAAGTTTTCGTGACCTATCCGTGTCGGCGAGCATTTCTACGGGGGAGCAAGACTTGGACTAATAACTTATATAGGGGAGGTGGTGTTGGTGGATGGAAGGATCTTTGAGATGAGACCCGAGCTGGAACGGATTCTAGTGCGCGTTGTGATTCGAGTTGAGCTAAAGGATGTTGAATTCTCAAGTGATTACAAATAGGCGAGTTATTCCATGGAGTAGAACACGGGAATGCATGATGGATTGAGCTCAACTCGGCGATCCGAGCCAGCTCGGCGATCCGAGCCAGCTCGGCGATCCGAGCCAGCTCGGCGATCCGAGCCAGCTCGGCGATCCGAGCCAGCCCGTCGAGCTGAGTCTTTTACAAGATTTAAATTTTTTGTGACCTTTCGGCGTTGGCGAGCATTTCTACGGGGGAGTAAGACTCGGACTAATAACTTATATAGGGGAGGTGTTGTTGGTGAATGTAAGGATCACTGAGATGAGACCCGAGCTGGAACGGATTCTAGTGCGCGTTATGATTCGAGCTGAGCTAAAGGATGTTCAGTTCTCAAGTGAATACAAAGAGGTGACTCATTCTATGGAGTAGAACATGGGAATGCATGATGGAATGAGCTCAGATCGCCGATCCGAGCTAGCTCGTCGATCCGAGCCACGGGTATGTACGATCCGAGCCAGCCCGTCGAGCTGAGTCATTTATGAGATTTAAATTTTTTGTGACCTTTCGGCGTTGGCGAGCATTTCTACGGGGGAGCAAGACTCGGACTAATAACTTATATAGGGGAGGTGTTGTTGGTGAATGTAAGAATCATTGAGATGAGATCCGAGCTGGAACGGATTCTAGTACGCGTTGTGATTCGAGCTGAGCTAAAGGATGTTCAGTTCTCAAGTGAATACAAAGAGGTGAGTCATTCTATGGAGTAGAACATGGGAATGCATGATGGAATGATCTCAGATCGTCGATCCGAGCTATCTCGTCGATCCGAGCCAGCTCGCTGATCCGAGCCATGGGTATGTAGGTAGTTTTCATGAGATCGGCTCGCCCGGCCCACAAGTCAAACATCGATTCTCTTATTAAGGGTGAGCCCTTGTCTAGCGTTTGGGTCGCTCGGTACAAGCTGTTCGATTTGTAATGTGTGCAAAGCTTTTGGGTTGATATTTGGAAGATTTAAATTTTTTGTGAGCTATTCTCCTCGTTTCACTTGATATTTTTGAAGATTTGAATTATTTGTGAGCTATTCTCCCCGTTTCCCTTGATTTTTTTGGAAGAATTGGAATTTTTGAGAGTTGTTCTCTTCGCCTCAAATTTCTACGGAAGAGCAAGACTTGGACTAATAACTTATATAGGGGAGGTGTTGTTGGTGAATGAAAGGATCTTTGAGATGAGACCCGAGCTGGAACGGATTCTAGTGCGCGTTGTGATTCAAGCTGAGCTAAAGGATGTTCAGTTCTCAAGTGAATACAAAGAGGTGAGTCGTTTTATGGAGTAGAACACGGGAATGCATGATGGAATGAGCTCAGATCGACGATCCGAGTCAGCTCGCTGATCTGAGCCACGGGTATGTAGGCAGTTTTCATGAGATCGGCTCGCCCGGCCCACAAGTCAAACACTGATTCTCTTATTAAGGGTGAGCCCTTGTCTAGCGTTTGGGTCGCTCGGTACAAGCTGTTTGATTTGTAATGTGTGCGAAGCTTTTGGGTTTGATATTTGGAAGATTTGAATTTTTTGTGAGCTATTCTCCTCGTTTCACTTGATTTTTTTGAAGATTTGAATTATTTGTGAGCTATTCTCCCCATTTCCCTTGATTTTTTGGAAGATTTGGATTTGTTGCGAGTTGTTCTCTTCGCCTCAAATTTCTACGGAAGAGCAAGACTTGGACTAATAACTTATATAGGGGAGGTGTTGTTGGTGAATGCAAGGATCTTTGAGATGAGACCCGAGCTGGAACGGATTCTAGTGCACGTTGTGATTCGAGCTGAACTAAAGGATGTTTAGTTCTCAAGTGAATACAAAGAGGTGAGTCATTTATGGAGTAGAAGACGGGAATGCATGATGGAATGAGCTCAGATCGCCGATCCGAGCTAGCTTGTCGATCCGAGCCACGGGTATGTAGTCAGTTTTCATGAGATCGGATCGTCCGGGCCACAAGCTAGCTATTTTTTGTGAGCTATTCTCTTTGTTTCCTTTGATTTTTTTGGAAGACTTGCATTTTTTGTGAGCTATTCTCTTCGTTTCAATTGAATTTTTGGAAGTTATGCATTTTTTGTGATGTAGTCTCTTCGTTTCACTTGCATTTTTGGGAGATTTGATTTTTTTTGTGAGCTATTCTCTTCTTTTCCCTTGAATTTTTTTTTGCAAGACTTGCATTTTTTGTGAGCTATTCTCTTCGTTTCAATTGAATTTTTAGAAGTTTTGAATTTTTTGTGATCTATTCTTCTTTGTTTCACTTGTATTTTTGAGAGATTTGAAATTTTTGTGAGATATTCTCTTCGGCTCAAATTTCTACGGAAGTGCAATACTTGGACTAATAACTTATATAGGGGAGGTGTTGTCCGCGGAAGCTCCCCCATGCCCCTCTAATAGAATCAGTGCTAGTGATCCCGTTTTGAAATCCGACGGACGGATGGATGAGCAGGTCGGATTTCAAAACGGGATCAGCAGCACTGATTCCATTAGAGGGGCATGAAGCCACCTGATTGCTATGCGGGGGCTGCTCAAAGTCCCGTCTTTCGAGTCGCTCGACGGCGCAAGTCGGAAAGGGTTCGACAGCGGTTGTCGTTCCAATGCGTCGTCGCAGTGACATGGAAGGCGATCTTCGGGTTAGCCCTTGTCTAGCTTTTGGGTCGCTTGGTACAAGCGATCTGCTATGTACTTTCCGCGAACCCCTATCCGGGTACTCGTTAGCTATGCATTGGCTCTTGCATGTGTGGAACGGAGAGATGCGGCCTTCACAGGGAGTCGGCCTGAAATAGTTCTGTGCGTGCGAATGGAGCCGCGTATAGCTTTTGGGTCGTTTGGATAGGGTGCCCCTCCAAGCGAATCAGTGCTGGTGCTCGGACGGATTTGCGGCTCAGATTTAAAATGTGAGGAGCATGCCTGATTTTATTTGAGGGGCATGAAGCCACCTGATTGCTATGCGGGGGCTCCCCTGGGTCGTCTCTTTTGGGTCACTCGATGGCGCAAGTCGGAGAAGGGTTCGACAACGGTAGTCGTTCCAGCGCGTCGTCATTAGTGATACTGAAGTCGATCTGTGTGCAGCCCCCGTCTAGCACTTGGGTCTGCATGCCGCAAGAAGATTTGAATTTTTTGTGAGTTAAAGTCTTTTTCTTTTTTTCGTTTCACTGGAGTTTTTGCGAGATTTGAAGTTTTTGTGAGCTATTCTCTTCGTTTCACTTAAATTTTTTGTGAGCTATTCTCTTCGTTTCACTTGAATTTTTGGAAGTTTTGAGTTTTTTGTGAGCTATCCTCTTCGTTTCACTTGAATTTTTGCAGGATTTGAATTTTTTGTGAGCTATTCTTCTTTGTTTCACTTGGTTTTTTGGAAGATTTGAATTTTTTGTGAGCTATTTTCTTTGTTTCCCTTGTTTTTTTTTGGAAGACTTGCATTTTTTGTGAGCTATTCTCTTCTTTTCCCTTGATTTTTTTTTTGCAAGACTTGGATTTTTTGTGAGCTATTCTCTTCATTTCAATTGAATTTTTGGAAGTTTTGAATTTTTTGTGATCTATTCTCTTTGTTTCACTTGTATTTTTGAGAGATTTGAAATTTTTGTGAGATATTCTCTTCGGCTCAAATTTCTACGAAAGTGCAATACTTGGACTAATAACTTATATAGGGGAGGTGTTGTCCGCGGAAGCTCCCCCATGCCCCTCTAATAGAATCAGTGCTGGTGATCCCGTTTTGAAATCCGACAGACGGACGGATGATTAGGTCAGATTTCAAAATGGGATCAGCAGCACTGATTCCATTACAGGGGCATGAAGCCACCTGATTGCTATGCGTGGGCTGCTCAAAGTCCCGTCTTTCGGGTCGCTCGATTGCGCAAGTCGGAAAGGGTTCGACAGCGGTTGTCGTTCCAATGCGTCGTCGTTGTGACATGTAAGGCGATCTTAGGGTCAGCCCCCGTCTAGCTTTTGGGTTGCTTTGGTACAAGCGATCTGCTATGTACTTTCCGCGAAACCCTATCCGGGTACTCGTTAGCTATGCGTTGTCTCTTGCATGTGTGCAACGAAGAGATGCGGCCTTCACAGGGAGTCGGCCTGAAACAGTTCTGTGCGTGCGAATGGAGCCGCGTATAGCTTTTGGGTCGTTTGGATAGGGTGCCCCTCCAAGTGAATCAGTGCTGGTGCTCGGATGGATTTGCGGCTCGGATTTAAAATGTGAGTAGCATGCCTGATTTTATTGGAGGGGCATGAAGCCACCTGATTGCTATGCGGGGGCTCCCCTGGGTCGTCTCTTCTGGGTCACTCGATGGCGCAAGTCGGAGAAGGGTTCAACAACGGTAGTTGTTCCAGCGCGTCGTCATTAGTGATACTGAAGTCGATCTGTGGGCGAGCCCCGGTCTAGCATTTGGGTCTGCATGCGGCAAGAAGATTTGAATTTTTTGTGAGTTAAGTCTTTTTCGTTTCACTGGAGTTTTTGCGAGATTTGAAGTTTTTTGTGAGCTATTCTCTTCGTTTCACTTGAATTTTTGGAAGTTTTGAATTTTTTGTGAGCTATTCTCTTCGTTTCACTTGAATTTTTTGAAGTTTTGAATTTTTTGTGAGCTATTCTCTTCCTTTCACTTGAATTTTTGCAGGATTTGAATTTTTTGTGAGCTATTCTTCTTTGTTTCACTTGGTTTTTTCGAAGATTTGAATTTTTTGTGAGCTATTCTCTTTGTTTCCCTTGATTTTTTTTTGGAAGACTTGCATTTTTTGTGAGCTATTCTCTTCGTTTCAATTGAATTTTTGGAAGTTATGCATTTTTTGGTGATGTAGTCTCTTCGTTTCACTTGCATTTTTGGGAAATTTGATTTTTTTGTGAGCTATTCTCTTCTTTTTCCTTGATTTTTTTTGCAAGACTTGGATTTTTTGTGAGCTATTCTCTTCATTTCAATTGAATTTTTGGAAGTTTTGAATTTTTTGTGATCTATTGTTCTTTGTTTCACTTGTATTTTTGAGAGATTTGAAATTTTTGTGAGATATTCTCTTCGGCTCAAATTTCTACGGAAGTGCAATACTTGGACTAATAACTTATATAGGGGAGGTGTTGTCCGCGGAAGCTCCCCCATGCCCCTCTAATAGAATCAGTGCTGGTGATCCCGTTTTGAAATCCGACAGACGGACGGATGATTAGGTCGGATTTCAAAACGGGATCAGCAGCACTGATTCCATTAGAGGGGCATGAAGCCACCTGATTGCTATGCGGGGGCTGCTCAAAGTCCCGTCTTTCGGGTCGCTCGATGACGCAAAGTCGGGAAGGGTTCGACAGCGGTTGTCGTTCCAATGCGTCGTCGCTGTGACATGGAAGGCGATCTTCGGGTCAGCCCCCGTCTAGCTTTTGGGTTGCTTTGGTACAAGCGATCTGCTTGTACTTTCCGCGAAACCCTATCCGGGTATTCGTTAGCTATGCGTTGTTTCTTGCATGGGTGGAACGGAGAGATGCGGCCTTCACAGGGAGTCGGCTTGAAACAGTTCTGTGCGTGCGAAAGGAGCCGCGTATAGCTTTTGGGTCGTTTGGATAGGGTGCCCCTCCAAGTGAATCAGTGCTGGTGCTCGGACGGATTTGCGGCTCGGATTTAAAATGTGAGTAGCATGCCTGATTTTATTGGAGGGGCATGAAGCCACCCGATTGCTATGCGGGGGCTCCCCTGGGTCGCCTCTTTTGGGTCACTCGATGGCGCAAGTCGGAGAAGGGTTCGACAACGGTAGTCGTTCCAGCGCGTCATCATAGTGATACTGAAGTCGATTTGTGGGCGAGCCCCCGTCTAGCTCTTGGGTCTGCATGCCGCAAGGAGATTTGAATTTTTCGTGAGTTTAAGTCTTCGTTTTTCCTTGATTTTTTTTTGGAAGACTTGAATTTTTGGAAGTTCTGAATTTTTTTGTGAGCTATTATCTTTCGTTTCACTTGAATTTTTGCAAGATTTGAAATTTTTGTGAGCTATTCTCTTTGTTTCACTTGGTTTTTTTTGGAAGATTTGAATTTTTGTGAGCTATTCTCTTTGTTTCCCTTTGTTTTTTTTTTTTTTGTTTTTTTTTGGGAAGACTTGCGTTTTTTGTGAGCTATTCTCTTCGTTTCAATTGAATTTTTGGAAGTTATGCATTTTTTGTGATGTAGTCTCTTCGTTTCACTTGGTTTTTTGGAAGATTTGAATTTTTTGTGAGCTATTCTCTTTATTTCCCTTTGATTTTTTTGGAAGACTTGCATTTTTTGTGAGCTATTCTCTTCGTTTCAATTGAATTTTTGGAAGTTATGCATGATGCATTTTTTGGGAGATTTGATTTTTTTTGTGAGCTATTCTCTTCTTTTCCTTTGAATTTTTTTTGCAAGACTTGCATTTTTTGTGAGCTATTCTCTTCGTTTCAATTGAATTTTTGGAAGTTTTGAATTTTTTGTGATCTATTCTTCTTTGTTTCACTTATATTTTTGAGAGATTTGAAATTTTTGTGAGATATTCTCTTCGGCTCAAATTTCTACGGAAGTGCAATACTTGGACTAATAACTTATATAGGGGAGGTGTTGTTCGCGGAAGCTCCCCCATGCCCCTCTAATGGAATCAGTGCTGGTGATCCCGTTTTGAAATCCGACAGACGGATGGATGATTAGGTCGGATTTCAAAACGGGATCAGCAGCACTGATTCCATTATAGGGGCATGAAGCCACCTGATTGCTATGCGTGGGCTGCTCAAAGTCTCATCTTTCAGGTCGCTCGACGGCGCAAGTCGGAAATGGTTCGGCAGCGGTTGTCGTTCCAATGCGTCGTCGCAGCGACATGGAAGGCGATCTTCGGGTCAGCCCCTGTCTAGCTCTTGGGTTGCTTTGGTACAAGCGATCTGCTATGTACTTTCCGCGAACACCTATCCCGGTACTCGTTAGCTATGTGTTGGCTCTAGCACGCATGGAACGCAGAGATGCGGCCTTCACAGGGAGTTGGCCTGAAACAGTTCCGTGCCTTGCGAATGGAGCCGCGTATAGCTTTTCGGTCGTTTGGATAGGTGCCCCTCCAAGTGAATGAGTGTTGGTGCTCGGACGGATTTGCCGCTCGGATTTAAAAATGTGAGCAGCAGCACAGATTCTATTGGAGGGGCATGAAGCCACCCAATTTTTATGCGTGGGCTCCCTTGGGTCGTGTCTTTTGGGTCACTCGATGGCGGAAGTCAGAGAAGGGTTCGACAGCGGTAGTCGTTCCAGCGCGTCGTCATAGTGATACTGAAGTCGATCTGTGGGCGAGCCCCCGTCTAGCTCTTGGGTCTGCATGTCGCAAGAAGATTTGAATTTTTTGAGTTAAGTCTCTTCGTTTCACTTGAATTTTTGCGAGATTTGAATTTTGTTTGTTGCGAGGTAGTAAAATTCTCTTCGTTTTGACTTGAAGTTTTGGATTTTTTGTGAGCTATTCTCTTCGTTTTTCCTTGGTTTTTGTTTTGGAAGACTTGAATTTTTTGTGGGCTATTATTTTATTCTTTTCACTTGAATTTTTGGAAGTTTTGAATGTTTTTGTGAGCTATTCTCTTCGTTTTCACTTGAATGTTTGCAAGATTTGAATTTTTTGTGAGCTATTCTGTTTGTTTCACTTGGTTTTTTTGGAAGATTTGAATTTTTTGTGAGCTATTCTGTTTTGTTTCCCTTGATTTTTTTGTAAGACTTGCATTTTTTGTGAGCTATTCTCTTCGTTTCAATTGAATATTTGGAAGTTGTGCATTTTTTGTGATTGTAGTCTCTTCGTTTCACTTGCATTTTTGGGAGATTTGATTTTATTTGTGAGCTATTCTCTTTTTTTCCCTTGATTTTTTTGTGAGCTATTCTCTTCGTTTCAATTGAATTTTTGGAATTTCTGAATTTTTTGTGATCTATTCTTTTTGTTTCACTCGTATTTTTGAAAGATTTGAAATTTTTGTGAGATATTCTCGTCGGCTCAAATTTCTACGGAAGTGCAAGACTTGGACTAATAACTTATATAGGGGAGGTGTCACAGGCTTTACTAATCGGCTAGCTCGGCCCGTGCGGCACCGCAGGCTTTCGCCAAGAGCAGGGGTTCGCTCTTGCAAAGACCACAGCTTCCGCCTCCAATGTTGCCCAAATCGGATCTAGAATATGTGACACAAAGCTGGGAATGATACCAATATTTCAAACATGAAATCACAGTCGCAAGAACACAAGTTGGGCAAGCTTCTTTTGCATTCAATATGAGGTCCCTTTACAAATTGATGCCAAGCATCGCTGGATAGAGATTATCCAGGTCGCCCTATTACAAAATCACGGCTAAGAATAACCGCTCAGAATGAAGTCCAAGACTTCAACATACAGTCGCAGTCCCACGCGAAGAAGAAGGCCGCGAGGAGCAGTTCGGCTCCAACCCGTCGACCCTGAGAAACACTCGGCTCTGGTGTGCTTCGGCTTCTCCTCGCCACGAGCTGCAAACAAAATGACTTCCGCCTGTCTGCGAAATGTCCAATGACTTCACTGCCCTGCAACAAAGTCTACGCGCCTGCGAAATCACTCTCCAAAATGTTCATGCGTCGCTTTCCCTTCCATCCTTTTTTTTTACAATGAGAAGGTTCTGCATTATAAACAACTCGGCCCCCAAGCATGCCCGCGAAATCGGCCCGTTTAAAATTCAAACGGTCGACTGCATTAACTTCGGGTAGCTGCCGAATGACAGAGAAGTGGCCGTTGCCGCTGAACCGCGCCTCTGTCAAGTCATGATGACCGATTTCAAATTTCAAATCGGCCCGCCCAATGACACAGACAAAAACCCTCGGCTTCAGATCGACAAGACCGCACTGCAACCTCATGAGTGCGTTCGCAGGGTATGATTGCACGTCCAGACATGAGTGTAAAACACTCCAACGTCGGCCGCGTCCGCCATTAATGAAGGTGGGTGAAAACGTCCCAGTCGCACAGAGAAAGCTTGAACTCCAAGCAAGCTTCCCATCCGCAGACCTGCAAGCGTCGCCTCGGCTCGTAATGATTACTGGCAAACTGACATGCCCTCTGACATATCTGACAACGTCCTCAGTCCCATCTCCTTCGGCTCGGATCGATCACAGCTCGGCTGGGCTAGCTCGTCCAGCACGCCTCGGCTTGCTCGGCTCGGATCGGTATGAGCACGGTTAAGCAGCACGACTCGGATCGGACGATCAGCTCGGATCGCCGAACTAAGTCGACTGCCGGCACGGCTCGGATGCCCGACTCGGGTTGGATGACCGCACAGCTCGGTTTGCTGAGATCGGCTAAGGCAGAAACTGGCACGACCCCTGGGGTCATGACATCCTCCCCCAATCAAATCGGCGACGCCCTCGACGCCGGCGCACCTCAGCCCAAAGGTGCACGGGAGGGGTTCACTGCATAGATTACTCAAGAGGGGTAGAGTTCCTCTGCAGGAACTCCATTATCATTTCTTCATCCCTCCAAAGGGTTTCACCTTGTTCCCACGTCGCTGCGTTCCGCTCGGACCCTTCAAAGATAACCAAGAATTCTCGAAACACTCTTCTTCCTCGGCCGCGGGTGCGCATTGCCAGAACTTGCTCGACCCGCCGGTTAGGGTTGTCTAGCACGTTCGCCGGGCCGCGATCAGGAATGTTGCGTTCCAAGTCGTCCAGATCGGGGTGATGAGCACGGAGCAGGGAAACATGAAAAACCGGATGCACGCAAAGGTGCAAAGGCAGATTCAATTTATATGTCACCTGGTTGATTTTCTTGATGACTTCAAACGGTCCGTCCCACCTCCGCACCAAAGAAGCACTTAGCCCTTTTGGCACCTGAAACTGCTTCGGGTCCATTCTCAGCAAGACCTTGTCACCAACATTGAATTCAGCCTTTCTCCTGTTCTGATCTGCATACTTTTTGATGCGATCTCCAGCTCGGGTCAGGTGATACCTGGCCAGATCGACCCGCTCGTTCCATCTCTGCAACAGCTCGGCCGCATCGGTGTCCGTCCCTTGGTAGCCAGCCATGATGGTATGCGGGGTGAGCGGTTGCTGTCCCGTCGCAAGCTCAAACGGGCTGAAGTTGGAAGATGCACTCTTTTGCAAGTTGTAGCTGAATTGTGCTACGTCCAACAACTTCGGCCAATTGCTCTGGTCTGAGGTCACAAAGTGCCTCAAGTAATCTTCAAGGATGGCATTGATCCGCTCCGTTTGCCCATCCGTCTGCGGGTGATACGCCGAACTAATGAGTAGCCGCGTTCCGACCAGCTTGAAGAGCTCGGTCCAAAATCTTGAGGTGAATCTCGGGTCGCGATCAGACACGATATTCAACGGGATCCCCCAATGTTTCACCACATTCTTGAAGAAGTACTCGGCCACCAGCTCGGCCGAGCAGGGTTGTGTGCACGGCACAAAGACCGCATACTTGGAGAAGCGATCGACTAGAACCATAATGCTAGTGAAGCCATCCACCGGAGGGAGCTGGGATATGAAATCCATGCTGACACTTGCCCACGGCCGCACTGGTATTGGTAAGGGTTGGAGCAACCCGCCTGGCCTTTCATTCACCGATTTGTCCTGCTGGCAGACAAGGCAAGAGCGCACATAATGTTCCGCATCGTCACGCATCTTGGGCCAGTAGAAGCCTCTTTCTAACAGCGCCAGTGTCCTCTTTTGGCCTGGGTGACCCGCCCATACTGAGTCGTGACACTCATGAAGCAAGTCCTTCCGCAGCTCTTTCCACTTGGGTATGTAAAGCCGATCCTGGGTATAATAAAGGAGCCCATCCTTCATGTCGAACCGCCTGGTCCGTCCAGCACCGACTTGAAGCACGATTTGATGTGCTTGTGAATCCATTTCAAGGCCTTCCTTCACCTTTTCTCGGATCAGATCCGAGATCACAATTTGACTTGAAGTCTCTGCCAGCGACTCAAGTGCTCCGAGTTGTTTCTTGCGGCTCAATGCATCAGCCACGACATTGTGCCGACCCGGGTTGTAAATGAGCTCGTAGTCGAACTCGGCTAGATATTCTTGCCACCGTGCCTGCTTCGGTGTCAGCTTCGCCTGCGTTTGAAAGTAGGTCGAGCTGACATTGTCCGTCTTGACAACGAACTGCACTCCGAGTAGGTAATGCCTCCATACTCGCAAGCAGTGCACGACCGCAGTCATCTCCTTCTCATGCACCGTGTACCTCCGTTCTCGGTCATTGAGCTTCCGCGACTCAAAAGCCACGGGGTGTCCATCTTGCATCAAAACGCCACCAATGGCATAGTCGGATGCGTCCGTCTGGACTTCAAAGGCTTGATTGTATTTCGGCAAGGCTAAGACTGGCTCCTCAGTCAGCTTGCACTTGAGCAGCTCGAAGGCTTCGATCTGCCGCGGTCCCCATGTCCACCGCTTGTCTTTCTTCAACAGATCGGTTAGAGGGGCAGCGATCTTGGAGTAGCCTGCCACGAATTTACGATAATAATTAGCCAACCCCAAAAACTGCCTTACCTCGTGCACATTTCCGAGCGGCTCCCAGTCTCTGATGGCCGCAAGTTTCTCCGGGTCAGGTCGGATGCGCCCCTTTCCAACAAAGTGTCCAAGAAAGGGCACTTCCTCTTGTGCAAAGACGCATTTTTCCTTTTTGACGAACAGCCCATGTGTCCGGAGAAGATCGAACACCTCGCCGAGGTGCTCCTTATGCTCAGCCAGTGATCTGCTGTAGATCAAAATGTCGTCCAAGTAGACCACCACGCAACGATCTAGCAAGGGTCGGAAGACGTCGTTCATCAACGTGCTGAAGGTGGCCGGCGCGTTTGTCAGCCCAAAGGGCATGACAAGGAACTCATATGATCCATACCTCGTCGCGATAGCCGTTTTCTCCTCGTCACCTTCTGCAACTCGAATTTGATAATAACCCTGCCTCAGATCGAGCTTTGTAAAGACCCTTGCCTCTACCAATCGATCGAAGCTGTCCGCGATCAAGGGGAGCGGATACTTGTTCTTCACCGTTTGCTTGTTGAGCGCTCGGTAGTCCACACACAGGCGCAGCGATCCATCCTTTTTCCTCTGAAACAGCACCGGGGCCGCATATGGTGACCTTGAAGGTCGAAGATATCCTGCCTCCACTAGCTCGGCGAGTTGCCGTCTCAGCTCGGCCATCTCGGGACTGGATAGACGGTATGGGGCCTTCGCCGGCGGCTTAGCTCCTGTCTCCAGCTCGATGCGATGGTCGACATAACGCCTAGGGGGCAACTCGGCTGGGAGACGATCCGGCATAACCTCCGCGTACGCCTTCAAAACATCCTCAACAGCCTCTGAGTTGGATCGCTCGGATGGTTCGCCATCGTCCCATCCTCCAAGCAGCGTGGCCAAGAAAAGTCCATCTTTCTTGCACGCCTTTTTCAAAGCCACTGCACTTAGTGTCTTTTCCAGCTCCGCTCGGTTGACTGTTTGCACTAGACAGGGTCGGGTCGGATCCAGCATCAGCACGCACCCGAGGTGGGGTGCTATGACCGCGGCCGCTTGTCTCAGAAAGTCTTGCCCCAAGATTAACTCGAAGTCCTCCATGTCGATGGCCACCAAGTCCACCGCTCCTTGCCACTGTCCGACGCGCATTAGAGCATTGCGGACTTCTCCGCTGACCTTTCGGATAGGAGCTGTCACCGCTTTGAAATTTGACTCGGTTGGATCGAGTCGGAGCCCAAGTGATTTGGCTCGGTTCACCGCCATGTAGTTGTGGGTCGCACCGGAGTCCATCATAGCAAAAACTTTCTTGCCTCCAAAGAACGCTTCGACGTAGCAGAGGTCGTGCCGGCTCGCCGAGCTAGAAGACGCACCCGGGGTCGCAGCATTCTGCAGGGCGTTAACCAACTGCAAGACCCCCATTTCCGGCATCTTCTTTTCTTCTGCTCGCACCGCGTTGACCCTAGCTCGTTCCGGGCACTCTCTGGCAAAGTGTCCAGGCTGACCGCAGATGAAACAGTTGCGGTCGCGCTCAATCTTTTTGTCCTTAGACGGAGCAGCGTCTTTCGGCTTCTTAGTAGAATGTCCTCCATTCTTTTTGGCTTTGGGCTTGTGCTTCTCCTCCTTTTGGGTCGTGTTCTGCTGGTCCGACTTAGGCCGAAAATGGCGCGGCCGCTTCCTTCCTTCAAAGCGAGCGCCACCGAAGCCCTTTGCTGCGTCGCCCTTGTAGTCTAAGAGCCCATCCGCAACTGCAATAGCCTCGGCCAAGGTTTGCACTCTTTGTCGTCTCAGCTCGTCCGCCGCCCAGGGTTGGAGATTCCGGGTGAACAGGTAAAGCTTCTCGAAGTCGTTTAACTTGGAGCATTCCAAGTCAAGCGCCTGGAAGGCTTGCACATAGTCCCTTAGCTTGCCGGTGTGTTTGAGCTCATCGAAACGAGCTCGGGTAACCCAATCCGAGTTACCCGGCCTGAACTGACTTTGCAAAGCAGCCTTCAGTTCGGCCCATGTCTTGATCGAATCCACAGTCTTGCCCGCGCGCTCGTCCACCAGATGCGTCCGCCACCATAGCTTTGCGCTACCAGTGAAGCAAGAAGCCACCTTTCGGATCTGCGCCTCATCACTCAGCTCGGGGGTACTGGCCAACAGCTCCTCCACATCCCAGAAGAAGTTGTCCAGCGTTTTGTCGTCCCGATTCCCATCATAGGAGCCGAGTTGACTTGTAGGCTTTACGCCTTGCGTCCCTCCTTGCAGCAGTGTGTTGTGCAATGCTTGGCCGTCTCTCAAGAACTTCAGCTCATCCTTTGATGCATCCATAGCATCTCGGATTCTAGCCATGTCTTCCTGAATCACAGTGTAACCCGCTACAAGACTTGCGATCTCCTCTGGCAGATCGGCCGCTTCAAAGAGCGACACTCTCTCCTCTAAGTTCTTGAGCCAGTCGCGCGTCTTGGGTTTGTGGGTCGCCGAACCTCTGCCGGTTTTTACCCCATCAATCACGGGTTGTTCTTCGCCGCTCGAATCCTCCGGATCCGCCATGAAGAGCAGTCAGTGTTCACAATTTAGATCAGAAGTGGCTCTGATACCACGTGTCACAGGCTTTACTAATCGGCTAGCTCGGCCCGTGCGGCACCGCAGGCTTTCGCCAAGAGCAGGGGTTCGCTCTTGCAAAGACCACAGCTTCCGCCTCCAATGTTGCCCAAATCGGATCTAGAATATGTGACACAAAGCTGGGAATGATACCAATATTTCAAACATGAAATCACAGTCGCAAGAACACAAGTTGGGCAAGCTTCTTTTGCATTCAATATGAGGTCCCTTTACAAATTGATGCCAAGCATCGCTGGATAGAGATTATCCAGGTCGCCCTATTACAAAATCACGGCTAAGAATAACCGCTCAGAATGAAGTCCAAGACTTCAACATACAGTCGCAGTCCCACGCGAAGAAGAAGGCCGTGAGGAGCAGTTCGGCTCCAACCCGTCGACCCTGAGAAACACTCGGCTCTGGTGTGCTTCGGCTTCTCCTCGCCACGAGCTGCAAACAAAATGACTTCCGCCCGTCTGCGAAATGTCCAATGACTTCACTGCCCTGCAACAAAGTCTACGCGCCTGCGAAATCACTCTCCAAAATGTTCATGCGTCGCTTTCCCTTCCATCCTTTTTTTTTACAATGAGAAGGTTCTGCATTATAAACAACTCGGCCCCCAAGCATGCCCGCGAAATCGGCCCGTTTAAAATTCAAACGGTCGACTGCATTAACTTCGGGTAGCTGCCGAATGACAGAGAAGTGGCCGTTGCCGCTGAACCGCGCCTCTGTCAAGTCATGATGACCGATTTCAAATTTCAAATCGGCCCGCCCAATGACACAGACAAAAACCCTCGGCTTCAGATCGACAAGACCGCACTGCAACCTCATGAGTGCGTTCGCAGGGTATGATTGCACGTCCAGACATGAGTGTAAAACACTCCAACGTCGGCCGCGTCCGCCATTAATGAAGGTGGGTGAAAACGTCCCAGTCGCACAGAGAAAGCTTGAACTCCAAGCAAGCTTCCCATCCGCAGACCTGCAAGCGTCGCCTCGGCTCGTAATGATTACTGGCAAACTGACATGCCCTCTGACATATCTGACAACGTCCTCAGTCCCATCTCCTTCGGCTCGGATCGATCACAGCTCGGCTGGGCTAGCTCGTCCAGCACGCCTCGGCTTGCTCGGCTCGGATCGGTATGAGCACGGTTAAGCAGCACGACTCGGATCGGACGATCAGCTCGGATCGCCGAACTAAGTCGACTGCCGGCACGGCTCGGATGCCCGACTCGGGTTGGATGACCGCACAGCTCGGTTTGCTGAGATCGGCTAAGGCAGAAACTGGCACGACCCCTGGGGTCATGACAGGAGGTGTTGTCCGCGGAATCTCCCCCATGCCCCTCTAATAGAATCAGTGCTGGTGATCCCGTTTTGAAATCCGACAGACGGACGGATGATTAGGTCAGATTTCAAAACGCGATCAGCAGCACTGATTCCATTAGAGGGGCATGAAGCCACCTGATTGCTATGCGGGGGCTGCTCAAAGTCCCGTCTTTCGAAGGTCGCTCGACGGTGCAAGTCGGAAAGGGTTCGGCAGCGGTTGTCGTTCCAATGCGTCGTCGCAGTGACATGGAAGGCGATCTTCGGGTCAGCCCCCGTCTAGCTTTTGGGTTGCTTTGGTACAAGCGATCTGCTATGTACTTTCCGCGAACCCCTATCCGGGTACTCGTTAGCTATGCGTTGGCTCTTGCATGCGTGGAACGAAGAGATGCGGCCTTCACAGGGAGTTGGCCGGAAATAGTTCTGCTCTTGTGAATGGAGCCGCGTATATAGCTTTTGAGTCGTTTGGGTAGGTGCGCCCCTCCAAGAGAATCAGTGCTGGTGCTCGGACGGATTGGTAGCTCGGATTTAAAATATGAACACTAGCACTGATTCTATTGGAGGGGCGCATTAGGCCACCCGCTTGCTATGCGGGGGCTGTCCAGGGTCGTAACTTTTGGGTCAGTCGACGGTGCACTTCGGAAAGGGTTCGACAGCGGTTGTCGTTCCAACACATCGTCGCATTGACAAGAAAGGCGATCTTCGGGTCAGCCCCCGTCTAGCTCCCGGGTCACTTGGTACAAGCTACTTGCTATGTCGCTTCGACTTCCGATACTTGAGTGCGCAATGGCTCAAGATGCTTTGCATTGGAATCAGTTAGTTATCATATGTGTCGGCGGATTGGATCTCAAGTCAATCTAGGCGGGTGCGACATTAGTTGCTAAGTCTCGATCGAAAACGATTTGGATTCATCTAGATGCATTGTTATCTGACTTGAGGAACTATGCGAGCGAGTTGGGTTACCTCCTCGTGGATATGTTGGATACGCGTTATGACGGATAAGATGATGGATTGCGGTAAGAATGACGAATTTTTGGAAGATGAATTATTTTGGTGAGCCATGTTCTTTGTTTTACTTGAATTTCTGGAAGATTTGAATTTTGTTTTCTAGCTATTCTTTTCGTTTTCCTAGATTTTTTCGAAAGACTTGAATTTTTTGTGATCTATTCTGTTCGTTTCACTTGAATTTTTGGAAGATTTGATTTTTTGTGAGCTTTTTGTCATCGTTTCACTTGAATTTTTGGAAGATTTGAATTTTTTGGGAGCCAGTTTCTTCGGCTTAAATTTCCACTCAAGAGCAAGACTCGGACTAATAACTTATATAGGGGAGGAGTTGTGTGTTGTTCGCGGAAGCTCCCCCATACCCCTCTTATAGAATCATTGCCGGTGATCGGACGGATGTGTAGGTCGGATTTCAAAATGGGATCACCAGCACTGATTCTATTAGAGGGGCATGAAGCCACTTGATTGCTATGCGGGGGCTGCCCAAAGTCCTGTCTTTCGGGTCGCTCGACGGTGCAAGTCGGAAAGGGTTCGGCAGCGGTTGTCGTTCCAATGCGTCGTCGCAGTGATATGGAAGGCAATCTACGGGTCAGCCCCTGTCTAGCTTTCGGGTCACTTTGGTACAAGTGATTTGCTATGTACTTTCCGCGAACCCTATCCACGTACTCGTTAGCTACGCGTTGGCTCTTACACGAGCGGAACGGAGAGATGCGGCCTTCACAGGGAGTTGGCCGGAGATAGTTCTGTTTTTGTGAATGGAGCCGCGTATAGCTTTTGAGTCGTTTGGGTAGGTGCCCCCCTCCAAGAGAATCAGTGCTGGGTATCTCGGATTTAAAATCTGAGCACTAGCGCTGATTCTATTGGAGGGGCGCATTAGGCCACCCGCTTTCTATGCGGGGCCTGTCCAGGATCGTGTCTTTTGTGTCAGTCGACGTTGCAAGTAGGAAAGGGTTCGACAGCGGTTGTCGTTCCAACGCATCGTCGCATTGACAAGAAACGCAATTTTTGGGTCAGCCCCCGTCTAGCTCCCGGGTCGCTTGGCACAAGCGATTTGCTCTGTCGCATGCTGCATTAAGATTTGAATTTTTTGTTTGCTATTCTCATTTTTGTTTCATTGGAAGATTCGAATTTTTTGCGATCTCCTCTTTTGTTTCCTTTGATTTTTTTTTGGAAGATTTTAATTTTTTGTGAGCCTACTCTCTTCGATTCACTTGAGTTTTTGGAAGAAATGGATTTTTTTGGTGAGCTATGTTCTTTCTTTTACTTGAAGTTTTGGAAAATTTGAATGTTTTGCTAGTTGTTCTTTTCGTTTCCCTTCGATTTTTTCGGAAGACCTGAATTTTTTGTGAGCTATTCTGTTCGTTTCACTTGAATTTTTTGAAGATTTGATTTTTTTGTGAGCTTTTTCCTCATCGTTTCACTTGAATTTTTGGAAGATTTGAATTGTTTGGGAGCCATTCTCAACGTCTCAAATTTCTACGGAAGAGAAAGACCCGGACTAATAACTTATATAGGGGAGTAGTAGTTCGCGGAAGCTCCCCCATGCCCCTCTAATAGAATCAGAGCTTGTGCGCGGACGGATGAGTAAGTCGGATTTAAAATCGGATCACTAGCACTGATTCTATTAGAGGGGCATGAAGCCACCTGATTGCTATGCGGGGGCTGCCCAAAGTCCTGTCTTTCGGGTCACTCAACGGTGCAAGTCGGAAAGTGTTCGGCAGCGGTTGTCGTTCGAATGTGTCGTCGCAGTGACATGGAAGGCAATCTTCGGGTCAGCCCCCGTCTAGCTTTCGGTTCGCTTTGGTACAAGCGATTTGCTATGTACTTTCCGCGAATCCTATCCGGGTACTCGTTAGCTATGCGTTGGTTCTTGCATGCGTGGAACGGAGAGATGCGGCCTTCACAGGGAGTTGGCCGGAGATAGTTCCGTTCTTGTGAATGGACCGGCGTATAGCTTCTGAGTCGTTTGGGTAGGTGCGGCCCTCCAAGAGAATCAGTGCTGGTGCTTGGACGGATTGGTAGCTCAGATATAAAATTTGAGCACTAGCACTGATTCTATTGGAGGGGCGCATTAGGGCACCCGTTTGCTATGCGGGGGCTGCCCATGCCCATGGTAGTGTCTTTTGTGTCACTCGACGGTGCAAGTTGGAAAGGGTTCGACAGCGGTTGTCGTTCAAATGTTTCGTTGTAGTGACATGGAAGACAATTACTGGGTCAGCCCCCGTCTAGCTCTTGGGTCACTTTGCTGCAAGTGATTAATTCGGTTTTGGATGGATAAAATCCCTTTGTGAAAGGTGGCATGGCGTTTGTTGGAGAAAATTGATTAAGTCGGAGCATTGGCCTCGGGCCATTGTGAGGACTGTCGATTTCTTCAGGTACAACACTTGTTTGCCTAGTAACAGAGTTGACATGTAATTCGGCATTGCTCTCGATTGTTCTCGGAGTTGTACCTCCGGAACTTTTGGATCTTGCCCC
>BSBK01011544.1:0-17500 GCA_027943335.1 Chamaecyparis obtusa | reverse complement strand
GACCGGTTCGGTTCCGCTCAGATCGGACCCCGCCCGCGAGCGCCGCTCGGCTCGACGAGCTCGATGGGGATCCCGTCCGCGGGCGAGCTGGGCGTGGCTACACGTATGACCCGAATGTAATTTTTTTTTTTTTTTTTTTTTTTTTTTTTAACTCTGGTTTTTTCGTTCTTATCCTCGTACGGAGCCTCCTTTGTTCATTTTTTTCCCGCGAGTTTCGACCCCGCCCGGGAGCGAGCTCGGCGCCGATCCCGCCCCGCCGCTCCCCGGAGAGCTCGACCGGTTCGGTTCCGCTCGGATCGGACCCCGCCCGCGAGCGCCGCTCGGCTCGACGAGCTCGATGGGGATCCCGTCCGCGGGCGAGCTGGGCGTGGCTACACGTATGACCCGAATGTAATTTTTTTTTTTTTTTTTTTTTAAAACTCTGGTTTTTTCGTTCTTATCCTCGTACGGAGCCTCCTTTGTTCATTTTTTTTCCGCGAGTTTCGACCCCGCCAGGGAGCGAGCTCGGCGCCGATCCCGCCCCGCCGCTCCCCGGAGAGCTCGACCGGTTCGGTTCCGCTCGGATCGGACCCCGCCCGCGAGCGCCGCTCGGCTCGACGAGCTCGATGGGGATCCCGTCCGCGGGCGAGCTGGGCGTGGCTACACGTATGACCCGAATGTAATTTTTTTTTTTTTTTTTTTTTTTTTTTTTAACTCTGGTATTTTCGTTCTTATCCTCGTACGGAGCCTCCTTTGTTCATTTTTTTTCCGCGAGTTTCGACCCCGCCCGGGAGCGAGCTCGGCGCCGATCCCGCCCCGCCGCTCCCCGGAGAGCTCGACCGGTTCGGTTCCGCTCGGATCGGACCCCGCCCGCGAGCGCCGCTCGGCTCGACGAGCTCGATGGGGATCCCGTCCGCGGGCGAGCTGGGCGTGGCTACACGTATGACCCGAATGTAATTTTTTTTTTTTTTTTTTTTTTTTTTTAACTCTGGTTTTTTCGTTCTTATCCTCGTACGGAGCCTCCTTTGTTCATTTTTTTCCCGCGAGTTTCGACCCCGCCCGGGAGCGAGCTCGGCGCCGATCCCGCCCCGCCGCTCCCCGGAGAGCTCGACCGGTTCGGTTCCGCTCGGATCGGACCCCGCCCGCGAGCGCCGCTCGGCTCGACGAGCTCGATGGGGATCCCGTCCGCGGGCGAGCTGGGCGTGGCTACACGTATGACCCGAATGTAATTTTTTTTTTTTAATTTTTTTTTTAACTCTGGTTTTTTCGTTCTTATCCTCGTACGGAGCCTCCTTTGTTCATTTTTTTTCCGCGAGTTTCGACCCCGCCCGGGAGCGAGCTCGGCGCCGATCCCGCCCCGCCGCTCCCCGGAGAGCTCGACCGGTTCGGTTCCGCTCGGATCGGACCCCGCCCGCGAGCGCCGCTCGGCTCGACGAGCTCGATGGGGATCCCGTCCGCGGGCGAGCTGGGCGTGGCTACACGTATGACGCGAATGTATTTTTTTTTTTTTTTTTTTTTTTTTTAACTCTGGTTTTTTCGTTCTTATCCTCGTACGGAGCCTCCTTTGTTCATTTTTTTTCCGCGAGTTTCGACCCCGCCCCGGAGCGAGCTCGGCGCCGATCCCGCCCCGCCGCTCCCCGGAGAGCTCGACCGGTTCGGTTCCGCTCGGATCGGACCCCGCCCGCGAGCGCCGCTCGGCTCGACGAGCTCGATGGGGATCCCGTCCGCGGGCGAGCTGGGCGTGGCTACACGTATGACCCGAATGTAATTTTTTTTTTTTTTTTTTTTTTAACTCTGGTTTTTTCGTTCTTATCCTCGTACGGAGCCTCCTTTGTTCATTTTTTTTCCGCGAGTTTCGACCCCGCCCGGGAGCGAGCTCGGCGCCGATCCCGCCCCGCCGCTCCCCGGAGAGCTCGACCGGTTCGGTTCCGCTCGGATCGGACCCCGCCCGCGAGCGCCGCTCGGCTCGACGAGCTCGATGGGGATCCCGTCCGCGGGCGAGCTGGGCGTGGCTACACGTATGACCCGAATGTAATTTTTTTTTTTTTTTTTTTTAAAACTCTGGTTTTTTCGTTCTTATCCTCGTACGGAGCCTCCTTTGTTCATTTTTTTTCCGCGAGTTTCGACCCCGCCCCGGAGCGAGCTCGGCGCCGATCCCGCCCCGCCGCTCCCCGGAGAGCTCGACCGGTTCGGTTCCGCTCGGATCGGACCCCGCCCGCGAGCGCCGCTCGGCTCGACGAGCTCGATGGGGATCCCGTCCGCGGGCGAGCTGGGCGTGGCTACACTTATGACCCGAAAGTTTTTTTTTTTTTTTTTTTTTTTTTTTTTTTTTTTTTTTTTAACTCTGGTTTTTTCGTTCTTATCCTCGTACGGGGCCTCCTTTGTTCATTTTTTTTCCGCGAGTTTCGACCCCGCCCGGGAGCGAGCTCGGCGCCGATCCCGCCCCGCCGCTCCCCGGAGAGCTCGACCGGTTCGGTTCCGCTCGGATCGGACCCCGCCCGCGAGCGCCGCTCGGCTCGACGAGCTCGATGGGGATCCCGTCCGCGGGCGAGCTGGGCGTGGCTACACGTATGACCCGAATGTAATTTTTTTATTTTTTTTTTTTTTTAACTCTGGTTTTTTCGTTCTTATCCTCGTACGGAGCCTCCTTTGTTCATTTTTTTTCCGCGAGTTTCGACCCCGCCCGGGAGCGAGCTCGGCGCCGATCCCGCCCCGCCGCTCCCCGGAGAGCTCGACCGGTTCGGTTCCGCTCCGATCGGACCCCGCCCGCGAGCGCCGCTCGGCTCGACGAGCTCGATGGGGATCCCGTCCGCGGGCGAGCTGGGCGTGGCTACACGTATGACCCGAATGTAATTTTTTTTTTTTTTTTTTTTTTTTTTTTTAACTCTGGTTTTTTCGTTCTTATCCTCGTACGGAGCCTCCTTTGTTCATTTTTTTCCCGCGAGTTTCGACCCCGCCCGGGAGCGAGCTCGGCGCCGATCCCGCCCCGCCGCTCCCCGGAGAGCTCGACCGGTTCGGTTCCGCTCGGATCGGACCCCGCCCGCGAGCGCCGCTCGGCTCGACGAGCTCGATGGGGATCCCGTCCGCGGGCGAGCTGGGCGTGGCTACACGTATGACCCGAATGTAATTTTTTTTTTTTTTTTTTTTTAAAACTCTGGTTTTTTCGTTCTTATCCTCGTACGGAGCCTCCTTTGTTCATTTTTTTTCCGCGAGTTTCGACCCCGCCAGGGAGCGAGCTCGGCGCCGATCCCGCCCCGCCGCTCCCCGGAGAGCTCGACCGGTTCGGTTCCGCTCGGATCGGACCCCGCCCGCGAGCGCCGCTCGGCTCGACGAGCTCGATGGGGATCCCGTCCGCGGGCGAGCTGGGCGTGGCTACACGTATGACCCGAATGTAATTTTTTTTTTTTTTTTTTTTTTTTTTTTTAACTCTGGTATTTTCGTTCTTATCCTCGTACGGAGCCTCCTTTGTTCATTTTTTTTCCGCGAGTTTCGACCCCGCCCGGGAGCGAGCTCGGCGCCGATCCCGCCCCGCCGCTCCCCGGAGAGCTCGACCGGTTCGGTTCCGCTCGGATCGGACCCCGCCCGCGAGCGCCGCTCGGCTCGACGAGCTCGATGGGGATCCCGTCCGCGGGCGAGCTGGGCGTGGCTACACGTATGACCCGAATGTAATTTTTTTTTTTTTTTTTTTTTTTTTTTTAACTCTGGTTTTTTCGTTCTTATCCTCGTACGGAGCCTCCTTTGTTCATTTTTTTCCCGCGAGTTTCGACCCCGCCCGGGAGCGAGCTCGGCGCCGATCCCGCCCCGCCGCTCCCCGGAGAGCTCGACCGGTTCGGTTCCGCTCGGATCGGACCCCGCCCGCGAGCGCCGCTCGGCTCGACGAGCTCGATGGGGATCCCGTCCGCGGGCGAGCTGGGCGTGGCTACACGTATGACCCGAATGTAATTTTTTTTTTTTAATTTTTTTTTTAACTCTGGTTTTTTCGTTCTTATCCTCGTACGGAGCCTCCTTTGTTCATTTTTTTTCCGCGAGTTTCGACCCCGCCCGGGAGCGAGCTCGGCGCCGATCCCGCCCCGCCGCTCCCCGGAGAGCTCGACCGGTTCGGTTCCGCTCGGATCGGACCCCGCCCGCGAGCGCCGCTCGGCTCGACGAGCTCGATGGGGATCCCGTCCGCGGGCGAGCTGGGCGTGGCTACACGTATGACGCGAATGTATTTTTTTTTTTTTTTTTTTTTTTTTTAACTCTGGTTTTTTCGTTCTTATCCTCGTACGGAGCCTCCTTTGTTCATTTTTTTTCCGCGAGTTTCGACCCCGCCCCGGAGCGAGCTCGGCGCCGATCCCGCCCCGCCGCTCCCCGGAGAGCTCGACCGGTTCGGTTCCGCTCGGATCGGACCCCGCCCGCGAGCGCCGCTCGGCTCGACGAGCTCGATGGGGATCCCGTCCGCGGGCGAGCTGGGCGTGGCTACACGTATGACCCGAATGTAATTTTTTTTTTTTTTTTTTTTTTAACTCTGGTTTTTTCGTTCTTATCCTCGTACGGAGCCTCCTTTGTTCATTTTTTTTCCGCGAGTTTCGACCCCGCCCGGGAGCGAGCTCGGCGCCGATCCCGCCCCGCCGCTCCCCGGAGAGCTCGACCGGTTCGGTTCCGCTCGGATCGGACCCCGCCCGCGAGCGCCGCTCGGCTCGACGAGCTCGATGGGGATCCCGTCCGCGGGCGAGCTGGGCGTGGCTACACGTATGACCCGAATGTAATTTTTTTTTTTTTTTTTTTTAAAACTCTGGTTTTTTCGTTCTTATCCTCGTACGGAGCCTCCTTTGTTCATTTTTTTTCCGCGAGTTTCGACCCCGCCCCGGAGCGAGCTCGGCGCCGATCCCGCCCCGCCGCTCCCCGGAGAGCTCGACCGGTTCGGTTCCGCTCGGATCGGACCCCGCCCGCGAGCGCCGCTCGGCTCGACGAGCTCGATGGGGATCCCGTCCGCGGGCGAGCTGGGCGTGGCTACACTTATGACCCGAAAGTTTTTTTTTTTTTTTTTTTTTTTTTTTTTTTTTTTTTTTTAACTCTGGTTTTTTCGTTCTTATCCTCGTACGGGGCCTCCTTTGTTCATTTTTTTTCCGCGAGTTTCGACCCCGCCCGGGAGCGAGCTCGGCGCCGATCCCGCCCCGCCGCTCCCCGGAGAGCTCGACCGGTTCGGTTCCGCTCGGATCGGACCCCGCCCGCGAGCGCCGCTCGGCTCGACGAGCTCGATGGGGATCCCGTCCGCGGGCGAGCTGGGCGTGGCTACACGTATGACCCGAATGTAATTTTTTTATTTTTTTTTTTTTTTAACTCTGGTTTTTTCGTTCTTATCCTCGTACGGAGCCTCCTTTGTTCATTTTTTTTCCGCGAGTTTCGACCCCGCCCGGGAGCGAGCTCGGCGCCGATCCCGCCCCGCCGCTCCCCGGAGAGCTCGACCGGTTCGGTTCCGCTCCGATCGGACCCCGCCCGCGAGCGCCGCTCGGCTCGACGAGCTCGATGGGGATCCCGTCCGCGGGCGAGCTGGGCGTGGCTACACGTATGACCCGAATGTAATTTTTTTTTTTTTTTTTTTTTTTTTTTTTAACTCTGGTTTTTTCGTTCTTATCCTCGTACGGAGCCTCCTTTGTTCATTTTTTTCCCGCGAGTTTCGACCCCGCCCGGGAGCGAGCTCGGCGCCGATCCCGCCCCGCCGCTCCCCGGAGAGCTCGACCGGTTCGGTTCCGCTCGGATCGGACCCCGCCCGCGAGCGCCGCTCGGCTCGACGAGCTCGATGGGGATCCCGTCCGCGGGCGAGCTGGGCGTGGCTACACGTATGACCCGAATGTAATTTTTTTTTTTTTTTTTTTTTAAAACTCTGGTTTTTTCGTTCTTATCCTCGTACGGAGCCTCCTTTGTTCATTTTTTTTCCGCGAGTTTCGACCCCGCCCGGGAGCGAGCTCGGCGCCGATCCCGCCCCGCCGCTCCCCGGAGAGCTCGACCGGTTCGGTTCCGCTCGGATCGGACCCCGCCCGCGAGCGCCGCTCGGCTCGACGAGCTCGATGGGGATCCCGTCCGCGGGCGAGCTGGGCGTGGCTACACGTATGACCCGAATGTAATTTTTTTTTTTTTTTTTTTTTTAACTCTGGTTTTTTCGTTCTTATCCTCGTACGGAGCCTCCTTTGTTCATTTTTTTTCCGCGAGTTTCGACCCCGCCCGGGAGCGAGCTCGGCGCCGATCCTGCCCCGCCGCTCCCCGGAGAGCTCGACCGGTTCGGTTCCGCTCGGATCGGACCCCGCCCGCGAGCGCCGCTCGGCTCGACGAGCTCGAATGGGATCCCGTCCGCGGGCGAGCTGGGCGTGGCTACACGTATGACCCGAATGTAATTTTTTTTTTTTTTTTTTTTTTTTTTAACTCTGGTTTTTTCGTTCTTATCCTCGTACGGAGCCTCCTTTGTTCATTTTTTTTCCGCGAGTTTCGACCCCGCCCGGGAGCGAGCTCGGCGCCGATCCCGCCTCGCCGCTCCCCGGAGAGCTCGACCGGTTCGGTTCCGCTCGGATCGGACCCCGCCCGCGAGCGCCGCTCGGCTCGACGAGCTCGATGGGGATCCCGTCCGCGGGCGAGCTGGGCGTGGCTACACGTATGACCCGAATGTAATTTTTTTTTTTTAATTTTTTTTTAAACTCTGGTTTTTTCGTTCTTATCCTCGTACGGAGCCTCCTTTGTTCATTTTTTTTCCGCGAGTTTCGACCCCGCCCGGGAGCGAGCTCGGCGCCGATCCCGCCCCGCCGCTCCCCGGAGAGCTCGACCGGTTCGGTTCCGCTCGGATCGGACCCCGCCCGCGAGCGCCGCTCGGCTCGACGAGCTCGATGGGGATCCCGTCCGCGGGCGAGCTGGGCGTGGCTACACGTATGACGCGAATGTATTTTTTTTTTTTTTTTTTTTTTTTTTAACTCTGGTTTTTTCGTTCTTATCCTCGTACGGAGCCTCCTTTGTTCATTTTTTTTCCGCGAGTTTCGACCCCGCCCCGGAGCGAGCTCGGCGCCGATCCCGCCCCGCCGCTCCCCGGAGAGCTCGACCGGTTCGGTTCCGCTCGGATCGGACCCCGCCCGCGAGCGCCGCTCGGCTCGACGAGCTCGATGGGGATCCCGTCCGCGGGCGAGCTGGGCGTGGCTACACGTATGACCCGAAAGTAATTTTTTTTTTTTTTTTTTTTTTTTTTTTAATTTAACTCTGGTTTTTTCGTTCTTATCCTCGTACGGGGCCTCCTTTGTTCATTTTTTTTCCGCGAGTTTCGACCCCGCCCGGGAGCGAGCTCGGCGCCGATCCCGCCCCGCCGCTCCCCGGAGAGCTCGACCGGTTCGGTTCCGCTCGGCTTGATCAGCTCTGGTCGCTAGATCACTTGACAAAATTAGGTCAACAGGCAGATCAACTCGGGTCACCAACTAGATCAACTCAGGTCGCAAACTAGATCATCTCGGGTGGCTAGATCAACTCTGCTCGCTAGTCGGTAACTCATACTGCCATAATAAATTAGGTCACTACAACGACTCTGGTCGCTCGGTCGACTAAGGTGACTCAGGTCACTGGGTGGACTTGGTCGACTCGGTCGACTCGATCGACTCGGGTCACCGAGTTGACTCAGGTAGCCAAATCGACTCAGGTCGAGTCAGTCACCTGACCGACCCGGTCGACTCGGGTCGACGCAGTCAACTTGAGTCAACTCAGTTGACTTGGATCACCGGGTCGACTAGGGTGACTTAGGTCGACTCAGCTGACTCGGTTGACTCAGGTCGACTCAAGTCGACTTGGGTTGTCGGATCTACTCGGGCCTCTAGATTGCACGGGTCACTAGATCAACTCAAGTTGCTAGCGAGATCAGCTCAGGTCACCACACAGGTAACCAACTAGATCAACTCGGGTCACTAGATCAGCTTGGGTCACCAGCTAGATCAGCTCTAGTCGCTAGATCACCTGACAAAATCAGGTCACTAACTAGATCAGCCTGGGTCACCAACCATTTCATCTTAGGTCGCCAACTAGATCAGCTTAGGTCGCTAACTAGATCAACTCAGGTCGCCAGATCAGCTCTGGTTGCCAGCCAAAAACTTTGACTGCCATAATAAATTGGGTCACCACAGCGACTCGGGTCACCAGGTCGACTCGGTTGACTCGGGTCACCAGGTCGACTTGGTTGAATCAGGTCACTGGGTCGACTCGGTCGACTCGATGGACTTGGGTCACCAGGTCGACTTGGTTGACTCAGGTCACCGGGTCGACTCAGTCACCTGACTGACTCGGTCGACTCGGGATGACTCAGTTGACTCAGGTCATCGGATCGACTCGAGTCACCAAGTTGACTCGGGTCACCGGGTCGACTTGGGTTGTCAGATCGACTCGGGCCTCTGGATCAGTACGGGTCACTGGATCAACTCAAGTCGCTAGCGAGATCAACTCAGGTCACCACACGGGTCGCCAACTAGATCAACTCACATCGCCAGATCAGCTTGGGTCACCAACCAGATCAACTCTGGTCGCTAGATCACCTGACAAACTTAAGTCACCAGCCAGATTAGCTTAGGTCACCAGCCAGTAACTCTGACTACCATAATAAATTAGGTCACCACAGTGACTCAGGTAACTGGGTTGACTCAGTCGACTCAGGTCGACTCAGTTGACTCAGGTCACCGGGTCGACTCGATCGACTCAGTTGACTCGATTCACCGGGTTGACTTAGGTTACTGGGTTGACACGATCGACTCAGTTGACTCAGGTCATTGGGTGGACTCCGTTGACTTAATCGACTCAGGTCACCGGGTTGACTCAGTCACCTGACTGACTCGGGTCGACTTGGTTGACTCGGGTCACAAGGTCGACTTGGTTGACTCGGGTCATCAGGTCGACTTGGTTGATTCGGGTCATCGGGTCGACTCGGTTGAGTCGGGTCACCAGGTCGACTCAGGTCGACTTGGGTTACCAGATCGACTCAGGCCTCTGGATCAGGATGGGTTACTGGATCAACTCAAGTTGCTAGCAAGATCAACTTAGGTCACCACACGGGTCACCAACTAGATCAACTCTGGTCGCCAGATTAGCTTGGGTCACCAACCAGATCAACTCTGGTCTCCAGATCACCTAACAAAATTAGGTCACTAGCAACTTGGGTCACTGGGTCGACTCAATTGACTCAGGTCACCGGGTGAACTCGGTCGACTCAGTTGACTCGGGTCACCGGGTCGACTCGGTTGACTCGGGTCATTGGGTCGACTCGGTCGAGTCAGGTCACCAGGTCGACTCGATCGAGTCGGGTCATCGGGTCGACTCAGGTCGTCGGGTTGACTCAGGTCAACTCGGTTGACTCAGGTCACCGGGTCGACTCGGTTGACTTGGGTCACCGCATCGACTTGGTTGACTCAGGTCACTGCGTCGACTCGGTTGACTCGGGTCATCGGGTTGACTCGGTTGACTCGGGTCATCGGGTCGACTCGGTTGACTCAGGTCACTGGGTTGACTCAATTGACTCAGGTCACTGGGTCGACTCGGTTGACTCGGGTCACCGAGTCAACTCGAATCGACTTGGGTTGCCGGATCGACTCAGGCCTCTAGATTGGGATGGGTCACTAGATCAACACAAGTCGCTAGTGAGATCAACTCAGGTCACCACACGGGTCACCAACTAGATCAACTCAGGTCACCAAATCAGATTGGGTCACTAGCCAGATCAGCTCTGGTCGCCAGATCACCTCACAAAATTAGGTCGACAGCCAAATCAGCTTAGGTTGCCAACTAGATCAATTCAGGTCACCAGATCAGCTCTAGTCACCAGCCAGTAACTCTGACTGCCATAATAAATTAGGTCACCATAGTGACTCAGGTCGCTGGGTCGACTCGATCGACTCGGGTCACCAGGTCAACTCGGTTGACACGGGTCACTGGGTCGACTCGGTCGACTCTGTTGACTCGAGTCACCGGGTTGACTCGGTCGACTCAGGTCACTAGGTCGACTTAGGTCGACTCAGTCACCTGACTGACTCGGTCGACTTGGGTCGACTTGGTTGCCTCGAGTCATCGTGTTAACTCAGTTGACTCAGGTCATCGGGTCAACTCAGTTGACTCCGGTCATTGGGTCAACTCAGTTGACTCAAGTCATCAGGTCAACTTAGTTGACTCAGGTCACTGGGTCGAGTCGGTCGACGCGGTTGACTCAGGTCACCAGGTCGACTTGGGTTGCCGGATCGACTCGGGCCTCTAGATCAAGATGGATCATCGGGTCAACTCAAGTTACTAGCGAGATCAACTCAGGTCACCACATGGGTCGCCAACTAGATCAACTTGGGTCACCAGATTAGCTTGGGTCACCAGCTAGATCAGCTCTGGTCGCCATATCAGCTTATGTCACCAACTAGATCAACTCAGGTCGCCAGCCAATAACTTTGACTGCCATAATAAATTGGGTCACCATAGTGACTCGGGTCGCTAGGTCAACTTGGTTGACTCAGGTCATAGGGTCGACTCGGTTGACTCAGTTGACTCAGGTCATTGGGTCGACTCAGTTGACTCATGTCACTGGGTCGACTCGAGTCACCAGGTCGACTCGGTTGACTCAGGTCACTAGGTCGACTCGGGTCAACTCAGTCACCTTACTAACTTAGGTAGACTTGGTTGACTTGGGTCACCAGGTCAACTTAGGTCATCAGGTCAACACGGTTGACTCAGGTCACTAGGTCAACTCTGTCGACTCAGGTCACCAAGTCAGCTGGGTCGACTTAGTCAACTCTGGTCACCGGGTCGACTCAGTTGATTCGAGTCACCGGGTCACTGGGTCGACTCGGTTGGCTCGGGTCATCGAGTTGACCAGGTTGACTCGGGTCACTGGGTCGACTCGGTGGACTCGAGTCGACTCGATTGACTCAGGTCGAGTTGGGTTGCCGGCTCGACTCGGGCCTCTGGATCGGGATGGGTCACTGGATCAACTCAAGTCGCTAGCGAGATCAACTCAGGTCACCACACGGATCACCAACTAGATTTACTCAGGTCGCCATATCAGCTTGGGTCACCAACCAGATCAGCTCTTGTCACCAGATCACCTGACAAAATTAGTTCACCAACCAGATCAGGTTAGGTCACCAATTAGATCAACTCAGGTCGCTAGATTAGCTCTGGTCGCCAGTGAGTAACTCCGACTGCCATAATAAATTGGGTCACCACAAAAACCCTGGTCGCTGGGTCGACTCAGTCAACTCAGTCAACTTGATCAACTCGGGTCACCGGGTCAACTCGGGTCATCGGGTCAACTCGGGTCACTGGGTCGACTCGGTCGACGTGGGTCACCGAGTCGACTTGGGTTGCCGAATCAACTTAGGCCTCGAGTCGACTTGGGTTGACACGGGTCGACCTAGTCGACTCAGGTCACTAGGTTGACTCAATTGATTCAGGTCACTAGGTCAACTCAGTCGACTCTGGTTTACTCGGGTCGACTCGGTCACCTGACCGACTCGGGACACCACGTCGACTCAGTCGACTCGGTTGACTCGGGTCATCGAGTCGACTCGGTTGACTCGGGTCATCGAGTCGACTCGGTTGACTCAGGTCACTCGGTCAACTCGATAGACTCGGGTCACCGAGTCGACTTGGGTTGCCGGATTGACTCAGGCCTCTGGATCAGGACGGGTCACTGGATCAACTCAAATCGCTAGCAAGATCAACTCAGGTCACCACACGGGTCGCCAACTAGATCAACTTGAGTCACCAGATCAACTTGGGTCACCAGCCAGATCAGCTCTGGTCTCCAGATGACCTGACAAAATTAGGTCACTAGCCAGATCAGCTTAGGTCACCCACTAGATCAATTCAGGTTGCCAGCTCAGCTCTGGTCGCCAGCTAGTAACTTTAACTGCCATAATAAATTAGGTCACCACAGCGACTTGGGTCACTGGGTCGACTCAGTTGACTCGGGTCATCGGGTCAACTCGGTCGACTCAGTTGACTTGGGTCACCAGGTCGACTCGGTTGACTCGAGTCATTGGGTCGACTCAGTTGACTCGGGTCACTGGGTCGACTCAATTGAGTCAGGTCACTGGGTCGACTCGGTCAACTTAGGTCATCGGGTCGACTCAGTCACCTAACCGACTCGGTCGACTCAGGTCGACTCGGATCACCGGGTTGAATCGATCGACTTGGTTGACTCGGGTCACCGCGTCAACTCAGTTGACTCGGGTCGACTCGGTTGACTCAGGTCACTGGGTTGACTCAGTTGACTCAGGTCACCGGGTCGACTCGATTGACTCAGGTCACCGGGTCGACTCGGGTCACCGGGTCAACTCGGTTGACTCGGATGATCGAGTCGACTCGGTCGACTCGGATCGACTTGGGTTGTTGGATCAACTCAAGCCTCTAGATCAGGATGGGTCACTAGATCAACACAAGTCGCTAGCGAGATCAACTCAGGTCACCACACAGGTCGCCAACTAGATCAACTCGAGTCGCCAGATCAGATTGGGTCACCAGCCAGATCAGCTCTGGTTGCTAGATCACCTCACAAAATTAGGTCGACAGCCAAATTAGCTCTGGTCACTAGATCACCTCACAAAATTAGGTCGACAACCAGATCAGCTTAGGTTGCCAACTAGATCAATTCAGGTCGCTAGATCAACTCTGGTCGCTAGCCAATAACTTTGACTGCCATAATAAATTGGGTCACCACAGCGACTCGGGTCGCTGGGTCGACTCGGTCGAGTCGGGTCACTGGGTCGACTTGGTTGACTTAGGTCACTAGGTCAACTCGGTCGACTCAGTTGACTCAGGTCACCGGGTTGACTCGGTTGACTCAAGTCACCGGGTCGACTTAGGTCGACTCGGTTGACTTGGGTCACCAGGTCGACTCAATTGACTCAGGTCATCGGGTCAACTCAGTTGACTCAGGTCATCGAGTCGACTCGATCGACTCGGGTCACTAGGTTGACTCGGTCGATCGCGGTTGACTCAAGTCACCGGGTTGACTTGGGTTGCCGGATCGACTTAGGCCTCTAAATCGGGATGAGTCACTTGTTGGTCAACTCAAGTCGCTAGCGAGATCAACTCAGGTCACCACACGGGTCGCCAACTAGATCAACTCAGGTCACCACACGGGTCGCCAACTAGATCAACTCAGGTCGCCAGATCAGCTTGGGTCACCAGCTAGATCAGCTCTGGTCACCAGATCACCTAACAAAATTAGGTCACCAGCCAGATCAGCTTATGTCACCAACTAGATCAACTCGGGTCGCCAGCCAGTAACTTCGACTGCCATAATAAATTGGGTCACCACAGTGACTCAGGTCGCTGGGTCGACTCGGTTGACTCAGGTCACAGGGTCGACTCGGTTGACTCAAGTCATCGGGTCGACTCAGTTGACTCATGTCACTGGGTCAACTCAGGTCACCGGGTCGACTTAGTTGACTTAGGTCACCAGGTCGACTCAGTTGACTCAGGTCACCGAGTCGACTCGGGTCGACTCAGTCACCTTACTGACTTAGGTCAACTTGGTTGACTCAGGTCACCATGTCAACTCAGGTCATTGGGTTGACACGGTTGACTCGGGTCACTGGGTTAACTCTATCGACTCGGTTGACTCGGGTCACCGAGTCGACTCAGTCGACTCTGGTCACCGGGTCGACTTGGTTGATTCGGGTCACCGGGTCACTGGTCGACTCGGTTGGCTCGGGTCATCGGGTCGACTCGGGTCACTGGGTCGACTCGGTTGACTCAGGTCGACTGGGTCGACTTAGTCAACTCTAGTCACCGGGTCGACTCGGTTGATTCGGGTCACCGGGTCACTAGGTCGACTCGGTTGGCTCGGGTCATCGGGTCGACTCAGGTCACTGGGTCGACTCGGTTGACTCAGGTCGACTGGGTCGACTTAGTCGACTCTGGTCACCGGGTCGACTCGGTTGATTCAGGTCACCGGGTCACCGAGTCGACTCGGTTGGCTCAGGTCATCAGGTCGACTCGGTTGACTCGGGTTGCTAGCTCGACTTGGGTTGCTGGCTCGACTCGAGCCTCTAGATCGAGACGGGTCATTGGATCAACTCAAGTCGCTAGCGAGATCAACTCAGGTCACCACATGGGTCGGCAACTAGATTTACTCGAGTCACCATATCAGCTTGGGTCACCAACCAGATCAGCTCTTATCGCCAGATCACCTGACAAAATTAGTTCACCAGCCAGATCAGGTTAGGTCGCTAACTAGATCAACTCGGGGTGCTAGATCAGCTCTAGTCGCCAGTGAGTAACTCTGACTACCATAATAAATTAGGCCACCATAAAAACCCCGGTCGCTGGGTCGACTTGGTTGACTCAGGTCACCGGGTCGACTCAGTTGACTCGGGTCATTGGGTCGACTCGGTCAACTCGGGTCACCGGGTCGACTCGGGTCATCGGGTCACTGGGTCGACTCGGGTCACCGAGTCGACTTGGGTTGCTGGATTGACTCAAGCCTCGAGTCGACTTGGGTTGACACGGGTCGACCTAGTCAACTCAGGTCACCGGGTCGACTCAATTGATTCAGGTCACTAGGTTGACTCAGTCGACTCTGGTTGACTCGGGTCGACTTAGTCACCTGACCGACTCAGTTGACTCGGGTCACCACGTTGACTCGGTCGACTCGGTTGACTCAGGTCGACTCAGTTGACTCGGGTCATCGGGTCGACTCAGTTGACTCAGGTCACTCGGTCGATTCGGTTGACTCGGGTCACTTGGTCAACTCGGGTCGACTTAATCACCTGACTGACTTAGGTCGACTTAGTTGACTCGGGTCACCAGGTCGACTCAGTTGACTCAGGTCACTGGGTCAACTCTGTCGACTCAGGTCACCAGGTCGACTGGGTCAACTCAGTCGACTCAGGTCACCGGGTCGACTCAGTCACTTGACCGACTCGGTTGATTCGGGTCACTGGGTCGACTCGGTTGACTCAAGTCACTGGGTCGACTCGATTGACTCGGGTCGACTCGAGTGACTCGGGTCACCGGGTCAACTCGGGTTGACTCGGGCCTCTAGATCAGGAGGGGTCATTGGATCAACTCAAGTTTCTAGCGAGATCAACTCAAGTCACCACACGGGTCCCCAACTAGATTTACTCAGGTCACCATATCAGCTTGGGTCACCAGCCAAATCAACTCTTGTCGCCAAATCACCTGACAAAATTAGTTCGCCAGCTAGATCAGGTTAGGTCGCCAACTAGATCAACTCGGGTTGCTAGATCAGCTCTGGTCGCCAATGAGTAACTCCAACTGCCATAATAAATTAGGTCACCACAGAAACCCCAGTCGCTGGGTCGACTCGGGTCGACTCGATTGACTCGGGTCATTGGGTCGACTCGGTCAACTCGGGTCACCGGGTCGACTCGGTTGACTCAGGTCATCAGGTCGACTTGGGTCACTGGGTCGACTCGGGTCACCGAGTCGACTTGGGTTGCTGGATCGACTCAGGCCTCAAGTTGACTTGGGTTGACACGGGTCGACCTAGTCTACTAAGGTCTCCTGGTCGACTCGGGTCGACTCAATCGATTCAGGTCACTGGGTCGACTCAATCACCTGACTGACTCGGTCATCTCAGGTCACCATGTCGACTCGATTGACTCTTGTCATCGGGTTGACTCAGTTGACTCAGGTCACTGGGTCAACCGATTGACTCAGGTCACTGGGTCGACTCGGTCACCACACGGGTCACCAACTAGATCAAGTTAGGTAGCTAGCGAGATCAACTCAGGTCACCACACTGGTCCCCAACTAGATCAACTCGGATCGCCAGATCAGCTTGGGTCACCAGCCAGATCAGCTGTGGTCGCCAGATCAGCTTGGGTCACCACATTGACTCAGGTCGCCACATTACTTGGCCAACTCGGGTCACCAGCCAGATCAACTCAGGTGACTCGGTTGACTCAGGTTATCGGGTCGACTCGGGTCGACTTGGGTTGCCAGATCAACTCGGGCCTCGAGTCGACTTGGGTTGACTTGGGTCACCAGGTCGATGCGGGTTGTCAGGTCAACACGAGTCACCGGTTCGACATGGGTCGCCAGTTTGACACGGGTCACTGGGTCGACACGGGTCACTGGGTCGACGCGAGTCACTGGGTCGACGCGGGTCACTAGGTCGACGCAGGTCGCTGGGTTGACTCGGGTCGTCAAGTTGACTCGGGTCGCCGGGTCAACTCAGGTTATTGGATCGACTCGGGTCTCTAGATCAGGACAGGTCACTTGATCAACTCGGGTCACCACATGAGTCACCAATTAGATCAACTCAGGTCACCAGATCAGCTTGGGTCACTAGCCAAATCTGCTCTGGTCGCCAAATCACCTAACCGACTCGGGTCGCCAGCCAGATCAGCTTGGGTCACCACATCACCTGGCCAACTCGGTTCGCCAGATCAACTCAGGACACGACATCGACTCAGGTAGTTAGCTAGATCATCTCAGATCACCAGATCGCCCGATGAACTCAGGTCGGGTGGGGTCTCTAGATCGAGTCGAGTCACCAGATCAAGTCGGGTCCCGAGCCAGATCAACTCAGGTCACCACATCGACTCGGGTCACCAGCCAGATTAGGTCAGGTCACTAGATAGCCTGACCTACTTAGATCTCCAGTGAGTCTGTCCACTTTTTGAATGATTGACCCATACTCCTCTTCAAGTATTATCATAGTCAAGTCTCCGCTTCTAGCTCGACAATAAGAAGGGCGTGACTCCATGTATGGCCTGAGTGATTTTTTTTTAACTCTGGTTTTTTCATTCTTTTTGTCGTAGGGAGCCTCCTTTGTCTATTTTTTTTACAACTTTTGACCTCGCTCACGATCAAGCTAGGCCAACTCATTTAAACTTGGATCGCATAAATCTAATATGCACAATAGTAATGTTGATGAGTATGCAAACACATCAATGAAGTCATCTCAGTATGTCAAGTCCCCCAACTTAGATCACTCGAGTCGCATAAGTAACTCAGATAGCCATAATAAATTAGGTCACCATAGTGACTCGGGTCACTAGGTCGACTCAGGTCACGGGGTCGACTCGGGTCATCAAGTCAACTCAGGTTGCTGGGTTGACATAGCCGAATCGACTCAGGTCTTTGGATCGGGACGGGTCACTTGATCAACTCGTGTCGCTAGCCAAATCAACTTAGGTCATCACATGGGTCGCCAACTAGATCAACTCGGGTCGCTAGATCAGCTCTGGTCACCAGATCACCTGACCAACTTAGGTCGCCAACCAAATCAGCCTTGATCGCCACATTGACTCAGGTTGCCACATCACCTAGCCAACTTGGGTCGCCAGCCAGATCAACTCGAGTTGCCAGATCGACTCGGGACACCACATCGACTCAGGTAGTCAGCTAGATCATCTTGGATCCCTAGATCGCTCGATGAACTCAACTCAGGTGGGGTCTCTAGATCAAGTCGGGTCACCAGATCAAGTCGGGTCCTGAGCTAGATCAACTTAGGTCACCACATCGACTTAGGTCACCAGCCAGATCAGGTCCCTAGCCAGATCAACTCAGGTCA
>BSBK01011543.1:25000-237381 GCA_027943335.1 Chamaecyparis obtusa | reverse complement strand
AATCCTCTTGATTTAGAGTAGACGAAAATGTCAATACCTTGAACTTTGACATTTTTTCCAATCTTGGAAGTGGCTATTAGAAACCTATCCTCTTAATGATTTATTACTTCTTATTCTCCTTCAAATTTGTGTTCTTCTTCTGACTCATCATGACTTACATTTTGTCTTCTTAGATTTACTCTCTTAAATAACTATTCTTGCGATTCATGTACTCATCCTTCAAGGACTATAAAATCCTCTTCTAGAATAGCATTTCTTTGATTGTAATTTCTTCCACCATGTCTACGTTGCATTACTTGTTAAGGTATTTTGTCCAACTTTCTCATGGACCCCATAACTATAGCCCTTGTGCAAAATAACTTCAATTTGGTGATGTTTTCACATAATCATGAACATTTATTTCATAAACACTTGATGGAGGGCACATCCCTTACAAACCCAAATAAAAAACAACAATAGAGATATATTTTCTTCATATTACACTCCCAAGGAATAGGTTGTTATTATTGAATTTGAGTTGATTTATGATATTTTAATGTTGTTGTTGTTTTTGGAGAAACATGATCATAGAGAGCCCTCACACTAATATTATTATAGTCGCATGATTTTTTTAATGTTAAAACTTGATCCTTAATCAATGAACTTTTATTATTGACAATTATCCTATCTAAACATAAAAAATATTTCTCTACCACCCATCTTTGATTTTGAACATTATTTTATTATGTTTTGAATTAATTATTAAATGTAAAACTAGAATTATTTTATACTTTCTAATAAATGTAAAACAAAATGATAAATGAAATTAACATGTAAATTTTAAGATGGCAAGATTATCTAAGTAATGGCAACATTATCTAAATAATTTTTAGTTCTTGCTTCCAAAACTCATACATCAACTAGTGATTAAACTATATTAAACTACCATTGAATTGTTTTTTGTCTAAAACTTCTTTCGCTTTATGTACTAAAGAAACTTCTCAATTTTTAATAAATTGTAACAAAATAAATAAATTTGTTTAATTTCCATTGGCTTGTCAAGGGACCATGTAGCTACTCTCCTAGATTTCAATATGAGAGAAAGCATGATTAATGAGGAATGGTGGCACATAACTAAAAAATATCTAGTTTCTCAAAATTCCATCCTCACCAATAAACCAAGGGTCCATTGACAAATGCAACTTGAGTTAAGTTTTATATGTTTCTAAAAAAAAATCAGCATTAAATATGATGAATAGAGCTGCACTAGGTGACTTTTTCCCCAGTCATGGCTTTCGCTTGATGTAACATAGCTACATCCCACCCATTAGCTAGTACGACTAGAAAAAGTTTGCAAATAAGGTTTTATATGTTAGTGGTTAATTCCAACTTCAGTCTGTTTTCTTTGTAGACTTGAGTTCTTTACTTAGTGTTAGGCTTGTTCCATTTTTTACTACCCAATCTAAGGTTGTTAATGCAAACTGATGCTCAATTCTAACATCTTGTTGACTATCAATCACCGCTAATGCATCGGTTAATTCCACCTTTTACTATTGCGTAAGTTTAGATGAGTTCATTTTTTGAAGATTGTAAAAGACAACTTTGATTAATTATTCAGTGTGTGAATAATCAGAAGTAATTATTGTAATGCTCTGACTTTCTTGCTGCTTTGTTATTTCTCTTATAATCTACATGATTTTTTTTCTTTTCCTTCTAATTTCTCTATGCAGTTATAGTTGAAATTTTACATGGTATTAGAGCGAGGTTGCTAGGAAGCAGAGTATTGTTTTTTTTTTGTAGGTACAAAACATCAGAGCCTAAAGAATGGAGTTTACAGCCTCTGTTATTCTCACACCATACAACTACTTTGATTGGAAGCCTATAGTTTTCTTCAGCTTAGAATTAGAGGCCTCTATCGGATAGTTATGAATATGGAGGTTGAACCCAATTCAGTAGTTGAAAGTATAAATATTTAAATTGCATGGATGAATCCTTTGGTCTACTATGCTTATCCATCTCTCATGAATTGTTGTTTCATGTTTGAGGCATGCACAACTCCAAAGCAAGTTTAGGATATATTGGAGACACTCTTTGGAAAGCAAGATGAGATGCGAGGGTCATATCCTTGAAGATGAATTCAACTTATTAGATCCAAGGAGATTTGATAATATTCAAGATTTCACAAAATTCAAGGCCTTATTGCTTCAGCTAAAAGGATGTGGTATTGACAAATCAAAGGAAGAAAGAAAATTAATTCTTTCTATTCCATCAAAATTGAGTCCAAAATATGGAGTATTTGTCTCTGCTTTCCACATAGTTAGGCTTACAACAGGAGCAACTTGGAAGATGCCCACATTGGCTACATTCATTGAGTCTCTAATACATGAGCAAGATAAGCTTATAAAGATGGGTACATTGAAGAATTCCCAACCTCATGCACTTGTTATGCATGAAAGTGGGAAGTACAATTCCAAATCCAACCAGCAATTCAAAGGAAAAGAGAAGGATTCAAATCCAAGAAAGGAAGGCAACCTCAAACCTCCAAGTGGATCTACAGGCTCAAAAGAAAATGACAAAAAGGAAAAGTCAAAGTGCACCTATTGTGACCATGGGTTCCATCCAGAAGCATTATGAATGAAGAAGACCATCAATATCATGGCTCAAACTCTTCAACAACATAATCTTGGTAGCCTTATCCCAGAAAGTGCCAAGAAGCAACAAGAAGAGAAAACACTAGAAAATACAAACCATGGTCATGCATTAGTTGCTATTAATTCTTCTTCAAATGCATGGATCATAGATTCTGGAGCTTCACACCACATGGCAGCCACAAAAGATGCTCTTTCTTCTTTGAAACCATATTGTGGATCTTCTATTCTCATGGGAGATGGCTCTCCTATAGAGGCAACTAGAATAAGGAGAGTAGAGCTTGAAACTAGAAGTTTTGAGAATGTCTTACATATTCCAAAAATTTATGTTAATCTCCTTTCTGTGTATCAAATGACACATACTATAATTGGAAGGAGAGTTGAATTCACACTAGATTAAATGAGCATCTATGACATGCAAGACAACTCAAAAATTGCTATTTGTAAGGTGAATCATCAATCACATTTGTACACTTTCTCTGACTTTGTTGCCAAATCAGATTCTACTTTACTACTAATACATGCAAATGATGAAAGTAGAAATTGGCATGAAAGATTTGGACATCTAAATTTTAGATACATGCAACAACTTATCAAACAGGGGATGGTGCAAGGCTTGCCTACCATAGAATCTTCTGATGGAGTTTGTGAAGGGTGTGCGCTTGGAAAGCATCCACAAAAAAAGTTTCCAAAAGGGATTGCATGGAGAGCCTCTTCTCCTCTAGAGCTTCTTCATAGTGATCTAATGGGCCCATTTCCTAAACCTTCTATGAGCCAAGCTAGATATTTCCTAACATTCATTGATGATTACACAAGATACACATGGGTGTATTTTCTCAAATTCAAATATGAAGTGTTTAAGAATCTCAAGATTTTCAAAGCTCATGCAGAGAAGCAATTTGAGAAAATGATCAAGATCATCTGCATAGATAATGGGGGGGAGTATGTTAACAATGATGTCCAAAATCTTTGTGATGAAGAAGGAATACAGTTGCAGAACATAGTTTCTTACACTCCACAACAGAATGGGCTAGCTGAGAGGAAGAACTGATCTTTGAAAGAGATGGTTAGTTGCATGTTGCATGCTAGATCCCTTCCCTCTAAATTGTGGGCTGAAGCAATCAATTGTGCTTCATACATACAAAATAGATCTCCTCATAAATCTGTTACAGGAAAAACTCCTTTTGAAGCATGGAGTGGCATACAACAAGAAGTTACACATTTCTATATTTTTGGATCATGTGCATGGGCTCACATTCCTATAGAAAAGAGGAAGGCTTTGGAGCCTCAAAGAAAAGAATGCATCTTCATAAGATATCTAGATGTTACAAAGGGCTACAAATTTCTTGATCTTTCTACAAAAATGCTCTTCATTGAGAGGAGTGTCTATTTTGATGAAAGAACCATGCATGCATCTTCAGATGATACATGCAATCATTCTGATCTAATTTTAGATTCCTCTGAATCAAAATTTGATGATCACATGCATCCCTTTGCAAATGCAAATCTAGAACCAATTCCAGCATGGGCTTCTAGTGATGATTCAATAACTATAGTGAGAAATCAAAGAACAAGGAGCTTGGCTAATATATATGCTTCCCCTCATGCATTTTCAGCTATCGATCCAATCTAGCCAATGCATGCTTATGTGATTCAAGGATGTTATCCTCAAAATTATGTAGCAGCCATAGGAAATCCTCATTGGGAAGCAGCCATGGATGAAGAGTATGATTCTCTCATTGCAAATCAAACTTGGAACTTGGTTTCACTTCCATCCAATCACAAGCTTGTAAGGTGTAAGTGGATCTACAAAACAAAGAGATCAGCAGATGGTCAAGTGAGTAGATACAAAGCAAGGTTGGTAGCCAAAGGTTTTCAACAAGTTCATGGCATTGATTATGATGAGACTTTTTCTCCCATGGCAAAAATGGACTCCATTTGATTGTCTCTTTCCATTGCAACAACAAGAAAATGGCAGATTCATCACATGGATGTGAAGAATGCATTTCTTCATGGTGATCTTGAGGAGGAGATCTACATGGAGCAGTCACACGGGTATGTACATGATTCCTCATTGGTATGCAAGCTCAGGAAGTCACTTTATGGCCCACTGCAACATTTGGGGTCAAATTTTGACGCCAATTAGCAACACCACTACCATTTGTGTTTGTTTTTTGTGTTTTTTTTGCAAGCACCCCTGACGGTGTTGTAATAGCGATGATGTTGTCATAATTGCGACATCCGCTTGGTTATAAACAAAAAAAAAAAGAAAAAGAAAGTGTCATTTGTAATTTTTGTGAATTCAAAGAGCTGCCGTGAAGACGACACTGCACTTTTGTGTGGCACAAAGAGGGCTTCGAGTTTGGCATGCGCGAAGAGGCTGACACCATGTGGGAAGAGGGCACTGGCACTTAAGGTAGGCATTCGAGCTTTGTCTTCTCATTAACTCAATTTCATTTTGATGGCATTTGTTGATTTAATGACACAATATGAATGTTAATAGTGGCATTATTTACATCTTAGCATTTGGAATGCTCGATGACCCGCGAGCTTTGAGAGCTAGGGCATCATTGCTATTACCTTCAAGGCATTGTGTGAAGTGTTTGATCTCTCTTTATTTGTTTTACTATTGATATTCACTATGTGGTACTCCCCATTTATGATCACTTCATGAGGAAATATCTTGATGGCTCGCGGCCTGCAAGCTAGGGCATCATACATTGTTTATGAGCTCACTATTGAATACTAGCATTGTTTACATCTTTTCATTTGGAAAGCTTGATGACCCGCATGGTTTGAGAGCTTATGCATCATTGCTATTACCTTCAAGGCATTGTATAAAGTGTTTGATCTCTCTGTATTTGTTTTGTTATTGATATTCACTATGTGGTACTCCCCGTTTATGATCATTTCACGAGGAAATATCTTGATGGCTCATGGGCTACAAGCTAGGGAATCATATATTGTTCATGACCTCACTGTTTAATATTGACATTGTTTACATCTTTTCATTTGGAATGCTTGATGACTTGTGAGTTTTGAGAGCTAGGGCATCGTTTCTATTAACTTCAAGGCATTGTGTGAAGTGTTTGATCTCTCTTTATTTTTTTTGCTATTAATATTCACTATGTGGTACTCCCTATTTATGATCATTTCATGAGGAAATTTCTTGATGGCTTGCAGACTACAAGTTAGGGCATCATTCATTGTTCATGAGCTCACTGTTTAATACTGACATTGTTTACATCTTTTTATTTCAAATGCTTGATGACCCGCGAGCTTTGAGAGCTAGTGCATCATTTATATTACCTTCAAGGCATTGTGTGAAGTGTTTGATCTCTCTTTATTTCTTATGATGTTGATATTCACTAGCTATGTGGTACTCCTTGTTTATGATCATTTCATGAGGAAATGTCTTGATGGTTCACATGCTACAAGCTAGGGCATCATGCATTGTTTATGAGCACACTGTTTGAGCACCTCATGTCCCTATTTTATTATGAGGGTTGTGGTGCTCAACAGTGAGCTCATAAATAATGCATCATGCCCTAGCTTGCAGGCCGCAACCCATCAAGATATTTCCTCATGAAATGATCATAAACGGGAAGTACCACCTAGCTAGTGCATATCAAAAGCAAAACAAATAAAGACAGATCAAACACTTCACATAATGTATGTTATTTTATAAGATTTTATTAAGACTAAATATATTGTCTTATTAAGATTTTATTAAGACAAAGTATTTTAGGTTAGTTTTATGTTGTTTTATAAGATTTTATTAAGACTAAATATATGATGTAAACTCATAATTATACTTGATATATATAATACAATAGTATGTAGTTTAATCTATACATTTGTGACATGTGATTAATTCCAGTTATATGATGTTTTGGGATTAAATTGGTGAGTTTTTATACTTTCTCCATTTTAAACTAACCTATGACTTCAAAAGAGGAATTCTGAAATATAGTTGTAGGTAGTTATCTCTTCTATAATGATGGAGGAGTGAAAGGTAATGATCAATGAGGTTGTTGCTATTAGATCATACATTAATATAGTTACTATTTTGAATTTGAGCTTGGGAATCATCCAATGTTATTGTTGTCATTGCATGCTTGCTTCTTTTGTGCACCATATATTGTTTTATACACTATTTATTTCACTGAGACTGTGAGTTTGACATTTGTAATGTATTTGATGTTATTGGATCAATGTTGCCATGTTGTTGAGGCTATAGATGTCCTTTTACTGATCTTGTATAAAAAAAATATATACCATGTTGACTCACAACCCATGAGGTGTTGCTTGATAACACATTTGACATCATAACTTTTGCTCCATTTTGGTCTTGATTTACTCACTGCATGCACATGTTTCTTGAGTGCACATTTTTTGTAGCATAGTTCATTTTAGAAGTGTATGGCTTGACTATGCACATGCATAATTGTAGATGAGGATCAATAATAGGGTGCCAGGCATTGCTTAGATCCTTTGGATCTAATCCTATATTTTCCTTCCTTGTAAGTTTTGGATCATACAAGAGCATACTGGATTGAACCCTGGTTCAACACTTCATTACTTTAGGCAATGTTTGGTACCTTCATTATTTAATTTCATCCACTTATGTATGTTGTCATTAATTCATATTATTTTGAAATTTGGCTATTAGTGACCATATAGGACCATTCTTGATGTTTTTGGGTCATTTTATGAAAAAATGTAAATAGGGACATCAGTAATAAAATATGGATATCTTAATCTTTATGAGCTCAAATTCAAAAGAGTACGTGTATTATTTTATTAATGATGTCCCTATTTTATTACTATTGTCCCTATTTGATCTAATAGAATCAATATAACAAACAGAGCACCAACCAATCAAATAGGGATATGAGGTGCTCAAATAGTGAGCTCATAAAACAATATATTTAGTCTTAATAAAAACTTATAAAATAACATATATTGTGTGAAGTGTTTGATCTCTCTTTATTTATTTTGGCGTTGATATTCACTATGTGGTACTCCCCATTTATGATCATTTCATAAGGAAATATATTGATGGCTCACATACTACAAGCTAGGGCATCATACATTGTTCATGAGCTCACTATTTAATACTGCATTGTTTACATCTTTTCATTTGGAATACTTGATGACCGGTGAGCTTTGAGAGCTAGGGCATCGTTTCTATTACCTTCAAGGCATTGTGTGAATTGTTTGATCTCTCTTTATTTGTTTTTTTGTTGATGTTCACTGTGTGGTACTCCCCGTTTATGATCATTTCATGAGGAAATGTCTTGATGACTTGTGGGCTGCAAGCTAGGGCATCATGTATTGTTTATGAGCTCACTGTTTGAGAACCTCATGTCCCTATTTGATTGGATGGTGATCAAATAAAGAGCTCATAAACAATACATGATGCCCTAGCTTTCCTTGAAGGTAATAACAATGATGCCTTGAAGGTAGTAGTACCGTATGGGAAGAGGGCACTGGTACTTGAGGTAGACATTTGAGCTTTGTCTTCTCATTAACTCAATTTCATTTTGATAGCATTTGTTGATTTAATGACACAATATGAATGTTAATAGTGACATTGTTTACATCTTAGGATTTGGAATTCTCAATGACCTGCGAGCTTTGAGACATAGGGCAACATTGCTATTACCTTCAAGGCATTGTGTGAAGTGTTTGATCTCTCTTTAATTGTTTTTCTATTTATATTCACTATGTGGTACTCCCCATTTATGATCATTTCATGAGAAAATATCTTGATGGCTCGCGGGCTACAAGCTAGGGTATCATACATTGTTTATGAGCTCACTATTGAATACTAGCATTGTTTACATCTTTTCATTTGGAATGCTTGATGACCCGCGAGGTTTGAGAGCTAGGGCATTGTTGCTATTACCTTCAAGGAATTGTGTGAAGTGTTTGATCTCTCTTTTTTTTGTTTTGTTGATATTCACTATGTGGTACTCCTCATTTATGATCATTTTATGAGGAAATGTTTTGATGGCTTGCGGGCTACAAGCTAGGGCATCATACATTGTTCATGAGCTGACTGTTTTATACTGGCATTGTTTACATCTTTTCATTTGGAATGCTTGATGACCTACGAGATTTGAGAGCTAGGGCATCATTTCTATTACCTTGAAGGTATTGTGTGAAGTGTTTGATCTCTCTTTATTTGTTTTATTGTTGATATTCACTATGTGGTACTCCTCATTTATGATTATTTCATAAGGAAATGTCTTGATGGCTCGTGGGCTGCAAGCTAGGGCATCATACATTGTTCATGAGCTCAATGTTTAATACTTGCATTGTTTACATCTTTTCATTTGGAATGCTTGATGACCTGTGAGATTTGAGAGCTAGGGCATGGTTTCTATTACCTTCAACGCATTGTGTGAAGTGTCTAATCTCTCTTTATTTGTTTTTCTGTTGATATTCGCTATGTGGTACTCCCCGCTTATGATCAATTTATGAGGAAATATCTTGATGGCTTGCAGGCTGCAAGCTAGGGCATCCTAAATTATTTATGAGCTCACTATTGAATACTAACATTGTTTACATCTTTTCATTTGGAATGCTTGATGACCCGCGAGGTTTGAGAGCTAGGGCATCATTGCTATTAACTTCAAGGCATTTTGTGAAGTGTTTGATCTCTTTTTTTTATTTTGTTGTTGATATTCACTATGTGGTACTCCCCATTTATGATCATTTCACAAAGAAATATTTTGATGGCTCGTGGGCTGCAAGCTAGGGCATCATACATTGTTAATGAGCTCACTATTAAATATTGGCATTGTTTACATCTTTTCATTTGGAATGCTTGATGACTCGCGAGCTTTGAGAGCTAGGGCATCATTTCTATTACCTTCAAGGCATTGTGTGAAGTGTTTGATCTCTCTTTATTTGTATTTTTGTTGATATTCACTATATGGTACTCCTCGTTGATGACCATTTCATGAGGAAATGTCTTGATGGTTCACGGGCTCCATGCTAAGGCATCATACATTTTTCATGAGCTCACTATTTAATACTGCATTGTTTACATCTTTTCATTATAAATACTTGATGACTCATGAGCTTTGAGAGCTAGTGCATCGTTTCTATTACCTTCAAGCCATTGTGTGAAGTGTTTGATCTCTCTTTATTTGTTTTGTTGTTTATATTCACTAGCTATGTGGTACTCCCCATTTATGATCATTTCATGAGGAAATGTCTTTATGGCTCGTGGGCTACAAGTTAGGGCATCATGCATTGTTTATGAGCTCACTATTTAAGCACTTTATGTCCCTATTTGATTATGAGGGACATGAGCTGCTCAAACAGTGAGCTCATAAATAATGCATGATGCCCTACCTTCCAGCCCGTGAGCCATCAAGATATTTCTTCATGAAATGATCATAAACGAGGATTACCACATAGCTAGTGAATATCAACAACAAAACAAATAAAGAGAGATCAAACACTTCACATAATATATGTTGTTTTATAAGATTTTATTAAGACTAAATATATGATGTAAACTCATAATTATACTTGATATATATAATACAATGGTATGTAGTTTAATCTATACATTTGTGAGATGTGATTAATTCTAGTTATATGATGTTTTGGGATTAAATTTGTGAGTTTGTATACTTTCTCTATTTTAAACTAACCTATGACTTCAAAGGAGGAATTATGAAATATAGTTGTAGGTAGTTATCTCTTCTATAATGATGGAGTGAAAGGTAATGATAAATGAGGTTGCTACTATTAGATCATACATTAATACACTTACTGTTTTGAATTTGAGCTTGAGCATCATCTAATGTTATTATTGTCATTGCATGCTTGCTACTGTTGTGCACCATATATTGTTTTATACACTGTTTATTTCATTGAGACTGTGAGCTTGACATTTGTAATGTATTTGTTGTTATTGGATCAATGTTTCCATGTTGTTGAGGCTGTAGATGTTACCATGTTGTTATTGGATCACCACTACCATTCTATTTTGATAGCAGCAATATAAAAAATAGAGCACTGTTCAATCAAATAGGGACATCAGTAAGACATTTAACTAATTATTACTTCATCATGATGATAAAAATTTCATTATCTCAAAGCACATAGAATGTGGGTAGCATCATGCAGCTTTCTTACTTATCCTTTAAAATGTAGATTCAAATATACTCCATGCCATAACATTAATGTATAAATGATGCAGAGTTGTGTACCTCTTTGTTTTGATGTATCTTACTCACTACATGCAATGGGGCCTCCTTGGGGCTGCCAACCATGTTGTGATGTTATGATCTTTACTTGAAATCCATGATGTACTACCCCTTAATATGCATATTTGATGCTTTTCTCCTCTGATTTGATGATGATGTATGCCCCTTTCATTGCTTACTCAAGCTTTCTCATGACTACCTTGTGCTGATGGGCATGGTGTGTGACTGTTGTGGGTGCATCATTTGGAAATGATGTCACAACAACACCAGATCAAACAAAAACATCTACTATTACTGTTGCACTGTTTGAATGATGTAGTCACAATAGTGACTCACCAGGTGTTCATACAGACATAAATGTAGCTATTTACTTTTTGCAACATTCTTCTGAATGCACATGTCCTGTTGCATGGTTTTTCTTTCAGAAGTGTATGGCTTGACTATGCACATGCATAATTGTAGATGAGGATCATTAATAGGATGTCATTCATTGCTTAGATATTTTTTATCTTACACCCATCTCTCTTTTCTTTGCAAGTTCTGGATCACATAGGGGCACACTAGATTCATACCTGGGTCAAAAATTCATCACTTCAAGCAATGTCTGGCACCCTTATTATTTATGTTCATCCTCTTATGTATGCCTGTGCTCTTGCATTTTCTTTTGATATTTATTTTCCTTGTATAGTATATACAAGTTATTTTTCATATATATAGATGTAATCTTTAGATGCAAAAATTTATTTTCCTTTACATATACCTTTACGTGAAATGAACACAAATTAAACAAGATCATCTAATAATGCAAACTAGGGCACTGTAGTCACTCATCTAGTAATTAGTTCCCCTAACCATTACTAAGAATTGAACATAAGTCTAAGTCCCCAAACCTATTGTTCTATGTGTCCTTATTGCCTTCGTAATTTTGGTTCAACCCCTATAGGATCCCCAAGCCTAGAGGCCAAGGAAAGTACCCAAGAGCACTTGAAAGAAAGATGAATGAAACCATTGTCCTTATGTGGGTAAACCCATATAAGTGTTCTTCCTTTGCATCACAACTCCTACTTGAGGATCCATAATCATGCATTTATGTTTAAGACTTATTATTACCATAGGCCTTTTGAATCTTAGGATGACATCTCAATTGGGAAAGGAAAACCAAAACCTTTCATAGACCAACAAAAACCAAGGCATGTGGGTGCTCTTCTATTGTAAATTTATACTCATAAAATATATGTACAGTTATAAAATTTCATGCCTTAAAATTTTATAACATAGTTCATCTTCTTTAAAATAGAATGGAAGTGGTGATTCAATCCATCTACCCACATTCTATGTGCTTTGAGCCAATGAAATTTTTATCTTCATGATGAAGTAATAATGCATTAAATGTCTTACTGATGTGCCTATTTAATTGACTCGTGCCCTATTTGTTATATTGCTACTATCAAAATAGAATGAAAATGGTGATTCAATCCATCTACAGCCTCAACAACATGGTAGCATTGATCCAATAATAGAAAATACATTACAAATGCCAAACTCATGGTCTCAATGAAATAAATAGTGTATAAAATAATATATGATGCACAACAACAACAAGCATACAATCACAACAATAACATTTCATGATGCCTGAGCTCAAATTCAAAACATTAAGTGTATTAAAGTATGATCTAATAGAAACAACCTCATTAATCATTACCTTTTACTCCTCCATCATTATAGATCAAGAGATAACTACCTACAACTCAATATAAAAAAATAGAGCACTGACCAATCAAATAGGGAACTAAGGTGCTCAAACAATGAACTCATAAACAATGCATGATGCCCTAGCTTGCAGCTCACGAGCCATCAAGACATTTCCTCATAAAATGATCATAAACATGGAGTACCACATAGTGAATATCAACAACAAAACAAATAAAGAGATATCAAACACTTCACAGAATGCCTTGAAGGTAATAGAAATGATGGCCTAGCTCTCAAAGCTCGTGGTTCATCGAGCATTCCAAATGCAAAGATGTAAACAATGTCAGTATTAACATTGAAGTAATAATGCATTAAATGTCTTACTAATGTCCCTATTTGATTGGTCGATGCTTTGTTTGTTATATTGTTGCTATCAAAATAGAATGGAAGTGGTGATTCAATGCATCTACAACCTCAACAACATGGTAGCATTGATCCAATAATAGAAAATACATTACAAATGACAAGCTCATGATCTCAATGAAATAAATAGTGTATAAAACAATATATGGTGCACAACAGCAACAAGCATGCAATGACAGCAATAACATTGCATGATGCCTGAGCTCAAATTCAAAATAGTAAGTGTATTAATGTATGATCTAATAGAAACAACCTCATTGATCATTACATTTCACTCCTCCATCATTATAGATCAAGAGATAAATACCTACAACTATATTTTATAATTCCTGCTTTGAAGTCAATGGTTAGTTTAAAACGGAGAAAGTATACAAACTCACCAATTTAATCCCAAAATATCATATAATTGGAATTAATCACATCTCACAAATGTATAGATTAATAAAAAAATATATTTAGTCTTAATAAAATCTTATAAAACAATATATATTGTGTGAAGTGTTTGATCTCTCTTTATTTGTTTTGTTGTTGATATTCACTATGTCGTACTCCCTGTTTATCATCATTTCATGAGGAAATGTCTTGATGGTTCATGGGCTGCAAGCTAGGGCATCATGCATTGTTTATGAGCTCACTATTTTAGAACCTCATGTCCCTATTTGATTAGCTAGTGCTCAAACAGTGAGCTCATAAATAATGCATGATGTCCTAGCTTGAGCCCATGAGCCATCAAGACATTTTCTCATAAAATGATCATAAACGGGGAGTACCACATAGTGAATATCAATAGAAAAACAAATAAAGAGAGATCAAATACTTCATAGAATGACTTGAAGGTAATAGAAATGATACCCTAGCTCTCCAAGCTCGCGGGTCATCGAGCATTCCAAATGCTAAGATGTAAACAATGCCACTATTAATATTCATCTTGTGTCATTAAATCAACAAATGTCATCAAAATAAAATTGAGTTAATGAGAAGACAAAGCTTGAATGCCTACCTCAAGTGACAGTGCCCTCTTCCCACATGGTGTCAACCTCTTTGTGCATGCCAAAATCAAATGCCCTCTTCGCGCCATGTAAAAGTGCAGTGTCATCTTTGCAATAGCTCTTTGAACTCACAAAAATTACAAATGACACTTTCTTTTTTTTTTGTTTATAGCCAAGGGGGTGTTGCAATTATGACATCATCATTGCTATTACGACACGATTAGAGGCACTTGCAAAATTTCAAGGTGTTCATAGAGACATAAATGAATCCACAATAGTGATTCACCACGTGTTCATAGAGACATAAATGTAGAGCTTCATTTGGATTCCAGTGCCTATACACTGCACATGTTCTTGAGTGCACATGTTCTGTACCATAGTTCCTTTTAGAAGTCTATTGCTTAACTATGCACATGCATAATTGTAGATGAGGATCAATAATAGGGTGTTAGGCATTACTTAGATCATTTGGATCTAACCCCATCTTTTCCTTGTAGTTTCTGGATCATACATGAGCATACTAGATTGAACTCTGGGTCAACACTTTATTACTTTAGGCAATATCTGGTACCTTCATTATTTATGTTCATCCACTTATGTATGTTTAAATTCATTCATATTCTTCTGAAAATTGGCCATACTCATATTCATTTTGTGTCCGAGTCTTCTAACTATGATCAATTTAATGTTGTAAATCTTGACATAGAATTCAATATCAACCTATCATATATCAATTTCAAATGATATAACTCCATTTGACTAAACATACATTCCAACCATTTGACAAAATGTCCATATGAAATCTAGAGAAATACATTAATTTTATAGAAAATTAATGATTTATAATGCCCCTTGATTTATAGTGAATTAATTTTATAGTGAATTCTTGATTTATAATTCAGTTTTAGCATCTCAATGTGTTTGAACTCAAGAATACCCCTTACTTGGTTTCTTACAAACCCTTTGGCAAAATCTTTCAGAAAATTAAAAGTTTGGTCAAAGTAAATGTATAAATGAAGCATGAAACACATAGGAAGCTATGACAAGCTATGAGAAGGTGACATGAAGCTAATGAAAGGAGGCATCTCCAATTTGTTTTACAGATATACACATTAAGGATCATATCAGATAATACAAGGGAATTCGATCAAAATAGGAAGATAATCACTAGATTGTTGTCTAACTTTCAAAAAGAAGGTGATGACAAATGTTATTATCCATGCAAGAGTTGTAACGACTTAAAAACAAGAAGAATCAAAATTAAAACATCAAAGATACATTGTAGGGAGAATGGTCACATTGAAGGGGGGTTTGATTATCATCCAGTGGTAAGTTGTTTTCTATATTGTTTTCACAATTAATATACATATGAACCATGGTAGGAGGTTTGATTATCACATTGAAGGGGGGTTTGATTATCATCATTTTTATATAGGTCGATCTCCCTAGTGTGAATATAGAGGAACATGGAGGTGTGAGTATTGAAGTTGAAGATCATGATCCCATGGAAGATGACGATCATGCGTCAGAAAACACATTTGAAGATGATGGTATGAATGCATTAATCATCGACACATTTGGTACTGGTGCTACTGGTGTTAGTGCTAATGATGATGATGATTATGATGAGGATGAAATTGATGTCATCCATGATATACCTCTACTTGAGAAGGTGAACACGACCCTTTACAAAGGCTCCCAATCTACTCTTCTCTCTGTTGTATTATTGTTGGTGAATTTGAAGTTTATGAATGGTTTATGCAACATAGCAATGTCACGTATGCTAAGGTTTGTCATATATGTCATTATATTCTATAAAAGGTGAAACATGTACTATTAAGATTGTTTATAGTAATGACTTATATTATTTGTTGTAGATTGATAGGTGAATTTCTGTTACCACCATCAAATGTTCTCCCTCACTCATAATGAGAATTATGTGCCACTATGAAACATATTGGTATGGAGTATCAAGCAATAGATGCTTGTCCCGAAGATCATATTATTTATCATAAAGAACACAAAAATCCAACAAAATACCCTGAATGCCATATGAGTAGATATCGAGATGATCAAATAACAAAAAAGGTGTCTCGTAATGTTCTTCATTACATCCCCATTATTCTACATCTGAAATGATTATTCAGGTGCAATAGCTTGGCACAATTTATGGATTACCGTGCATGCAGCAGGAGTCAAGATGACATTATTCGAATGCCTGCGGATGGTTCATCATTTATGGACATAAAGGAAAAGTTGTCACACTTTAAAGAACCTCGAAATCTTAGGCTTTCTTTGGCAACAGATGGTGTCAATCCGCACGGAGAGATTAGATCCGTTTACTCTTTGTGGCCTATTTTTTTTATAAATAATAACCTTCCTCCATGGATGTCAATAAAGAGGGTGCGTGCACATTATATTGGAAATGATTGTTCTAGGTATCTTATTATTTTATAGTTATCTACATGTAATTATAAGTCTTGGAGTGAAATAGCCACAATAATTATTTGATGTTGTTGTTAATTCAACTAGGTAAGTACCAACTGAAAGATATGAATGTATATATTGCACGTCTTATCGATGAGTTGTTGTTGTTATGTAATGGTTTCACTATGCATGACATCTCTAGACCAATTGGACAAAGACAATTTCAATTCCATGTAATGCTTGTGTCGACAATTCATGATGCTCCAGGATTGACACATTTCTGTGGTATGTTATGGTGAATTCTAGTTGTATGTGATAATTAGAATTCTAAAAATATACATATTTAATCCAATTGTATCATTATCTTGTAGGTCTTCAAACAAAGCGGAAATTTGCATGTCCAATATGTGGTCCAAAGATGAAATCTTATCATTCCAAAAGTTTAAGAAAGCAGGTGTTTGATGAGTATAGGCACTTCCTCCCCAGAAATCACAAGTATCGAAGTGTGAAAAGATATCTTTTTAATGGGAAAAAAGAGACTACATCAAAGCCCCGAAGAATGACACCTCACCTATGGTAGTTGGAATATAATAGAATTCGAGGTAATATCATTCCACCTAATGGTCGATGTTTGGAAATTATATATTTTGATTGTATTTTGTTAGCTAATTATGTAGTTGATGATCTTTAAGGTCGTGAAGGCATCACTAATCGGCTTCCAAAGGGACTAAAATGTTATCCCAGAGAATTTAGTAGGCTTCCCTACTATGAGCAACTACAAATTGTGCATTTTTTTGATACTATGCATATTGGAAAGAATGTAATAGAGACATTATGAAAAATATTGGATAGAAGGCGTGACAAAGAAAAATTTGGAAAAATTTGTAGTGACATTCATGATTCCAATCATGCAATGAAAAATATCATTGAATCAAATAGCAATGGAGATCGGATTAATGCAAGTGCTCCTCCTTGGTTATCAATAGAGCAACAAAGTAACGCCATAAAAGAATTCATCCGAAAAATTCAATTTCCTACAAGATTTATTACAGATATAAGAAATCACAAATCAAAGAAAAATGATTTTGGGTCAGGGATGAAAATGCATGATTGGCATACCTTCATCGAGGTAAGTCATAGTCTTTTGTATTTACAATATATTTGTGTAACTGCATTCAATTTTCATTGTATGAAATGATTAGTTGACAATTATTGTAGTATTTTCTACCCCTATCTCTCCTAGAGAACTTTGACAATAATATCAAAAAAGTGATATATGATCTTGGAAAATACATGAGGTAAGCGATGATATTTGTTCAATATATCAAACAATAATATCAAACAAGTAATATATTGTAAAGTCTCATATTTATATATTTATGTTTCTTGAATCCCTTGTAGGTGGTTGTCATCTAAAGAAATCCATAAAGAAGATATAAAATATTGGAAGAAAAGAATTTGTTGACTAATGTGTGAAATGCAAAAGTGTTTATCTTCAGTTTTTTTCAATGCATAAGAACACTATATCATACACCAAGTTGAGGAGATTGAATTGTGTGGACCTTTACATGCTAGGTCAATGTGGATGGTTGAGAGACACTTGAAATTTTTGAAGGGTTTGGTATGACAAAGAGGACGTCTTGAGAGTTCTATGGTTGGGGGATATATGGTATACCAGATGATAGTGTACATTACTCAATATCTTCCTAATCTTGCAACAAAGACTCATATAGATTGCATTTGGGATCTCGACTCCATTAAAAAATTTGAAGGGGAGTACTTGGTGGGCAACGGTAGATTTAGGAAACTAAAAGGTAATAAATTATGAGATGTTATTGTAGTTAATTAATTATTAATCTTCAAAATAAATCTGTTGTAAGTCATCTATTTACCTTTGTATATTTGCTAAAGAGTGGGATGCAATACATTTATTTATTGCAAACAATCAAGATTGGATGACGATATGGATTCAATGATGTCAACATGATGGTCATAGATTAACATGGGAATCTATATCTTTATTGGTTATACAAGCTCATTGTAATGGAGATCCCAATGTTACACAAAAAGAAATAGATTTAGCATATGGTTTAAGAGATCACCAAGTACTTATAAATTTGTTAATTAATCAACTGTATGTTTTTCAACTCCTGATGCAATAATTTATACATGTTTGACATTATTGTAGGTGAAACACCACAAGGCTATGTTATGTAATAGTTATAAATTTTACATCAAAAAGTTGGATGACACGAAGAGAACTTGTGATTCTGGGATAAGTGCTGTGATTCTAGGTGACTAATATTTATGTTAGAAATAGGGAATATTGAGAGGGGAGGGTGAATCAGTATTCCACAAACTTTTACTTTTGCCCAATTATGGATATAACAGATAAGCTGAATACATACATAACATAGAAAGATAAATAATGTGCATAGCAATAAAACTAAAGAACTCATAACACATTATTTGTTCTCGAGGAAACCCTGCCAAGGGAAAACCCCGGTGGGGATGGTACCCACAAAGATCCACTAATCAAAAGTATCATGTTAAGGATGTTGACCCTATTAGGAGTCTATTACAAGCATATAGTGTCTCAGTCCTGATTAAGGGACTATAGGCCTTGTTAGTAGCCTCAAATATCTTAGGAGTTGTTAGTACAAAATGTGATTACCAGATGAGCCCACTGCTCAAACAAGTAATGTACAATATTCACTGATTACAAATAGAGGTCAAGGTACATAACCTTATACTGCTTGCATCAATATCTCTTCATTTCTCTTTCACTATTGCAATTAAAATTATATCATATTTGGCATCATATCACTATATCACTATTTGCTATTGTTGTCTCTTTTTTTCTTTACAATTTACGATTACATTTATACAAATTATTAAGACTAATAATTTTTTGGGTCGGCTTCCATATTAAAAAATAACTTTACTCAAGGTTTAACATCTAGGATGTTGTCCCTTTATATTTTTAAGTCATTATTTTGATTAAAAAAAAATCCCTTAACTCTTTATCAATTATGTCTTCAAAATCTATCTTGTCGACTTAACACTGTCTTCAGTAAAACTGTCATAACTCCTTCCATACATGTCATACTGACTTGCACTCTGAGATGAGTCATTAGTAGTCACCATAGAGTCTATTTTCAATTGCACTAGCATTGAACTTACTCCAATCAACAATGCCAAACAAAACTGTCTACTGGTTCACTGACAAAAACACACTGTCTCATACCTAGACAATTTTACATTGTGCTCTGACATACTAGCTCTCTGGCCTATGTGATCTTGATGTAGATCATATGTTTCCATAATGACAACATCTATGTAACCAACTCGGCCAAATGGCCAACAATCTCCCCCTTTGTCATTGGTGGCAACATATGAGAAAATTGGCTAAGTGTAAAACTCAAAAAGCTTCAAAATTGCAGCCATAGTATAATATATATATATATATATATATATATATACACTATCGTTATAACTCCAAAAATCTTATCTCTATATAGTACTCCCCCTAAGAGTATCAATCCTTATCAATTTTTTTCTATATATCTCTCCCTCTTTGACAACAATGACAAAATAAAGGTAAGGAGGGTTACAAAACTATGTTCAAAAAAGGTTTACCTTGATTCAATATTGCAAAGCCGGTAGGCTTGCAACATAATCTGCAAAATCAATATTTATTGTCTCTAATTCTTTCTCCCATGATTTCTTAATAGAGTCTGCCACACTGAGTAGTGCGCATAGTCCATAAGATGCTATCTCACATGCTTGGAGATTCTCAAAACTAAACTTTTGAAAAGATGTCTTAGCTGAAAGACATTCTTCCAATTGCCCTTCAATAATGCTCAACTTCATAGAAGTGTGCTCTCTTAAAAGAGTGAATCTTTTCATTTTTCTATCATTTTCATCTTGCAAAACTTTGATCTCGTCAAATATCTTATGAATTTTCTTCTCAACATCAAATACCTTTACAATGGGGCTAGAAAGAAGGTTGGTTTCATTCTGAATTTTTTCTTCCTTCAACTTCATTTTCTGATATTTTGCTACTACAAGGGTCTCTAATTTTGTACACTGAATGTACAAAGATTTTCCTCTTTCCAGATTCTTCCTCAAGTCCTTTATATAGATATCAAGATTATTGATATCATTCTTGATATTTTGACTGATGTTCAAAAGTGTTTTGGCCTCATAGGCTGCCTGAGCTTTCACCTTTGCTATATCAGACAAATTTGTGAACTCACTGTCAAAATTTCTCATTACTTTCTCTGCTTTCTCCAGAGGGTCAGCTTCTACAATTTGCGTAGTTACAAAACCTTGTAACTCTTCAGTAAGCTCCTTTAGAAATCCTTCAAGACTTTTAACTTTCTTGTTCTTTCCAATGATTTTGTTCAAAGATGTGATCAATTCCATCTGATCATCATCATCAACTTCTTTTCCCATATCCTAAAACATAGATCCAATCTACTTCTTCTTTCTAGTCTTAGGTGTAAGATTGATTTCTTCTTTAGTGGGAACAAGTGCTTGCATCTCTATCACTTTGGGTTCTTCAATAATGGTTTGGGTATGCTCTTCTTCTTTAGATGTATCCGGTTCATCAAGAGTGGAATTGTCAACAATGTTTTCTAGATTCTTGAATACATTATCATTAGTATCCAAGGTGATCTTTGTTCCTTCAACATTCATAGCTTCTTCCTCAATGTTTATAGCTGGTGGAGAGGGAATGTCCTCTTGTTCTGCTTCTTCTACTTGCTTTGCTGCAACTGATGGTTCTCCAACATTCTCTGCCATAACCTTAATGATTACTTGCTCTGTCTCTACATTAACTTCCTCATATTGTCCTTGCATAATCTGAATAGTTCTCCTTTTTGTCCTTAAGAGGGTCCTAAGAGCCTTCATAATCTACTTAAGATGTTCATCATCTCTCACATCACAAAGTTTCTTAACAATATTTTCTCTGATAGATGTGTCTTCCTCTGATGCTCTCTTCTTCCTATTCACAAGTTTCTTGAATAAATCATCAGGTATCTTACCCTGAATTGTGTCAAACTTCTTGTCAGATATAATCATATGCTTTACCACTGCATGTTCTAGATTCAATATTTCTGCATAGTCATATAGATCATAGTACTTATTTATCTTTGTGAAATCTCCATCCTGTATAATCTCTTCATTTACTCTTTCAATTCTAGGTTTCCAGGCTTTCTTCTTAACAAAAGTGTCATCATCTTTAATTTCTACAACTTGCCTAGAAACTGGTGGCACCAAAGTTTTTTGCCTCTTACCAGGTCCAATAGAAATCTCTTTTATTCTCTTGCTAGGTGTGGAAGAGGTTGACCTAGTAGGTTTACTTGCTTCTTGTTCCTTCTCTGTTTCTTCTACTTTTACCTTGACTTGTGTTACTCCTTGCTGTACTGCAATTGATGATAAGGGTGGTATAGACAAAATTTCTTTCTATCTAATTTCTCTAACTATTGTTGTTGTCTTCTTTGCTACCAAGAATTATTGCTCTGTCATTCCTGTATCCTTCAAAATTCTCTTAATAGTAATCTCAACTCTTTTCTTAGACTGTTTCTCTTCAAGTACAGCCTTTGCGGAGTTGAAATTTTTTTCAAAAGTTCCAAACCTGTTACTATGAGTATCAATCTTGCACTTAAGTAACTGCTCACATACTCTTCTATCTCAATTTTAGATATTTCATACCAAGAGTATCTATCAACTCAACTCTAGGTTCTACTACTTCAATGTAAGTAAGGTCAGTATCAACCATAAAACATACTTCATTTTTGTACTTCTCCACAAGAGACTAGGGGATCCTTGATCTGCTAGATACCAAGTTTTGAAATGTCTTAATTACCAACATTGCACTCTCATTCACTTTATCAATAACATGCCTCATATACACTTTATTAATCCTTTCGATTGTAGTTTGTCCGTCATTCCAGTCATTTGCAATGGTGTAAGGAAATCTTCTCAATAGATGAAAAAACATGTAAGTGATCAAAGATGAAAATCTAAATTGTGCATACTTTGTCTTCTTAATCTTTTCCAAATTCTCAAACAATTGAATTCTCAGAATCTCACACATATCAAGTTTCACTTTATTGGCACACATCAAATAAGCTATATGTACCATTCTAGCTGCCATGTCATCCTCTCTTGAATTTGTACAAAACTTAGTTGTTAGGATCTTGCATAAGTATCTAACATGATCTTGTTGGATCTTACTAATCACAATTCCTCTACCATTATAGGATGATTTTTTGTTGTCAATGACTATTTTCCTCATATTTTTCTCATTTAAAGGAATGGCTCCAATTTTAGATAGTCTAGTAACTTCATGAATCAAATTAGTTGTGATATCTATCACTCTATCTTCTAACCAAAACTTCCTGTTATGAATTCTGCTAAGGATTATCTTAGTGCATTCTTCATTATCAAATTCATACTGCAATGCATACTTAATGATCTCATTGTCTTTCAAATGTTCAAATCCTTCTCTCAATGACATGTCCTAGTTGTAAATCTTTTGATATTCCTTGGTGAAATCACTATCATTGATAGTCTCTAGTTTGCATCCAAGATAACTTCTAACATTCTCTAAATGTAAAATTTCGTTTGGTACAGATGATAAAGATAACCTAGGATCATCTTCCAAGGGTTCTATTGGTTCCCTTTTCATTTTAGGTCTATTTTTATCTCTGACATTATGAATCAAAGAAACATCCATGATTACTTCTAATTCCTTTTACTGATTCAAAGATTTGCCAAGTAAAATACCTCGATTTTGTGATTTTAGGGCTTGCGTAGATTCGACACACAAATCCTTCACAAAATTCTTACAAAATGCTTCCAATCACTGCTCTTTGATCTCCTTAACACTTTTCTTCTCTTTTATGATCAAATAATACCAATTATAACCTTTTATTACTTCAATATCACTTAGATATGATATCACATTCAATTCTTTTGCCGCTTCTTTCCAAAAAGTTGTTTCTGTTAACCTGCAAAACTTAAAACTTCTTGTGATCTTACAAAACATAATATTTTTCTTTGCTCTCTTAACCATAGCATTAGAACATCATATATATACCTTGCATTAACTACACAAGAATCAATTCATCATACATCTACTTCTACACTAATCTAAGTTCCTAATCTACTGTAATTTTCATAAATTAAGTGCTTTGAGATAGGTCAGGTAAGGATTCATTCTTACCATTTGATACTTCACCTTTCTGATTACCTTCAATGTTGAATATGTCTCCTTGATCTATTCTTTTAACAAACTTCACTTCATTTGCGTTGCTACAACATCCTTTATGTTTGTTACTTGCATCTTCATTTCTTCTTGCATGATTTCTAGGGTTAGGGTTAGGATGAAAAACTTCATTGTTCATTCTGTAAAACCTTTTTGTATGTCCAATCTTGTTGCATATCTGACAAACAATTCCATTTTTCACATATCTTGGTCCAGGTGGATTGATCTGTGATCTATAATTTCTAGCAATGTGTCCAACTTTGTTGCATCTATAACATATTACTCCATTTCTTCTGTTCATATCTTCAATGGGTTTCTTATCTACATGGTTAGTATTCCTAAACATTCTACTATTATTGTTATTCTCAATAAATTTAGGTTTTCTACATTCAATAGCTCTATGTCCAAAACTATGACAATTATAACAATAGCCTTTAAGGGGTTTGAATTGCTTACCTGTGCAATCTCTCTTCATATGACCAATAGTATTACAAGTAAAACATCTACCTTTGAATTCTCTTTGTATACCTTTAGATTCCTCTTGCTTAGATGGTTCTTCCTTCTTAGGTGTATCTTCAAATTTGTTGATCTCATCAGACTTCTTCTCATCTATACCTTTAGAAATTTTCAGATCTTGTTCCTTGCTTTCTTCAATTGTTTTGAATGTATTGAATCCAAGACAAGTTTTATCATAGAATGGTTTCTGATAAGATATTTGTTCATCAATCTTCTCACTAGTTGAATATAGTCTTTCAAGTTGTTGTTTGGATTGAGTCAGTTCACCTTTCACAATTGTATTGTATTTCTCAAGTTCAGCATACTGCAAATTGACTTTCTCAAATTTAGATGTTACTTTGCCAAGTTTAGATTTTAGTCCTTCATTTTCAATCTTCAAATTTTCATTCTCAAATTTTTAGATTTTCCTCATTTTTGCCAGTTCCATCTTTCAGACTTAGCTTTAGATTTTCTATCTTTAGTTCATGCTTAAGGATCTCATTTTCTTTTTCTAAATTGTCATCACAATTTTCAATAAGAACTTTGGATTCGTTTTCAGATTTTAGATCTTCCAACTTTTTTTTCAATTTCTCAATGAGGTTCTTTGCATCATCATATTTTCCTTTCAGAATGTCTCTTTCATTAGTAAGTATGTCAATCTATTCAAGAGCTTCTTCAAGATTCTTCTATAGTTGATCCATATCCATAGAGATCTTACTCAAGCTGCTAGGCTTTCCTTGAATGATTCTTCTCCAAGTAACTAAGCTCTGATACCAATAGTTAGAAATAGGGAATACTGAGAGGGGGGGTAAATCAATATTCCACAAACTTTTACTTTTTCCCAATTATGGATATAACAGATAATCTTAATACATACATAACATAGAAAGCTAAACAATGTGCATAGCAATAAAACTAAAGAACTCATAACACATTATTTGTTCTCGAGGAAACCCTAGCTAAGGGAAAACCCCGGTGGGGATGGTACCCACAAAGATCCACTAATCAAAAGTATCTTGTTAAGGATGTTGACCATGTTAGGAGTCTATTACAAGCATATAGTGTCTTAGTCCTAATTAAGCTATAGGCCTTGTTAGAAGCTTCAACTCTATTAGGAGTTGTTAGTACAAAATGTCATTACCAAATGAGCCCACTACTCAAACAAGTAATGTACAATATTCACTGATTACAAAAAGAGGTCAAGGTACATAACCTTATATTGCTTGCATCAATATCTCTTCACTGCTCTTTCACTATCACAATTACATGTACATCATATTTCACATCATATCACTATATCACTATTTGCTATTCTTGTCTCTTTTCTTCTTTACAATTTACAATTACATTTATACAAGTTATTAAGACTAATAACTTTTCAAGTCAGCTACCATATTACAAAATAACTTTATTCAAGGGTTAACATCTAAGATGTCATCCCTTTATATTGTTAAGTCATTATTTTGATAAACAAAATAATCCCTTAACTCTTTATCAATTATGTCTTCAAAATCTATCCTGTCGGCTTAACATTGTCTTCAGTAAAACTATCATAACTCCTTCTGTACATGCCATACTGACTTGTGCTCTGAGATGAGTCATCAGTATTCACCATAGAGTCTATGTTCAAGTGCAAAAGCACTGAACTTACACCAATCAATGTCACCAAACAAAACTATCTGCTGGTTCATTGACAAAAACACACTATCTCATACTTAGACAATTTTACATTGCACTCTGACATACTAGCTCTCTAACCTATGCAATCTTCATGTAGATCATGACATACTAGCTCTCTGACCTGTGCAATCTAGAAATGACTTACATCCTTGAGAGTCACAAAATTGATACTATGGTATTTTGGTTGATATACTTGACTGTGACTTTAATTCCTTCAAATTAGTTCTCTTCGCTATGAAATGGTACAGACTACGACTCAATAAAAATGATCCTAATAGAACTATTATTGAACATGACAATGGATTTTCAATGATTAATACAAGGTTGTTTAAGCCAGTTGGAGAAGAGCCATATGTTCTTCCAAGCCAAAGTGAACAAGTATTTTACTCAGAGGTTCCACATAAATCAGGTTGGTCATTTGTTGTTAGAAATGATCCAAGAGAAAGGCCGATAAAGTATAATGTGATGGAATAAGATACCAAGGAAGATGAAGTCGAAGATGATGTAGATGATGACCATGATCGAGAGCTAGTCAAAGAAGAATATGAAGAAGAAGAAGACAATGATGATGCTGCTACTAATGATGACGACGATGATGACGATGAGGATGATGATGATGATGATGATGATGATGATTATGATGATGATGATGATGATGATGATGATGATGATGATGATGATGATGATGATGATGATGATGGTGATGATAATGGTGGTGATGATGTTGTCGATGATGACAATCTTGATGATGAGATGGATGAAGAAGAATATCAATGACATTAATGAAATGTACATTTATGCAAGATGTTTGGCATGTTCTAATAATTTTTTTATATGTACTACTCTTATTCACCTTGTTTTATATGTCCTACTTATATCTTTTATCTTTTCTTAAGAGAAATTTCATTCTAAAAGAGTGTATTTAATCTCTATATGCTTAAACAACCTCACTCGTTAAGACTATTCTCATTTGTAGTAGGCATAAAAAGAATCAAATCACTTGAAAGACACAAGTATTTATACATGCACAAATTAGTGATGTGATTAAGCCATTAAGAATGAATGCTGGATGTTGGCAGTCATTCTGTAGTAGTTGTTGTTGCATTCATGACTATGATTGTCATTGATGTCAACACAGTGATCTTCTGGAGACTAGCAGAGAAGTAGACAATGTTTTGATTAGCGCATGTGGGATATTGCAGTTGGAACTATGCAATGTTGATGTTATACTCTTTGAAAGGCTATTTGTCTATGGTTAAGAGCGCAGATAGTAATTCATTGATTCATGAAATTTATGAGTATTTTGGTAAAAGTAGTATTCAGGCAGTGTTCCTGAGTAGTAGTTTGTGGAAATCGGATGATATCTCCTAATCGGGATGGAATCTAGTTTTGCGTAGTTAAAGGGAAGTTTGAGACACATTTATGGTGACATGGCTCATAGCACAAACTTTGAGGTCACACGAGTGAATAGTTATTGCATTTGGAAGTTGACAGTTTTATGTAATTATGATGTAGCATATGGAAACTTTTATTTTGTCTTTGTGTGCTGACTCATTTGTAATTATTTGAGTGTGGTATAAAGGAAGGAATGTTTTTCCTTATTGTATTTAGTTGATATATTAAAGTAGTATGAGCATGGTTTTGGTTGCATGCGAATGTAAGCATGAAGTGAAGAAAAGATCCTGAGAGGTTGTGAAAGCGAAATTGTGCAGGAAGACATGCGAAGTATAGAGATCTGAAATTGAGATTTGGTGTAGCAGTGAGTGCGGTTTGGCACAGTAAGAAGGTAACATATTTCATATTATTTTTTTGAATAATATTAAGGTTATTTGGATAGTGAGTTCAGTGATCTTACCCTGAAGTTGTTTGGGTAGTGGGTCCTTCTATCTTCTATAACTCTTAACAGGGTTAGAATATTTTAACAGGGATTCAAAATCTCCTAATAGGGATTTATATGTACTGAATGTATTTCATAAGACTCCTAACAAATTCCATCCTCTCACAAGGAATATTGATATTAGTGCATATTTTGTGGGCATCATTCCCACTGGGGTTTACTGTTTGATCAAGAGGTTCCCTTGTCAACATATCTTGTGTTATTGTGTCATTGTGTATGAATATCTTTGTATGGTTAGTAATTGCATTACTTACATGGTTAAATGTTGTTGAAGATGTTAAAAGTTATAATTATCTGATAACTAATTCCCCCCCCCCCCCCTCCTCTCAGTTATCTTGGTGGACTTTACTTTCTAACAATTGGTATTAGAGCAACAGGTCCTTGAAAGGAAAGTTTAACAGCTTAAGGAGATCCATGGCGAATTTCAGGAAAGAAAGCCCTAAGTTTGATGGAGTAAATTTTGATAGCTGGAAGGAAAAGATGAAGACACATCTATTGTGTTTAGGACCAGGCTATTGGTTGATTACAAAGAATGATAGGACTATAATTGAAGAAGACAATCTTGAAACAAGTACTAAAGATGAGGTAGATCTATTCATGTGTAACATACTTGCAAGAGAAGCACTCTTGACATCACTTCCAGAGAATGAATATAGTCAGGTAAAATGTTTTAAGAAATCTAATGAAATTTGGAAAGTTTTACACTCTACTTTTGAAGGTGATGAACATGCAAAAAGAGCTAGATTACATAATTGGATATGTGCATTTGAAGATATTAGAATGATGGAAGATGAATCTATTAGAAGCTATATTGGTAGAATGTCAGAAATTTTTGCAGGAATAAAATCTTGTGGAGGATCAAAGACAGAGAATGAAGTGATATAGAAAATTTTGAGGACGTTGACTCCTGTATTTAAGCAGACAACGCAAATGATTGAACAAGTTATACCTTGTACTACAAACTTTACAAGAGAGACTCTTCTTAGAAGATTGGAAGCAGCAGAGATGAACTTGAGGTTATCAGGAGACTTACTTAGAATGGAGACAACATTCAACGCTCTTAGTATTCCCCCTATTTTGTCAAGAAGTAGAGTGTGAGTGGGGATTATGCCAGCAGCAGCAGATCTAGAAATGAAGAAGATAAGAAGATTGAAGAAGGTATTTCCTTGCTTGTGAAAAGAGAACCAGACGGTAAGAAAACTTTTAAATGTTGGACTTGTCAAGAATATGGTCATTTTGCATCAAAATGTCCTAAGAGAGTTAAGAAGTACAGAAATAATTTCAAGCCTAGAAGATCTAATGAATGTTATTATGCTAATAATGAAAATCTTGAACCTAGTATAGAAAGAACTTTGAGTGGAAGTGATACTGAGAATAATGATAAAATAGGATTTGTAGCAATTAAAGAAGAAAATTTTGAATCTGATGTTGAAGAAGAAAAAGCATTAGTTTCCCAAGTTGAAAAGAAAGCTGATTGGATTATAGATAGTGATTGTTCACATCATATGATTGGTGATATGAAGAAGTTCATAAAGTTTAACAATTATGATGGAGGAGTTGTTAGAGTTGGTAACAATGCACCTTGTTTGATTAAAGGTATAGGATCTATTACTCTTGATGGAAAGACTAATACTGATGATGTTTACTTTGTTGATGGATTGAAACATAATCTTTTGAGTGTTGGACAGTTAGTGGATAAGGGATATCAAGTTTGGTTTACTGAGAAAACTTGTGTGATAAAGGATAAAGATGGAAATCCAATTGGAACTGGATCTAGAACCAGAGGTAATGTATTTCAGTTGGATCCTACTGAGATGACATGCTTGATTACTAAAATTGATGACAGTTGGTTATGGCATAGAAAGTTTTGTCATATAAACTTTGATAACATTGTGAAAGTGAGTACTACACTTGCAGAAAGGGATTTGTCTAAAATTTGGAAGCCTACTAACATGATTTGCAAAGAATGTGTGATGGCTAAACAGAAGAGAAGTTCATTTCCTAGTAAGAAGTTCACATCGGCAGAGAAGTTGGAGATTGTTCATACAGACTTGAGTGGTCCTACCAGGACTAGAGGATTCTATGGAGAAAGGTATTTTATGATTCTTGTTAATGATTTTACAAGAATGATGTGGATTGCATTTTTGAAAAAAAAATATGAAGTATTTGATAAGTTTAAGATCATTAAGAATAAAGTTGAGAATGAATCTGGAATGAAGATTAAATGTTTGAGATCTGATAGAGGTGGAGAATTTACTTCTAGAGATTTTAACACTTTTTGCGAAGTGAATGGTATTAAGAGAGTTTTCAGCCCCTAGAAAACCTAAACAAAATGGTATTGCAAAAAGGAGAAATAGGTCAGTAACTAAAGCAGCAAGAGCTATGTTATTTGAGAATAACTTGGCGAAGACATTTTGGAGAGAAGCAGTGAATACAACAGTATATACAATGAACAGAGTACAAATCAGAGCAGACACAGATAAGACACCTTATGAATTATGGTTTGGACATGCACCCTCAGTTAAGTATTTTAGAATTTTTGGAAGCAAATGTTATATAAAGAGAGATGATGATATTGAAAAGTTTGATCCTAGAAGTGATGTAGGTTTTTTTCTTGGATATTCTTTGAAGAGCAAAGCTTATAGATGTTACAATAAGAGAACTAAAAATATTGTTGAGAGCGCAAATGTTAAAATTGATGAGAATTTTAAAATTCAGGAAAGAATGCTTGATTATGAATCTAATGAAGAAGCTAATCCTCAGCCTAACATTGAAACTATTGAATTATTCTATGAGACTGACAGTGAATTGTTGAATGAGAATCATACTGCAGAAGAAACTAGAGAAGAAACCAGAGAAGAATCTATAGTTGAAGCAAGATCTGTGACTATGACACTGAACAAGTATCTATCTAGACATCATCTTGTTGAACAAGTTATTGGAAGTTTGGACAGAGGAGTTATGACTAGAAATAAGGTACATTTATGTTTGATTTCTCAAATTGAACCTAAATCTACTAATGAAGCTTGTGAAGATGAACATTGGATTAATGCTATGAAAGAAGAACTAGATCAAATTGAAAAGAACAAGACATGGGACTTGGTTCCTAGACCTAAAGACAAGAATGTGATTGGAACTAAATGGGTATTTAGAAATAAGATGAATAAACAAGGAGAAGTAGTAAGAAACAAAGCAAGACTAGTATGTAAGGGATACTCGCAATAAGAAGGAATTGACTATGAAGAAACCTTTGCACCAGTAGCAAGACTTGAAGCAGTAAGAATGTTTTTGGCTTATGCAGCTTTTAAGAAATTCAAAGTGTATCAGATGGATGTGAAGTTCGCATTTCTAGATGGTGAATTGGAAGAAGTCTACATTGAGCAGCCTGAAGGTTTTCCTTTGACTCAACAAGGAGATATGGTATGTAAACTAAAGAAAGCATTATATGGACTAAAGCAAGCACCTAGAACTTGGTATGCTAGATTGGATAAGTATTTGTTGAAATTGGGATTTACTAAAGGAAAAATAGATAGTAATCTGTACACAAAAGAAATTGAAAATGTAATGTTAGTTATAGTTATTTTTGTTGATGACATTATCTTTGGAGGAGAAGATGAAGCTAGTGACAAATTTGCTGATGAAATGAAGACAGAATTTGAAATGAGCATGATTGGTGAGATGAAATACTTTTTGGGATTATAGATAACATAGAACAATGATGGTATCTTTGTTAGCCAGACAAAGTACTTGAATGATTTGCTAAAAATATTTGGAATGGAAAACTATAAACCAGTTGGAACACCTATGGTTATAGGACACAAACTATCAAGAAAAGATGAAACACCAGCAGTTGAGCAGAAGAAATACAGATCCATGATTGGAGGATTGCAGTACTTAACACACACTAGACCGGATATACAACATTTAGTTGGCATGGTAGTAATATTTCAAGCTGAACCTAGAGAGTCACATTATGCAGTAGTAAAGAGGATATTGAGATATTTAAGAGGCACAATGGACTATGGATTGTGGTATGAAAAATTTGATGATTTCACCCTATGTGCATACACCAATGTTGATCGGGGAGGTAGTGTTGATGATAAGAAAAGCACCAGTGGTGGAGCCTTTTTTCTTGGAGGAAGATTGGTCTCCTGGTTGAGCAAGAAGTAGAATTGTATTTCACAGAGTACAGTAGAAGTAGAATATGTAGCAGCAGCAAACAATTGTAACCAGATAATTTGGATGAAGCAGATGCTAAAGGATATTGGAATTAAGTTTATTGAGCCTATTTTCATACATTGTGACAACACCAGCACAGTCAATATGTCTAAGAATCCTGTATTGCATTCTAAGACTAAGCATATAGAGATCAAGTATCATGTTGTAAGAGAGAAAGTTGCTTTGAAAGAAGTCAGACTGGAGTACATAAGCACAAAGGAATAGATAGCAAACATATTTACAAAGCCTTTGCCTAAGGATACATTTGAGTATCTGAGAGGTATGCTTGGGGTTATGCTCCAGTCTAGTTTTGAGTAATGATGCAGTTGGTTGCATCTATCCAGTGGTATATGAGCCCTATCTTTTTTTGGATTGGATGTTGGTACTTCCTCTATGGGGGAGTATGTGTATCTGAGTTAAGTCATGAGGACTCTTGTGAATGTATTTTCTGAAACAGTGTCTTTGGACATTGAGTTGTTGTTGACATAGTGATGAAATTTTTGTCATTGATGTCAATGGGGGAGAAGTATACATGAAAAAAAATATAGAACATCTATTGGAGAGAACTTAATAGGATAACGAAGCAAGATTTGATTGATGAAGAAGATTTGAAGAACTTTCAGAGTATCAGTGCAACAGTGCAACAGTATTGGATTTTTGGAACATTGGATGTTTTTCATCTATGTTGCCATCAATGCCAATGGGGGAGATTGTTAGGAATGGATGCTAGATGTTGGAAATCATTCTATAGAAGTTGTTGTTGCATTCATGACTATGATTGTCATTGATGTCAACACAGTGATCTTCTGGAGACTAGCAGAGAAGCAGACAGTGTTTTGATTAGCGCATGTGGGATATTGCAATTGGAGCTATGTGATGTTGATGTTATACTCTCTGATATGTTATTTTTCTATGGTTAAGAGCGTAGATATTAATTCATTGATTCATGAAAGTTATGAGTATTTTGGTAAAAGCAGTATTCAGGCAATGTTCTTGAGTAGCGGTTTGTGGAAATCGGATGATATCTCCTAATAAGGATGGAATCTAGTTTTGCACAGCTAAAGGGAAGTTTGAGACACATTTATGGTGATTTGGTTCATAGTGCAAACTTTGAGGTTGCACGAGTGAAGAGTTATTGCATTTGGAAGCTAACAGTTTTATGTAATTCTGATGTAGCGTATGGAAACTTTTATTTTGTATTTGTGTGCCAACTCATTTGTAATTATTTGAGTGTGGTATAAAGGAAGGAATGTTTTTCCTTATTGTATGTAGTAGATATATGAAAGTATTATGAGCATGGTTTTGGTTGCATGCGAATGTAAGCATGAAGTGAAGAAAAGAGCCTGAGAGGTTGTGAAAGCGAAATTGTGAAGGAAGACATGCAAAGTACAAAGATCTGGAATTGAGATTTGGTGTAGCAGTGAGTGCGGTTTGGCACAGTAAGAAGGTAACATATTTCATATTATTCTATTGAATAATATTAAGGTTATTTGGACAGTGAGTTCAATGATCTTACCCTGAAGCTATTTGGGTAGTGGGTCGTTCTGTCTTCTATAACCCCTAACAGGGTTAGAATCTTTTAACAGGGATTCAAAATCTCCTAACAGGGATTTATATGTACTGAATGTATTTCATAAGGCTTCTAACAAAGTCCATCCTCTCACAAGGAATATTCATATTAGTGCATCATTTGTGGGTATCATTCCCACCAGGGTGTACTCTTTGATCAAGAGGTTCCCTAGTCAACATATCTTGTGTTATTGTGTCATTGTGTATGAATATCTTTGTATGGTTAGTAACTGCATTACTTACATGGTTAAATGTTGTTGAAGGTGTTAAAAGTTATAATTATCTGATAACTGATTCACACCCCCCCCCCCCCCCCCCGCCCCCCTCTCAATTATCTTGGTGGAATTTACTTTCTAACATAAGCAAATTACCTTTCTTTATAATTTTCTGGGGTATTTTTTTATATCAATGCATTTAATCTAAATACTATCTTATGAGTGTTGCTTCTACTAATTTTCTATTTCCTTGCACAACAATAATGTTAAATAGATAATGTCCAAAGACTTCAACTTAGCCAAAAAATGTCCAAGTCTACATTAGTATGTTTCCTTTTATTGTAATTATAATTAGTATGAATGAACAAAATAATGACAATGCAATATTTGTGATGATGCAATATTTGTCAAAATAGCATCGATGACTTCAATCAATGTGCCTATGTGTTAATGTGGTGTTGGCCCATGCATGTTGAAGATGTCACGCACAACAAGTAACCCTGGTCGTCAATTTTGGGTTTGCCCAAATAGAAAAAAGGTCTGGATACATAATTATATTTTCGGTGCGTCGATGAAACGACATTTACATCTACCTCATCTACATCTATAGCTGATGTAGGAAATGAGTGCAACTTGTGCAAGGCTCGAGAGGCAACTAGTGCTGCCAAGATTGCTTCAATGGCGAAAGCAGAAATCATATTTTTGTGATGCCTTCTTTGTGTACTTTGTGCACTACTTTGTTGGGACCATATGCATAAATGTGGTTAATAGAGGGCTATTGTAGATACTAATTCTTTTTTAGAATTTCAAGTAGATATGTTGGACATATTTTGATAAACTCAAACTTTTTTGTTGTTTATGACTTTGTTGTGATTTTCAATATAAAAATTAAACAAAATTAAAAATTAACCTTATTATGTTCATTTAAATGCATTTAACACAAAAAACAAATTTACAAAACTGAACCAATGACATGTTTACAACAAAGGTCTAATAGAACTCCCAAGAATTCTTAAACATGTGTTATCTGATATGATGAATTCTTAAACAATTAAGGTTGGAATAGACATAGTTATTCACATTTTTTTGTGGGGTACAAGGAAGATTTGGCTAGGTCAAATCTTCCTTCATGCTAGCAGTCTGCAGAACTAGACCTTTATTAAGAATTCATCATATCAAATAAAGTATGTATAAGAATTGTTGGGACTGGTCCTTTGGTGTGTATTAAACAGAATAGAATTTTTAGCATATTATTATCATTCTATTTCTTTGTGGTAAACATGCCATTGGTTCAGTTTTGTAGCACTATATCAAAAACAACAAAAACAACAAAGTTCTTGCATAAACAAGTAAAACTAATGCCTAGAAATGTTCCTATGTTACCATGAAGAAAAGCTCACATTCTAAACTTTCAAATCAATACACTAGTGTTTAGACTATACCTACGGGACAATGTACTCCAAAATTACAAAGAAATTAAGTTTCGTTCATTGATTGTATTACAAATTCAAATTAGTAGTACATCTCAACATTGTTCTCCCCTCTCCACTCACGTGGGTTTCTTCCAAATAGACTACCCTCTACAAATAACTGATTAGAATCTATTAACCAACCTTCTAACTGTCAAATCATTATGCTTTCAAATCAATTACCTATCGGCATATCCCTTGCGAGGGAGAGAAGCCAAACACAAAGAACATGCACATAAACATGACAGCTGAAAAACTTAAATGGAATATACCAAGAAGTACCAAATGATGAATGCTCAATTGTTGTAATGGCAAAGCATCAGAACCGTCCATTTTTAGAACTTGATTTTCTAGTTTAAATGATTTTTCTATAGTCGTAATGATTTTTCTAGAACTTGATTTTCTAGTCTTAGTGATTTTTCTATAGTCCTAATGATTTTTCTATAGTCTTAATGATTTTTCTTTTGTCTTAATGTTTGTTTCTCTTGATAAATTAGGCCTTGAATTTGAATTTTTGTTCACTATTTTATTTCAGCTTGATATTTCATTCATTTTTCATATACACAGAGACTACACATGCTGATAAAAAAATGAGCTATTTGATTATTCACTATTCATGATTGTAAATGGTCAATATTTCTGATGGTACTCCTTAGTGTATTCCATTTAAAAATAATCATATTTCTATGACTATGATATATGTCCCTCTATGGGCCTATGAATTGTGGGCTTAGTTCCATGTTTTCTTTCATTCTTGCATTTGAAATGTTAATGGGCTGTATACAGAGGTATTATGTGTATCGTTGTTGGTGATTATTTAATTGTGGTATTTCCTTTTTTATAAGTATTCTTTGTTTGTTGGGCATATTGATTATAAGTACTTGAGGTATCAGGTTATTGATACCCCTGGTATTTTGGACCACCCCTTGAGGCATCAATGTGGCATGCGAGAGGTTGTTAGAGCAGAAAGTGGAAATTAAGATGAAGTCAAAGAAGATCAGTAGTTGTCTCAATAGGATTCATGTTGCAATGCCCAAGATGGGAGATGGGAAATAGAGGCCCACTTGTATTCCTCAAGATATTTTTGATGACAGGACACATTCTGCCAAGGAGGCCATGAAGCTAGAGAAGGATATTGAGAATGAAAATGGTGGGGCTGGAGTTTACTCTACAAGCTTGAAGAAGCAGTATATTTTGGAAAATGAAGAGTGGAAAGAAGATGATATTCTTGAGATCATGGATGGACACAATGTTGTAGACTTTATTGATCCAGATATCTTGTAGAGGCTTGAATAACTGGAGAGGGAAGAAGGGCTCAGGATGGCAGCTGAGGGTGATGAGGATGATGACATGGGGGAAGTGGAGTTTATCCTGATGAAAAGGAAGCTTTGGCTACAATTAGAAAGAAGAAGAGTACTGCAGAGAGTAGGCCTAACATACCAAGGAAGTTTGACAAGAATAAGGAATATGGCTTAAATAGAATGAGAAGACATCTTTCTAGCCTGGGCTTGGATCCTTTGGCAATTAGCTTGATAATAGATGAAGCAGATGAGAGCTGAGCAATTAGCTTCCCAAGAAAAATCTCCTAAATGAACTATGTGTACCCCAATTCCTTTTCCCTCTACGCGCACCCAAAGGAAAGTTTGAAACAACAAGGGTAAGGCTTAAAGAAGTCCATTTTGCAACAACTATAGACTGTGATGCAAAATTAACTTCTTTAAGCCTTACCCTTGTTGTTTCAAATTTATCATTTGGGAACACACAAAGGGCACAGGAATTGAGGTACACATAGTTCATTTATGGGACTTTTCTTGGAAAGCTAACTGCTCATCTGACATCTACTTCATTATTATGAAGCTAATTGCCATATGATCCAGGCCCAGGCTAGAAATATGTCTTCCCAAACACATGAAAAACATGCACATAAACACGACAACTGAGAAACATAAAATGTAGATATCACAACAGCTCAGAAACATAAATGTAGGCATCATGGTCACAATTTTTTGGAGACACAACATAATTGAATGGTATACCCAGACAATGCAACTCAACTATCACTCCTCTGGTTCCAAATCGACACTGCAGGAAATGAAACCCATAGATAAGGAATAAATTTAGAGAGTGGAGGAGGGCTATAATGACCAAAATAATATAGGGTCCCTATATTATTTTGGTCATTATGACCCTCCTCCTTCACTCTCTAAATTTATTCTTTATCTATGGGTTTTGTTTCCTGCAGTGTGGACTTGGAGCTAGAGGAGTAGTGGTATACCACTCAATTATGTTGTGTTTCCAAACAATTGTGACCATGATGCCTACATTTATGTTTCTTAGCTGTTGTGTCCCAGGACCCTTTATGACCCTTTATGATCCCTAAGAATACATCTTAGAGGTCTTAAAGTGTCGTAAAGGGTCATAAGAGGACCCTAGGGGGGGTAGATGAGCTTCCACCTTCATGCGATTGGCCTTGTTAAGTAGAGAATGTTAAACTATCCTCGAAACAAAGAGAAGGTCAATAATTTAAGATCTCAATCCATGTACGACAAATATATATTTCTTTTTAAAAATAGTGTGAGCCATCGCAATTATGACAGAAACCACAGAATAACCGACAACAAAACTAAAAGTGACAGCTATATATCAAAAACATCAATCACTTCAAGGAGCAATGATCACTTCATCTCGCCTCAAGAAGTCTTGACCTAAGATCAAGTCATATTGATCCATCTCAATGGCTACCAAATCAACAGATCTCTGCCAAGAACCCAGTTGCAAAGAAACACCACAGATCACACCGCGAACCCGCTGCGAAGAGACATCCAATGTCTCATAAGTCATAACAAATGACCTACTTTCTGTAATCCAACTCTCTCAGCTTGGTTCACAAAGAAGAAGACTTCTCCCAAGTCATCACATACACCATAGTGATCTATGAATCACCAATGTGCAAGTTTTGCATGTCACTCTCTTGACATCACATCTAACTCATTCGAAACTATGGCAAAAATGATAGACGATCCCATTGATCCGTCACAAATCGATCTCCACAACAACGTAAAGAGTAGCTCGATTCTGTCTTCAAGCTGGTCAATGCACAATCTACTCAAACTCCAAGTCAAGTCACTGCTACACTTCGTAGGAACAAAGCACATCCAATTCAGACCAAAGAAGTCAAGAAGTCACTTGAATCAGATCCAAATGCAATCAGGTCAACATATATCCCACGAACACATCAGGAAGAATGCATCTTTAATTGTCGCACTAGCTTCTTGTGCTGGAGTAGTCACTCTCAAAAATCTCAATTCGGTTAGATTCATTCCAAATCTAAGTCTCTAGACTCGACTCAATAATCCATGAGCCGCTACCGAATCTACTGCAAAGTCATCTCCGAATGACAACCAAATCACGAGAAGGAATAAAAGACCTCGACTCACCAAACCACCTTGCAAGTCGATCGAGATCCAAAAGTAATGCAGCCAGCTGGAACCCAATTTGCAACCAGCTCAAACCAGATCTGCAAGAACAATCGATACCAACTCGATCAACAAATATATATTTTTTTCAAAAATAGTGATTTCTGTCACAACTACGATGGTCAAACAAAACTGACGTCTAGCTGTTGGAAACATCCAACAACCATATGTCACATGTACAACACCGCCATTGGCAAAAGTGTAAAATCGATGGATATTTGTCAGACACTTCCGACAGCTATGCGTCACATGTACAACATTGTCGTCACCAAAAAACTACAAATGATAGAAATCCACTGGCAAATTACAATAGGTAACTGTTGCATACGTAGCATCGTTGTCAGTAAAAAACTAAGAATGACGGATCTACATCATACACTTTCGACAAGTATCTGTCGCATGTATAGCATCTCTATCAGAAAACAAACTGTAAATGACGGCTACCCATCGGAACATTTTGACGGGTGGCATTTGTAGTTTTTTGTGATAGATATACGTCGAAATTGAGACGGCCACAAATAGGCCCGATGGTATGTTCGCCTTGTTGACATCCCCTTTTTGCAATAGTAGTAGTCATCGTAATTACGACACCAATCGTGGCCGTCATTTTTTTTTACTACAAAACTACGACATCGGGTGGTGTCTTTTTATCGATGGTATACTGTCAGAATTCTGATGGTTTTCCATCAGAAAAAGGTCTCAAATGTACTAGTGGCCTCAAGTAAGCACCTAGAGCTTGGTATGCTAAAATGGATTCTTATCTTTTTTCTCAAAATTTCATGAGATGCAAATCTGATCCAAATGTTTATATGATGCGAACATCTGACTCTTTGTTGCTCATAGCACTCTATGTAGATGATTTACTAATAACAGGTGATTCAACCACCGCCATTGTTGCAACCAAAGAAACTTTGCATGATAGATTTTCCATGACAGACATGGGTCTCCTCAACTTTTTTCTTGGTCTTGAAATCAGCCAAAATGAATCAGGTATCAAAGTTACTCAATCCAAGTATGCAAGAGATCTTTTGGTTCGGTTTCACATGAGTGATTGTAAGCCAGCAGCCACACCTTTCCTATCAGGGGTCAAGCTTGAGGATGACAAGGATACACCATTGGTTGATTGCACACTCTACCATCAACTTGTGGGGAGTCTTCTCTATCTCACTCACTCTCGTCCAGATCTATCATATGCAGTGGGTGTCTTTTCTAGATATATGCAGGGGCCTCATGAGCTACATTTGAAAGTTAACAAGCGTATATTTTGCTATGTTCAGGGAACCATTGACTATGGGATTCATTATTCAACTGGATGTACATTGGATCTCATTGGCTATACTGATTTTGATTGGGCTGGTGATAGTATTGATCGTAAATCCAGTTCAGGATATGTTCTCAGTTTGGGATCTGGTCCCATTTGTTGGTCAAGTAAGAAGCAATCTTCCATTTCTTCATCATCTATAGAGGCTGAATATAGAGGTGCAGTCAATGTTACCATTCAGGCTATTTGGTTGCAGAACTTCCTGACTGAGCTTGGTGTCTCTTTTCATAGTCCAACTGTAATTTGGTGTGACAATCAGAGTACACTGGCAATATATAGAGATCCATTACAACGACAACGGACAAAACACATTGAGATACACATGCACTACATCCGAGATTTGATCCATGATGGCATCATAGATTTGCAGTATTGTCCCACGTCTCACCAGATTGTTGACATTTTCACGAAGAAATTCACCGAGTAGAAGTTTCACTTTCTTTGAGATCTTCTTGGGGTGAAAGGAACTGTAACATAGTAGTTTTCTCATTTTGTTAGCATCTATTTTGAGGGGGGGTTTTTTCTTCCCACTAGGTTTTCCCTCTTTCCTCTTTCTCTCCTTAAGCTTTCTTTTGTCTTCCGTTAGAAATGAGGGGGGGTGTTAGTGCTTAGTTCCAACTTCAGTCTGTTTTCTTCGTAGACTTGAGTTCTTTGCTTAGTGTTAGGCTTGTTCCATTTTTTACTGCCCAATCTGAGGTTGTTAATGCAGACTGATCCTCAATTCTCACATCTTGTTGACTGTCAATCACCGCTAATGCATCAGTTAATTCCACCTTTTACTACTGCGTAAGTTTAGATGAGTTCTTTTTTTGAAGATTGTAAAAGATAGCTTTGATTAATTATTCGGTGTGTGAATAATCAGAAATAATTATTGTAATGCTCTGGCTTTCTTGCTGCTCTGTTATTGCTCTATTATTTCTCTTATAATCTGCATAATTTGTTTTTCTTTTCCTTCTAATTGCTCTATGCAGTTATAGCTGCAAATTTTACATTATACACATGATTATGCATTCGATAGTAGTGAAAAGCTATTGAATATTTAATGCAAATCATATGAAAACCTCCCATTAACTTTGGACAAAATTGAAAACCTTAATACAGGGTGAGAAAATCGATCATTTTTTAGATTTTGTCAAATCGTAGACTTTAGATTAATGTCAAATGAGCAGAATTAGCACCGCTATAGTATATAATAATCTATATATGTTTTCAAAAAAATTCAAAGAGGAAATTATTAAATATTTAATCATTTTAATCGAGGGAAGGAAATTATTATTAGATATAATAAATTATATTTTATTTTTAATAAATGAATAAAGTTTTATTTAATATTTGCAGGACTGGTCAAAGAGCATAGTTTACATAAATCATGTGCTTTCAAAATTCGATTAATGTATTTAAATGATATAGCATTTGTTCCTACGCCTTTGGTGGAATACCATTCATTTTAATTCAAATCGTTTGTTTTCTAAGCCGGGTCTAACGGGAACAACGTAAGAGATGCTAAGGTGGTCGGGCCCACAGCGCACATTAAAACATAGACATTTCTACTTTTAAGAATTTATTTTACTGTTACCATTTGCGTTAAGGCCTTCCGTTACGTCCATAATTGCCGATAGGCTATTGGAGTGGAAGAATTTCACCGGGAAAACATCTCATACGGAAAAATATTTCCCATCACACGTTGGACTCGGGAAAAGAGAGGCCCGCTGATGCCGGAATTGATGACGGTTAATAAACACAAATAGATGACGAGTCAGCATAGTATAAGGTAAGCATCGCCCATCTTTAAGATTTAATGTTCATTGTTCAACCATTAAAAGCTTGCCATCATGAATTTTGTCGATATGTCTGAACAGACTGATCGATATGACTGGTCGTAGGGTCAATTTCCACTGACGACACCGCCCTCGTACAGTAGTTTCCTTTGTTTGTAATCTATGTTTCGGGAGCCTTTTGGCTCTATGTCAAATTTATTGGGCTGCAGATTGGCATTGCGGACAACTATTTATGAAGTTTTTGCTACTGCCCTCAACTTTTTAAATATCAGTTTTGTGATATTGCTATTAAGATTCAATTGTGTAATTTTTTGAGTCAAATTCATTGACCCATGTTTCATGAGTAGCGGTTCACAAGAACCCATCTCTCATGAGAATGAATGGAACACTTAGCGTACATTACATCTAGATGACACTCATAGAGGTGAACCACCAAGGCTTCTCTGGAGAACACCCATCCAGTACTACTCTAGGTCGAGTGCCCTTAACGACAGGGTTTCTTCCATGGCTAAGCTCAATCTGCTTGAAACCCCATTCATCTTGATAGAGTCATTCATTTGTTTACTCATTCAATAAATATCATTGAATTTGATAAGCATAAAAGATTATCTTTACTCTTGAATTTATCGATGGTAGAAAATTGACAATATTTATTATTTATAAAATTTTACATAGTTTTATATAGAGTAATTATTAGTAAATGAAAGATAAAATATTATTTGATTAATTAATTTTATGTTTTTGTTTATATTTTATTGTATTCTCATTTTGAGGAGATGGCATATAATTGCTCTTAATTTTAAAAATAATTATATATATATATTTTTAAGAAAACTCTCTCTAAATTTATAGACAGTTAATTTCTATATTTATAGAAACAGGCAAAATTCAAGTTCTTAAAATATTGTACAAGCTCTCTGGAGTGAAGGCTGTTTAAATATGATTTCAATAACAGGGGAAGGAATATGTGTTAATGCTTAGAGCCCTGTTTATTTGGATTATTCCCATTGTAATCGTAAAGAATAATTTTTTTTAGAATTTTTTAAGGAGGAGGAGGGTCATGTTGATTTGAATCTTCTTCACATGCTTTCATTTTCTGATAAATAAGGACACCAAAATAAAGAATGTATCTCATAATATATCATACGATAACACATCAAAACTTTCATAGAATAGAATTAGATTAGCAATTGTAGACATGAACTCAGATGTACTATTTTATCAAAATCAATAAAAATAACCATTTTTCTATCTCACTTGTGATAAGAAGGTCCAATTCTTATTCAATTATTCCCTTGGATAAATCTATTTCATTGGATTGCCTCATTGTGCAACTCTTATGTTATTGTGATTTCAAAATTAGTTGCAATCAGAGCATCAATTAGAAAGATTGGTTTTCAAACTTCTCTATGTCTTATTGGTCTCTTAGAGTTAGAGTTAAATTCAGTAGGACTAATTGTAACTATATGGTTTGAAAATCACAATTCATACAAACACACCTTTGAGGTGATGGCCATGTTTCTAATAACAAGTTACTAATACTATCTCCAAGGTTGTACATAGGATTGAAATTAGATTGGCTCTATTGCCTAAGTAGAACAAAGGCAATGATCTTATTAGTTATTGGATATAGACATTTGATTCATTGTTTAAATTTTGTCATATTCTATTCAACATTCATTTGCAGAAGCAATATATTTGAAAGCATTCTTTCAAAAGCAATATTATTAAAGTGTTCTTATAGCATTCAAATATTCAATTGTTGTGACATTCACCATTCGATCATTCTCAAGATTTTCACTTTCCATCTTGAGAGATCACCTAAAGTTATGAATACAATATACTATCTTCAATAAAATCCTTCAACCAATAGAAAAGGGTTGAGGTATAGGCCTACCATCCTTAGACCTACAGAGCCAGAATTGCAGAGGTTCCAACCTTATGCTTGGTTGAACCTGTCAATTGGCCAAATTACTTTGGTTTCCAATCATTGGATTGGCATGTCCATAGGAAATTTAATCTGTTTATTTGAGAACCAACAGATGGGTGACTCTAACAGGTATAGAGATTGTAAAGAACCCCTTAAGATTTTTTGGTATCAAACAAGTGTAGAGAAGTGGGCATTTATTTGATTTGTTGAAGCATCTGATAGTTTTCTAAAATTTTGATTTTGTAGAGATTCTAATCACTTTTATTGCCCCATCCAAGTCACATAATACCACAAGATTAGATACTCTGCTAGGGAGAGTTACTCACATTTGCATTGTGAAGATACCCATAGATTCTTGTTTCGTAGACCAAGATTGAATGATCTATGTAGAATCTACTAGAAGAAAATAAATCATAATTATCAAAAAAATTTCCTTGAAGAGAGGTGGCAACTCTATTCAATAATCATTTCAGTCAGTAACTCTACTGAGGGAGAAGATCTAGAGGGAGATGAAAATTCCTCCCTTCGATAGAAGTATAAAGTTTATTACAAAATGTTTTAAATCTTGATTAAGAGATTTTTAATTCTGGATGGCATTAGGCCATTGGATCTTAGAGGATTTAAATGCAATGCCAATGAGTCTTTCTCAAAAACTTCACAAGTTATACTTAATTTTCATGGTAAATATGGTAAGTTAGAAGTTGAATATTTAGATGAATTCTATACATTCATAGAAGATTATGAGATCTATGAAGAGGATCAGGGTATGAGGTTATATGCCAACACATTGAAAGACAATGCAAGAGAGGCATATGAATCACTACCTACATAGAGCATCTCAATGTAGAGGGAGTTTGAGAAATGGTTCTTATATGAATTTCATTATGTAAGTGAAGGATAAAACATGTATTGTGAACAGGATGAAAATCAAAATTGTATTATAGAAGAAGAACCTTATATGTCTCCCTTAGATGAATTTATCAATTTGGAAAGGTATGAAGATGGGTCTAAAACCAATTTGTTCATAAGAATGGTAAGTATTTATTAGGAGATACCATCAAACATCATGCCTTCATGCAAAAAATTTCTAAGAAAACTTTGCGAGTTAATAATCTCACTAGATGACCCTGATTTGAGGCTTTTTTCAGAGATTAGAAGAATATTAAAAAATGAAGAAAAAATGTGATGATGTTTCAGATTTTAGTGAAGAAGAAGTGTTTGGAAAATCTGAGGAGGAGGGAGATAAGTATTATGAACAAGAAGAGGATCAAGAATACATTCGGGAAGTAGAACCTTGTATATCTCTCTTGGATGAATTTATAAATATCGAAAGATGAGAGAGTGAATCTGTAGTACAATTGTTTTAGAGAATGTCAAAAATCTATAAAGAAATACCTTTAGGTATTGAACCTTTATTTTCAAAGAAAATGAAGAAATTAGGAATTCACCATGATCCTCAAGTGAGGCTTCTGATCAAAGTCTTAGAGAAGGAAGCTAATATTTTTCTAGATTAAATGAGGAGGAGATTGTAGATTTGAATGAGGAAGAATCTATGTGTGGAGATGTAAATAAATTTAATAATGAGGAAGAATATTCTCTCAGTTCAGAGGAAATTTTAGATCTATTAGACATGGAATATAAAAAATATGTCCAGAAAAATGGTCACAATTTTTTCTCAATCTACCAGAATAAATAAATTAATCGATTAGGACATATTCTAGATAGATTTGATGAAGAAAATGAAGATCCATAGGAAAAAGATACATTAGAGGAATACATACATTGTGATGAGTATAGTAGGGAAGGTATACCTGGAGACAGTTTTGATTTTTTATCAAATCTTCAGTATAATAAAGCTCTAGAGGAATATGAAGAAATGTTTCCCAAATGTGAACCATTCTTTGATCTATTTGGGGAGTTTCATCTAGAATGTGAGATGAAGTAAAACTATGTGCAATACGTGAATGAGAGGACATTTCAGCAAGTAACACTCATAAAGAAATGAGTCTTCTTGATAAGGAAAATGGTGACTATCAAGAGGATACTTTCAATGAAAGTATCCATTATGACGCACCATATGATATATTATGCGATGGACCATAGGAAGACTTCAAATGAGGTATGCAAGAATTCCCTATGTTCTCAAATTTATTAATTGAAGAAAGTACAAAAGAATGTATGTTTGAAAAAACCCTAAATTTTTCAAAGACAATATAGAGGAAAGTATTCTTGAAAATGATTTTTCTGAAATAAAAGAAGATATGATAGTAAGATGTAGTGATGTAATTTTTTTGCAAAGTACTCTGAAAAATGATATATCTGTAAAGTTTGTTAGGAATAGTCCCAAGAGATAACTAAGAGGTGGGGGGTGAATTAGTTATCTACAAGATTCAATTCTTTATCCAATTAAGTATACTTAAACATTAAGCATAAACACAATGAAAGAAAACTTGAACACAACACCAATATTTTGGTTACGGGGAAACCCAAATAGGCAAAAATCCTAGTGGGAATTAACACCTACTAATGAATTGCACTAGAGTATAATGATCCTTGTTAGAAGATCTTACAACCCTATTAGGAGTCTTTTATGATTGACCCTATTAGGGGTGAGGACACACTATCCGAGAGCTCACTGCTCAAAGGGGCGAAGGCAACAACCTTTTGAACATTAGATATGCACTATATCTAGATCTTGGTGAACTATGTTGTAGTCCTATTGTTCTACTCAGTTCCAATGAATAGCATATACTTCTTCTCAGTCACATAGACCTCTTCTTGATGTCACACTACTTCACAACTTTTGCTCTACTCTACTCTATCAATTTAATGCCACACTGCTAGCGATCACAAATGATCGGCTATAAGTATCTTTCCTCTAAATGATATAATCAAGTCAGCCTGTTATAACTTTCTTGAAATCATAATAGAGAAACAATATAACTCTCCAATAAAAAATCTATCGACTCTACTAAGCACGCAACACCAACTGGGACCTGTTCAATTCAATAAACATAAACGCACGCTACACATAGTTGGCTCTACCAAATTAACTGGAAATTTCTCCACATGTTGAATTACTTCATGTGCTCTTAACAAAACATTATTAACTCTCCTCTAATCACTAATCCAAGCATGCATACCGAAATAGTAGGCACAACTCTTGTACCAATATAATATGTGTCAGTTCCACTGGATAAACTCAAGAAACTGCAACTGACAAGTATCAACTTCATAACTTCACTTCTACTGTATATCAGACTCTATGTTCATGAATGCAACAACACTAACATGTCTCCATCACAAATCCAAATGCATAAGGCTCCATGATAACTGTACCAATAATTACACATAGAACACTGCCTGTCACTCTATCAGGAACACTATCCAAACAAACTACTACAAAACTGTCTATACTCAATATTAACCTATGCATCCATGATATCATACTAATAACATGTCCATGCTACATGTACTAAAATCTCTCTGTATAAGTCTTCCACGCATGATGCTTACCATATGTTGTCATCAATGACAAACATACAGTCCACACTGGCTTGCTGACAAATCTCCAACAATCTCCCACTTTGGCATTGATGGCAACATATGGAATTAAAAACACCAACAATCCAAATGAGCAATCTATTTATAACATTCTCCATTTCCTCAACTAAACTGTCTCCAAGACTAGATAATACTCCCCATTAGATCCTATTTTTCATGACTACATACTACTTGCCATTTGACATCAATGGAAAAGGGTGCCAAATAGTTAAGCACCGGTACTACTCCTGAGGTAGAGTAGTCAACCATCCATCAGTCACTGAGGACTGATTCACTCTCCATAATCTCTAATAAGATTTAGGGAAGGGAATTACTCCCAGTTTCTCCCTGAGATACTCAAAAGTATCCTTCGGCAAAGGCTTTGTAAATATATCTGCTAGCTGCTCCTTTGTACTCACATAATCCAACTTGACTTCTTTCTCTACCACTTTCTCTCTTAGGAAGTGATACTTAATCTCAATGTGTTTTTTCTTTGCATGCATCATAGGGTTCTTTGACATATTGATAGTGCTAGTGTTATCACAATGAATAATAATAGGATAATCAATCTGAATACCAAAGTCTTTTATCATTTTCTTGATCCAAACAATTGTAGAACAATTCAAGGCTATTGCAACATACTCTACTTCTTTTGTTGACTGAGAAATACAATTCTGCTTCTTGCTTGTCCAAGTGACTAGTCTATTACCAAGAAATATTGCTCCTCCTGATGTACTCTTTGTATCATCCACACATCCTGCCCAATCTGCATCTGTATACACATGTAACTCTACATTTTTAGGATTAGGATACCATAAACCATAGTCTAGTGTTCCCTTTAGATATCTAAATATCCTCTTTACTACCATAACGTGACTCTGTTTAGGCTCTGCTGCAAATCTCCCAACTATGCCAACTACATTAGAAATATCAGGTCTAGATTGAGTGAGGTAAATGAGTTTACCAATCATAGACTTGTACAATGTTATATCTACTATTGGTGAATCATCTTCTTTTGTAATCTTGCATCCGGTTATCATAGGTGTACTAACTTTCTTGAAATCATCCATCTTGAACTTCTTTAGTATCTCTTTCACATACTTAGACTGATTAATGAAAATTCCTTTCTCTATCTATTGCACATTCAATCCCAAAAAGTATTCGATAGGTCCAATCATGCTCATCTCAAACTCTCTCTGCATTTCCTTAGCAAATTTTGCACTAAGCTTGTCATTACCTCCAAAGATAATGTCATCAACAAATATAGCTACAAGTAAAAAACCTGCAGGTGTCTCTCTTATGAATAGATTACAACCTGTTGCTCCTTTCTTGAATCCAATCTTAGACAATTATCCATCAAGTCTTTCATACCAAGCTCTAGGGGCTTCCTTAAGTCCATAGAGGTCTTTCTTCAATCTGCATACGATATTAGGTCTATCTGATAAGGTAAATCCTTATGGCTGGTCAATGTATACTTCTTCCTTTAAATCACCATTCAAGAATACCGACTTAACATCCAACTGATAAACTTTGAATTTTTTGAATGTCGCATAGTCTAGAAACAACGTTATTGCTTCTAATCTACTCACAGGTGAAAAGGTGTCTGAATAATCAATACCTTCTCTTTATGCATATCCTTTATATACTAATCTTACTTTATTCCTTACTACTGTACCATCTTCATTCATTTTATTTCTGAATATCCACTTTGTTCCAATTACATTCTTATCACTAGGTCTAGGGACCGATTCCCAAGTATCATTCTTAATAATCTGATCTAACTCTTCTTTCATAGCATCATGCCAATCTAAATCATTACAAGCATCTTCAACACTTAGGGGCTCAATCTGAGATAGTAAACATACCGCTTCATTTTCTTTTGAATTATTTTCTTTAGATCTTGTCAAGACTGGGCTTCTTTGACCTCCAATGATGTTCACCTTTGAATAATGATATCTAGATGTGAATTTAGGAACTTTGGGTGATACTGTCTCATCTACCTTCTTAGATTCTTCACTTGATTCAGGGTCATTGAATAATACATCAATGTTGTCAAACATTTCTTCAACAATAGTCTCACTAGTGGTAGAACTAGGTTCTTCAATCAAGGGTGAGAAATCATTATATCTTTCTTGAACCATAAACTTTTCATCAATCTTAACATGAGCACTCTCTATGATCTTCTTCAATCTCAAATTGAAACATCTATAAGCTTTTCTTTTAGTAGAGTAACCAAGAAAAATACCTTCATTGCTTCTTGCATCAAACTTGCCAATTGCTTCATCTCTCTTAATGTAGCACTTGCTTCCATATATTATAAAGTATTTCACTGTGGGAACATTACCAAACCATAGATCATAAGGTGTCTTGTCAGCGCCTGGTCTTAATTGAATTCTATTGATAGTATAGACTATTGTGTTAACTACATCTCTCCAATAGGTATGTGCAACTTTTCCTTCAATTGTGATGGTGCGTGCTATGTCAAGGATGATCCTATTCATTCTCTCTGCAATCCCATTCTACTGAGGGGTTCTAGGTGCACTCAACTATCTCTTTATCCCATGTTCTTCATAGTACTCATAGAATCTATCCGAGGTGAATTCTCCTCCTCTATCTAATCTTAGACATTTTATCTTTAATCCTAATTCATTCTCAACCTTAGCTTTGAATATTTTGAACTTCTCAAATGCTTCTGATTTATCTTTCAAGAACGCAATCCACGTCATTCTAGAATAATCATCCAAAAACAAAATGAAATACCTTTCACCATAGTATGATCTTGTTTGAGTAGGATCACATAGGTCTATATGAATTAGATCTAACTTGTTCACTGCTCAGTCCTGTTTGCTACTCAATAAATTCCTTACATGTTTTTCCATCACACATTCCCTGCATATAGTATCAACTATCTTTGCTATGCTCGGTAGGTCTCTGACCACCTTTACATTGCTTATCTTTACTATGTTATCAAAATTGATATGACATAGTCTCTTGTGCCACAAACAACTATCATCTACTTTAGCACAAAAACAACTTGCTTCATAATTAAGATGAAAAAAATTACCTTTAGTCTTAGAACCTGATGTAATCATTACACGATCCTTGTTGTTAATGATGCATTTTTTTTTTTTGAATTCTGACTGATATCTCTTGTCAAGTAACTGTCCAACACTAAGAAGGTTATGCTAAAAACCATCTACATTAAGAACATCATCTATATTGTTGTTTCCATCCAATGTGATAGCTCCTCTACCAATTATAGGTTTAGGAGTGTTATCTCCAAACATAACCATGCTACCTTTGTATTTGTCCAGATGAACAAATCTATCTTTATCTCCTATCATGTGATGTGAACATCCGCTATCTATAATCTAGTATGTCCTTGTGTCTTCTTGTGAAATCAATGCTAGTTCTTGTTCCTCTTCCTCATCATCAGGAAACATTTTCTCCAAGTCTTCAACAGTAATGAATCCAATTTCATCTTCAACTGAATCATCATCAGATACTCCATCTCCAGCATACTAACATTCCTTAGTATAATTAGGCTTGTAGTTAGTTCTGAACTTCTTAACTCTAGTAGGACACTTAGATGCAAAGTGACCAACCTTATTACATGAAAAACATTTGAATGCTAACTGACCTTCATATTTTCCTTTCCCTTTCCTTTCTTTCTTAGCAATCATAGCAATGATATCATCTATTTCTTTATCTTCATCTTCATCATCAAAATTACTAGAAGTGTTTAAGGATTTCTTACCATGAACTGATGCTTTGAATGTTGTCTCACTTTTAGGCTCTATCTTCAATCTTGAAATCTCAAAAGCCGATTTTTTGCCGATCAAAGTCTCTCTCTTGAGATTGTTATAAAGATGCATAGTCTCATCTAGGATGTTAATCTTGTTCTTATACTCTGCTATAAGAGTAGTCATCAACTTGTCCATAATATCTTCTTCCAAGATCTCTCCACCATTCTTTCTGATTCCAGTAACTGCTTCATTGATCCTCTGATTGTAAGATCTGATGTTCTCTTCAGGTAGCATCTCTAATGCATTGTATCTTTTCTTCCAAGTCTTTCTATGCACATCCTTTTCTTGTGTGTCTCCTTCAAACATGTCTTCTAGATACTTCCATATCTTGTAGGCATTGTTCATCTTCTTTATCTCTGAAAATTCACTGTCTGAAAGTGTGCTAATAAGGGCTTCTTTGGCAATTGCATTCTGATGAAATATCTCCTTCTTATTAGTGGTTGTATCATCTTTTTCTAGGTCTTCCAAGGAGGGAACATGAACTTCTTTGACTACAACTTCAAAAACTTCAAAAGTAATACATTGAAAATGTGTCATCATTTTTTTCTTCCAATCAAGATAGTTTTCTCCATCAAACTTAGGACTCTCTTCTCTAAAGAATGTCATCTGATCAACCTCAAGCTGTTAAAATTTCTCTCCAAGGGACGTGGCTTTGATACCAATTGTTAGGAATAGTCCCAAGAGATAACTGAGAGGGGGGGGGGGGGGGGGGAAATTAGTTATCTACAAGATTCAATTCTTTATCCAATTAAGTATACTTAAACATTAAGCATAAACGCAATAAAAGAACACTTGAACACAACACCAATATTTTGGTTACAAGGAAACCCAAATAGGTAAAAACCCCGGTGGGAATTAACACCCACTAATGAAATGCACAAGAGTATAATGATCCTTGTTAGAAGATATTACAACCCTATTAGGAGTTGATCTTTACAATGCATTAAGTACAGTGACTTGATCAAAAGTTAGACCCTGTTAGGATTCTTTTATGATTGACCCTATTAGGGGTGTGGATACACTATCCGAGAGTTCACTGCTCAAAGTGGCGAAGGCAACAACCTTCTGAATATTAGATATGCACTATATCTGGATCCTGGTGAACTACACTGTAGACCTGCTATCCTGATCAGTTCCAATGAATAGCATATCCTTCTTCTCTACCACATAGACCTCTTCTTGATGGCACACTACTTCACAACTTCTGCTCTACTCTGCTCTATCAACTTAATACCACACTGCTAGCGATAAAAAATGACCGACTATAAGTATCTTTCCTCTAAATGATATAATCAAGTTGGCCTATTAGAACTTCCTTGAAATCATAATAGAGAAATAATATAACTCTCCGATAACAAATCTGTCAGCTCTACTAAGCATGTAACACCAACTAGGACCTGTTCAATTCAATAAACATAAACACATGCTACACACTATCAGCTCTACAAAATTAACTAGAGCTTTCTCCACATGCTAAATTACTACATGCGCTCTTAACCAAACATTCTTAACTCTCCTCTAATCACTAATCCAAGCACGCATACCAAAATAGTAGGCACAACTCCTGTACCAATATAATCTGTGTTGTCTCCACTGGATAAACTCAAGAAACTACAACTGACAAATATCAACTTCATAACTTCATTTCTACTTCATATTAGACTTTGCGCTCATTAATGCAACAACATTAACATGTCTCCATCATAAATCCAAATGCGCAAGGCTCCATGATAACTGTACCAATAATTACACACAGAACACTGCCTGTCACTCTGCCATGAAGACTATCCAAACAAACTGCTACAAAACTGTCTGTACTCAATATTAACTTCTACATCCATGATATCATGCTGATAACATGTCCATGCTACATGTACTAAAAGCTCACTACATAACTTTTCCATGCACGCTGTTTACCATATGTTGTCATCAATGATAAAATATAGTCTGCACTGGCTTGCTAAAAAATCTCCAACAAAGTTGACATGCACATAAAATAAAATGTGTTGTGAATATGAGGATAAAATATCAATACATTATCATTGAAATAAAATTAATAACAAGTCTTTTAAAAAAATTGTGGGCCCCATTTTGCATACTATGGTTCGGGAGATAAATATTTCAAAAGAAAGGAGTTATAAGGGAGATTTACCACAAATTTTTCGCTTCAAGGATGATGCCAATTTAGAAAATAATTCACAAGGTGAAAAGGGTAATCAAATTCATCACATTGGAAATATTGAGCATAATTACATTAATGGGAAATCTAAATATGTAAATAAATTTTATTTCAAAGGTTTCTCTGAAGAAGAGAGGCATAATGAAATGTTAGGGTTTCCAAAAGAATATATAACTCATTGGAAAAAGGAAGTGAATATAATAATCAATTGCTATCAATGGGATGCATCTATGAATATTATAAAGTGGATAAAATGAATATAACAAGCTATATGATTGGTAAAGAAGATGAAAAAACTTTCAAAATGTGCATATTTTTATATGATTAGAATTTTTTGATGCATAGGCTAGTGATAAATAACCATTTCTTCATAGCTTAGTTCTTTCTTCCCTTCTTTGCTTGATAACACCTTCTTAAATCTTCATCCAAGATCACTCCTAGACCCATCCCACTCCATAGACCTATCATAGGTCAACTTCAAACTCCACTAGACTCCACATCTTTAACTCATCCACTTCTTCATACTCTAACACTCACTCATGCTCCAAACTCCATGCTATACATCCTTCATTCAATAGACTTTTACAACCACAAAACCAAACCTTGCTCAAAATGGTTATCCTAACTTCACTAAGGATCCCTACATACTCACCTCATCCACTTACAAACATTTGAACTCATTCTTATAGCCATTATGTATTCTTGGACCAAACTGTCCATTCTAGCATTATACTAGTAGTACAACAATGAGAGTTTTTAAATATTTTCTCAAATATTTCCCAAACTAATTTTTAAACCAATCACATATTAGAATACCCTTTTCAAAGTTTAACAATATAGCCCAAAATCAACCCTAAGTGTTTTGGACCAATCTTCCCAAATCTACCACTGTCGTTGAAATAAGAGTGCTAATTTGACTCATTTTACAAAGAAACCATACTTGTTTCTCATTAATAGACTTTGAGACCTTCAAAAGTGCCAAAAAATGATCCCAAACCATGGATTCTACAACCAATTTGGTGTCATGACCATCCTAAGTGTGAAAGCCCTAATTTGCTCCGCAAAACTCCCTAAAATATAGGGCTTGGTCAATGTATTACCTCCCTACACTATACCCTCAAATAAATTGGTGATTCACCATCCTTAGACCATATCTAAGAAGATTCGACCACAAAATCACCTCTTCCAATGACTATATTCTCTACTACAATAACCATGAACCATGCATGTAACCCTCCAATACAGTCAAACTTGACCAACCACCCTTAATCCCCTACAAATTACATTCATTCCTACATCATTAATGTTAAAATGGTATAATAAAAATGTGGATCCATCCCCAAGAAATAATATGTACAAAATGAGGATGGATCTTTGCAAATTCATGGTGAAAATAACACAAATTTGTGTGTCCCTATAGGACAGTCATTATGAAATTGCAAAACAGAGTTATAAGATGTTTGAACTTGATCTAATATGCTTTAAAAAGACATTACACATCTATGCACAAGCTGTTAGATCAATACTACATCAAGAAAATTCAAAACTTGCAAGAAATCAATTTTTATTACTTCAAAATAGGCACAGTCCATACAAATGAAATCTCCTCCTTCTAACTCACATGCTCGTCTGCCTTCTAAGGTTTACATAGACATATAATAACTCCTATAACTAATCCAAACCAATTGGGATCCTAAACATACAATAAAACATATTTTTAAAAGTCTTTTCCCTCCATTTGGAATCTAACTATTACATTCAAATCTTTAAACACTTAAAAATCATCTAATTGACTCTTTATAAACTAGGACTTCAAAATTTGTCCATGTAGGACTTTGACATAACATCAAATTCACTATTATACTCTAAGACTTAACCTTTAGCCTTCTCGGCCTCCTATACCATCCAAATCCTATTACATCAACTCATGCCTTTAAATATTTAGGCTTATTACATGACATTTCATCAAATTCACAAAATTGACTTCAATTCAAAGTACGTTCATCTTTTTCTATTTAAATCATTCATTTTTCATGATCATTCTTCATGAGTCATTCAAGTGACCCCTTTGCATGTCTTTTTCAGGGTGCCTTGGACCATACTCCCAAGGATCAAATTAATCCAAGTCCCTTGGATTGAGAGTTTCTTCATTTTCCTCCAATCTCTATCCATTGTTTGTTGAGGACCTACAACACAATTGTATCCTCTGATCATTGGCACCATGTACTTGCAAAAAGACATCATGTGCCCATGCCAAGCACTAATTCTTGCATCCCACATATCTATGTTTCCATAGATGTCTGGAACATGATCATTGACATGATCAATAATGTAATATCCTTGCAATTCTCTCATAAAATTGTTAGCAATAAAATTTATCAAATCTTTCTCATGGACCAAAATATATGTTTGGTATTCCACTCCTCTCTTCCTTAGTTTTAGCACTTTCTCTATCTGTTCACTCACTCCTTGTGAGATCTCCTCATTTATAGACACCTTAGTCAATAAGGTCTTCTCATGACCCTCTTCTCTTTCATCTACATGCCCCTATCCTAGGAATTATTTCATCGCTCCACCCTTCCTTTTCCATTCTTCAACTATGGCATCTAACTCATCCCAAAAATCTGTCTTGTCTTCAAGACATGGACTACTTGTCTCCATGCCCATTTTAGCAATTTGTATTGATTTCCCAACTCCATGAACTCTCACAGTGAATTCTCTTTGCAATAGATTCCTCTCAAAAATAAGCCTTTTGATAGGCCACACAACCCTCTTCCTCATCTTCTTATGTCAACTTGTGGCTACTTCCTCCAACTCTGTCTTCAAGAGTTTGAACTCTTCACTCTCCAAGGTCCCTATTATCTCTAAGACCTTTTGCAACTCCTCATTCTGATGCCATCTTTATTGGCATTCAAACATTTCATCTATGGCTTTCTTCATAACCATGTCTTCCCTCTTTTTAACAACAACTTATAATGGACACTTGACTATCCCCACTTGGATTTCTTCATCCTTACAGTCACCAAGTGCATCAGAAACCTCTATAATCTTCTTTTCTATCTCATTCATCACAACTTCTTGAGCCCTTTCTTCTCTAGGCCCACACCTTGCCATCTTTTTCTGTATCTTATCATCTTCATACTTTGACATCTCTTTGTGCATCTGCACTTGCATCTTTGTTTGTTCTACAACTGAGCTAGTCACCTTAGCCACTCTCTCTTCTAGGATGTTAATCTGATCCATTTCTCTCACTGCCCTATCATAGATTCGCTGCTCCAAAGCATTTGCCTCTACCTTGCCTCCTACATTGTCCTCTTCTTGTTCCCTTTATCCTAGGACAACTCTTTCAAACAAGAAACTTGTTGGCATCTTCCATGATGCTTCCTCTTTCTTCAAGGATATCAATATCATTTTATTTCCACCATGTATGAAGGTATAGCTATTTAGTGATCCATCATATAAGGTACATTTCTCTGCTTGCCATGCCCTCCCAAGGATCAAATTGCATCCTACCAATGGAATAACATCACACAAGAAAACATCTTGATATGGTCCAATGTTAAAGAGAACATGTACTTGTTTTGTCACTTCAACTTGGCTTCCAACATGTAATCCATGTACCTTGTAAGGTTTTCTATGCACCATCTATTGTAGACTCATCCTTTCAACCATCTCAATTGAAACAAAATTGAAAAATGAACCACTAGAAATGAACAATTTACAAACCTTACCCATACATTTGCATTGTGTTCTGAATTGTGAGTACTCATGAGTCTCTCTACTACCCAAATCTCACTAGTAAATTTTAGCTTGCTTTTCAATGAGGTTTAATAAATTATTAGACACCACTTGGTTGTCCAATCAACCATAATGGTTGTCGAAGCTTTTTCATCAATAATTTGACACATCAGACCTCCGTCGAAATTATGACATCATCAATGGTTGAATTATCGACAGCAACGACATTGAAATAATCACTTCAAACCGGAATAATTATTTCATCTACCATTTATCTCTACGACCAATGTTGGTCAAAATGATGACTACAAATGATTGGAATAAACGTCAAACTTATAGCACTGTCATCGATATGTCTGTTCTATGTTCGTCGAAAAAGCGACAGAAAATTAATTTTTTTATAAAAGAAAATATTATCAAATAAAGCATAGCAATTTTATGTTGTTGTTGTTTACAAACAGTCATATTTTCTATCTTATTTCACACAAACATGTTCTTTCTCGAGGTCGACCATTAACCTTTCAATAAAACTTTCCACTTCTAAATATTTTCCCGAGTCTAAACAAAAGAAAGAATAAGCCTCACAATATTTCAATGGCATTCATAGGAGATGACTAAGCAATCTACAACTATGCCAAAAATAATACTTAAAGATTATATCTAAAACCAATCTCCCAATTTATTAGCCAGGCTATTTGCCTTCTTATTTGTGGGGTTGATGTGTCGGGCGATGAGAAAGAGGGGGATGCTGTGAGGAGTGAATGGTTTGTGGGAGAGTTTGGGAAAGGCTTTCTTGAACTGTCACTCTCCACCAACTGCCATTTCCACCTTAATTAGCTTTCCCATTTCTTAAGGATACTTCTCACCATGTCTGACAAGGTAGAGCTCCTTGCACTAGTAAATTTGGCCTCAAATTTTGACAAAGAATTGGTCGAAATTTCGACCGAAATTAGTCGAATTTATGACCAACATTATCGTCGGTCTTTTTTTGTTGAATTTTTGACGTACTTATAATCAGTCAAAATTTTGACTAAAACATAGGTCGAAAATTCGACTGAGTCCATGCTTCAAAATTGTCATCATTTTTTTATAATGGTTGAAATTTTGACCAATTCTCGAACAAATTTCCACCTAGTATTGATCAAAATTTTGAACAGTGGCAGCAAAAATTTCCACCAAATGTTGGTCAAAATTTTGATGAAAACATCAAATGTTCGACTGAGATGCTATACGTGTGACGGATGAGATGGTCAAAATTTTGTTGTTTTGGTCAAAATTTTATTGTTTTGGTCAAAATTTCGACCATCCTTTGGTGGAGGTTTTTGGTGGCATTGGTCGAAATTTTGACCAATGCTATTTTTTTTTAATAAAAAAATGTTACATACGTAAGGTGCATTTAGAGTTCTTTTCATTAACCTGTGATTCATGAGTAGTGGTTTACATGAACCCATCTCTCATGAGAATGAATGGAACAGTTAGCACTCATTGGCTCTAGGTGATGCTTACAGAGGTGAAGCACCGAGACTTCCCAGGAGGTCATCCATCCCAGTACCACTCTAGCTCGAGCACGCTTAACTACAGAGTTTCCTCCATGGTTAAACCCACTCTGCTTGCATCCTCATTTGCAAAACCTTCACCAAGTGTTATGCCTTATGAACCATTCATTAGAAAGCCCCTTAAGCTCGTCAATTAATAAGTAGGAGATATTTTCCACAGCAAGTCAAATTGTGATATTGCTATCAACATTAAACTATGTAGTTTTTTGAGTCAAACTCATTGACCCATGATTCATGAGTAGAGGTTCACACGAACCCATCTCTCATGAGAATGAATGGAACACTTAGCACTCATTGGCTCTAGCTGATGCTCATAGAGGTGAAGCACCGGGACTTCCTGAGAGGTCACCCATCCCAGTACTACTCCAACTCCAGCGCACTTAACTACGGAGTTTCCTCCGTGGTTAAACCCACTTTGCTTGCATTCTCATTTGCAAAACCTTCACCAAGTGTTGTGCCTTAGGAACCATCGATTAGAAATCCCCTTAAGCTCATCAACTGGTTCGTAAGGCACAACACTTGGTGAAGGTTTTGCAAATGAGAATGCAAGCAGAGTGGGTTTAACCATGGAGGAAACTCCGTAGTTAAGTGCGCTCGAGTTGGAGTAGTACTGGAATGGGTGACCTCTCGGGAAGTCCCGGTGCTTCACCTCTGTGAGCATCAACTAGAGCCAATGAGTGCTAACTGTTCCATTCATTCTCATGACAGATGGGTTCGTGTGAACCACTACTCATGAATCACGGGTCAATGAGTTTGACTCAAAAAACTACACAGTTGAATCTTGATAGCAATATCACAATTTGACTTGCTGTGGAAAATATCTCCTACTTATTAATTGACGAGCTTAAGGGGCTTTCTAATGAATGGTTCATAAGGCATAACACTTGGTGAAGGTTTTGCAAATGAGGATGCAAGCAAAGTGGGTTTAACCATGGAGGAAACTCCGTAGTTAAGCATGCTCGAGCTGGAGTGGTACTGGGATGGATGACCTCCCAGGAAGTCCCAGTGCTTCACCTCTGTAAGCATCACCCAGAGCCAATGAGTGCTAACTGTTCCATTCATTCTCATGAGAGATCCATTTGATAAAGCTTGGTGAAATAAATTGAAACATTTTGAAGCAGCTATTAGATTCTGTCACCCAAAAGGAAGATGGATTTCCCAATTCAGAAATTCCCAGCCACCATCTTTAATAAATTTACCTGGATCATCTGAAATGGTCTTCAAAATTGGCCGCCAGTTCAAGTTCATTCTGCTTTCATAATACTTTATATCCATTGATTTTAGCCATTCTTTGATGCCATCAAGAGAAGATTGAGGAATAACATCAATGCGGAGTACATCCCGCTTGAAGTCTTTGAAAACAATAGCCATATCAAATGCCTTTTGCCCAAGTCCTACTCTCTCAAGGTTAACTATCTCAATCTCACTAATGGTTATTACTAAGAAAGGCAATTCCACCAACTCTACCAAACAGTTTACGGTAGGAACAATAAAAGCAAAGGATTTGAAAGGAACTCCATGAAAACCTAGCTCTCTAAATGGTATATCAAACTCCAGTTCAAAATCTTTTAGATGAGGCTGCTCCCATAGCTCTGTTACTCATTTAACAAACCCTTCAAACTCTCCATTGATTTGATTTTTCCTGTCCCTCTCTTGCTGCTCTTCCTCAATTTCATCGGGATCATACATGGACCTTCTTGCCCCTCCTAAAGTTTGGACCACGTCCATTACTTCCACATAAAACTGGACATCCTTAGTCTTCTTAGTTCCCACCATAATATGGTTATGCAAATGAAAATGAAGCAAAGTAATCATCTCCTTCTCTACTGGCTGGAAGAATGCGTGTTTAATATTTTGATACATGATATTAGCTCTCTCTTTTGCTCTCATGGTTGAATACCGAAATCCATTATAGTGGGCCTCCAGAGTTCTAGTCATCTTTCTTCCTCTTCCACCAAATGCCAGCCCGATCCACAAGTCTGCCAACCTAATTGGCTTTGTTTTTGAAAGCTGAAGTTTCTTCTGAGTCACCAGTGTAGGTCTCTCTGCCTTTTAAGACTCTGTCATAGCTATAGACCGTCTGTGGGATTTCATCATTTGTACCACTTGGTTGATGATGCAGGGGCATCCAGCAGGGCACCTGAGCCCAGGAGTGGAATGGCATTCAGAGATGTTCAATTGCAATGTTAGACTCAATATTCAAAGAAAAATTCATAATCAAGTCTAAAGGTCATTGTAATGTAATAAGGAATAATTCAGTATGTAAGCAAGATATGGACGTACAAAAAAAACCAGTGAGCTATTTAACAAATCCCCAAAATAAATCGATATCAAGAATGTAGCGAAAAAGATGTGAGTAGAATGGAAAAAGATGTGAGATGCATGAACATCAAAGATTAATATGGCTAGAAGATAGAAGCAATGAACTGTTCATGGGTTCCAAGCACTTAAAAAATGTCGAGTTCAGTCAGCCTATAGTAGCAAGCTAAAAAAATTCTTTCAAGTCATTGATTCAGTTTGCCATGTTTATTGACCTCAAATTTGGTCTTTTCATTAACCTGTGATTCATGAGTAGTGGTTTACATGAACCCATCTGTCATGAGAATGAATGGAACAGTTAGCACTCATTGGCTCTAGGTGATGCTTACGGAGGTGAAGCACCGAGACTTCCCGGGAGGTCATCCATCCCAGTACCACTCCAGCTCGAGCACGCTTAACTACGGAGTTTCCTCCATGGTTAAACCCACTCTGCTTGCATCCTCATTTGCAAAACCTTCACCAAGTGTTATGCCTTATGAACCATTCATTAGAAAGCCCCTTAAGCTCATCAATTAATAAGTAGGAGATATTTTCCACAGCAAGTCAAATTGTGATATTGCTATCAACATTCAACTATGTAGTTTTTTGAGTCAAACTCATTGACCCGTGATTCATGAGTAGTGGTTCACACGAACCCATCTCTCATGAGAATGAATGGAACACTTAGCACTCATTGGTTCTAGCTAATGCTCACAAAGGTGAAGCACCGGGACTTCCCGAGAGGTCACCCATCCCAGTACTACTCCAACTCGAGCGCACTTAACTACGGAGTTTCCTCCGTGGTTAAACCCACTCTTCTTGCATTCTCATTTGCAAAACCTTCACCAAGTGTTGTGCCTTATGAACCATCGATTAGAAAGCCCCTTAAGCTCATCAACTAGTTCGTAAGGCGCAACACTTGGTGAAGGTTTTGCAAATGAGAATGCAAGCAAAGTGGGTTTAACCAGGGAGGAAACTCCATAGTTAAGTGTGCTCGAGTTGGAGTAGTACTGGAATGGGTGACCTCTCGGGAAGTCCCAGTGCTTCACCTCTGTGAGCATCAGCTAGAGCCAATGAGTGCTAAGTGTTCCATTCATTCTCATGAGAGATGGGTTCATGTGAACCAGAGTATCAAAACCCGCGGTGAGTCAGGTGAGTTATCCTGACTCGCAGGTCGAGCCATGGCTCTGGATTTTGGTGACCCGACCGAGTCATGGGCCGAGTTATGGGGCACGACCCGCGTGACTCGCCGAGTCAGTGGGTCATGGCCATAACTCGCGGGTCCATGCCTCATGACTCGCACCGCAATAGGCCCGAGCCATAGACTTGTCAACAACAGTGATATACATGTTGTTGAAGGATGAGAAAAATTGTGACAATCACTTAGAACAAGACAATAATCTGTTGTTTCAAGAATGAAGACTGTGCCAATGATGCAATCATAATAACAATGATATGAGCAATAATCCATGAATGAGAGCAGCAAACAAAAGGATGTAGAAGACAGTATGCTGGAGGACAGTGGCTTTCATTTTTATGACAGTGATCAGAAATGGAGAAATGTAGAAGAATATCGGTGAAAATCATGACTGTTATGAGAGGACATGATAATTAACAAACAGTCACATCAATGTCTAAGGACATTGATCATCTTCATGAATCTCTAATGACTGTAGGCTTCATGAATTTCTGATGAGAGTAGTCTTCAGTGAGTGTTCAAGGACAGTGTTCAAAGAAAGAAGACAGCAAACAGAAGAATGAATCCTAAAGCAGTCATTAGTCATGAAAAGTCACTGATAAAAGATGATTAAAAGCAGTGTTTTGCAATGTGATAGCAGTGAAAAGAAAATCGATCAGAGTAGTGATGTATAGCAGTGATTACATGATGAAACAATGACATATACTGTTAGAAACAGTGACATTCACTGTTAGAGCAGTCACAATAAGGATCAAAATAGTAAGTAAATGATAGGTCATGAAGAGCAGTCCAAGGAATGTCAAAAAAGTTAGCCAATGAATAAATAAGAAGAATCATAACGAAATGAGAACAGCTGACGATGTATCACAAGAATATCAGTTAGAATAGCCATGATTCATCAATGAGCATTCATGAGTTGTTAAAGGGAACAGTAGGACAAACGCCTTGGGACAATGAAGATTGAAATGCTAAGAATCAATGATCCACAAGATTCAAATTGGAGAGATGGAATGAAGATAGTGAATGTAATGGAAAAAACAGTGATCAAATTGCCTTGGTTATTGATTGAATCTACACATTTGAATATCTATATATATTGAACTAGCAAATAAGAAAAGACGTGACTGTTCACATTAGAAATGACATGTTAGTTCATAATGAAGTGACGTGACTATTCATAACAATTACCATTCGTTCCCTTCATTATGGATTATACTTTGTTCTCTTAACCATATCCTTTAGATGTTATTTGACCTTTAGATGTGATGTGATGTGTTTTTAAGCTTTATTCAATAATGGGTGCCTGAAACAAGTTTTAAATTTTAAGAAATCTCTTCTTTTTTTTTTGCCGAGTCATAGCCGAGTCGTTGCTGAGTCATCAGTGAGTCACGGGTCAAGTCGGCCTTGCCGAGTCTGAGTTTTGATTCTTTGGTGTGAACCACTACTCATGAATCACGGGTCAATGAGTTTGACTCAAAAAACTACATAGTTGAATCTTGATAGCAATATCACAATTTGACTTGCTATGGAAAATATCTCCTACTTATTAATTGACGAGCTTAAGGGGCTTTCTAATGAATGGTTCATAAGGCATAACACTTGGTGAAGGTTTTGCAAATGAGGATGCAAGCAGAGTGGGTTTAACCATGGAGGAAACTCCGTAGTTAAGCGTGCTCGAGCTGGAGTGGTACTGGGATGGATGACCTCCTGGGAAGTCGCAGTGCTTCACCTCCGTAAGCATCACCTAGAGCCAATGAGTGGTAACTATTCCATTCATTCTCATGAGAGATGGGTTCATGTAAACCACTACTCATGAATCACAGGTTAATGAAAAGAACTCTGAATTTCTGAATTGGGAAATCCATCTTCCATTTGGGTGACAGAATCCAATAGATGCTTCAAAATGTTTGAAGTTCTTTCACCAAGCTTTATCAAATGGATCTCTCATGAGAATGAATGGAACAGTTAGCACTCATTGGCTCTAGGTGATGCTTACGAAGGTGAAGCACCGGGACTTCCTGGGAGCTCATCCATCCCAGTACCACTCCATCTCAAGCACGCTTAACTACAGAGTTTCCTCCATGGTTAAACCCACTCTGCTTGCATCCTCATTTGCAAAACCTTCACCAAGTGTTATGCCTTATGAACCATTCATTAGAAAGCCCCTTAAGCTTGTCAATTAATAAGTAAGAGATATTTTCCACAGCAAGTCAAATTGTGATATTGCTATCAAGATTCAACTATGTAGTTTTTTGAGTCAAACTCATTGACCCGTGATTCATGAGTAGTGGTTCACACGAACCCATCTCTCATGAGAATCAATGGAACACTTAGCACTCATTGGCTCTAGCTGATGCTCACAAAGGTGAAGCACCGGGACTTCCCGAGAGGTCACCCATCCCAGTACTACTCCAACTCGAGTGCACTTAACTACGGAGTTTCCTCCGTGGTTAAACCCACTCTGCTTGCATTCTCATTTGCAAAACCTTCACCAAGTGTTGTGCCTTATGAACCATCGATTAGAAAGCCCCTTAAGCTCATCAACTGGTTCATAAGGCACAACACTTGGTGAAGGTTTTGCAAATAAGGATGCAAGCAGAGTGGGTTTAACCAGGGAGGAAACTCCATAGTTAAGTGCGCTCGAGTTGGAGTAGTACTGGGATGGATGACCTCCCAGGAAGTCCCGGTGCTTCACCTCCGTAAGAATCACCTAGAGCCAATGAGTGCTAACTGTTCCATTCATTCTCGTGAGAGATCCATTTGATAAATCTTGGTGAAAGAACTTCAAACATTTTGAAGCATCTATTGGATTCTGTCACCCAAATGGAAGATGGATTTCCCAATTCAGAAATTCCTAGCCACCATCTTCAATAAATTTATCTGGATCATCTGTAATGGTCTTCAAAATTGGCCGCCGGTTCAAGTTCATTCTGCTATCATAATACTTTATATCCATTGAGTTTAGCCATTCTTTGATGCCAACAAGAGAAGATTGAGGAATAACATCAATGCGGAGTACATCCCACTTGAAGTCTTTGAAAACAATAGCCATATCAAATGCCTTTTGCCCAAGTCCTACTCTCTCAAGGTTAACTATCTCAATCTCACTAATGGTTATTACTAAGAAAGGCAATTCCACCAACTCTACCAAATAGTTTACGGTAGGAACAATAAAAGCAAAGGCTTTGAAAGGAACTCCATGAAAACCTAGCTCTCTAAATGGTATATCAAACTCCAGTTCAAAATCTTTTAGATGAGGCTGCTCCCATAGCTCTGTTACTCGTTTAACAAACCCTTCAAACTCTCCATTGATTTTATTTTTCATGTGCCTCTCTTGCTACTCTTCCTCAATTTCATCGGGATCATACATGGACCTTCTTGCCCCTCCTAAAGTTTGGACCACGTCCGTTACTTCCACATAAAACTGGACATCCTTAGTCTTCTTAGTTCCCACCATAATATGGTTATGCAAATGAAAATGAAGCAAAGTAATCATCTCCTTCTCTGCTGGATGGAAGAATGCATGTTTAATATTTTGATACATGATATCAGCTCTCTCTTCTGCTCTCATGGTTGAATACAAAAATCCATTATAGTGGGCCTCTAGAGTTCTAGTCATCTTTCTTCCTCTTCCACCAAATGCCGGCCCGATCCACAAGTCTGCCAACCTAATTGGCTTTGTTTTTGAAAGCTGAAGTTTCTTTTGAGTCACCAGTGTAGGTCTCTCTACCTTTTCAGACTCTATCATAGCTACAGACCGTCTGTGGGATTTGATCATTTGTACCGCTTGGTTGATGATGCAGGGGCATCCAGCAGGGCACCTGAGCCCAGGAGTGGAATGGCATTCAAAGATGTTCAATTGCAATGTTAGACTCAATATTCAAAGCAAAATTCATAATCAAGTCTAAAGGTCATTGTAATGTAATAAGGAATAATGCTATAAAAGCAATGTAATAAGTGAAAATCCCATGTAATGAGTCAAAATGTCATGTAATGGTCATATAGGGTTAAGGTCTAAGTGGTTTTAGGTTTATAGGCATTAAATGGGTCCTTGACAAAGAATACTCTCAATGACAGAGACAGAGGATCAGTCTTCAAAAAAGGAGCATTGATTGAGGATACATTACCTTGAGACTGAGATCTTCAAAAGGTTGCAGTCAAATGGAAGATTACAGTCTCAAAGGAATATAGGAGAAATGTTTGGAGACAAAACAGTGAGAGAGGCTTTACTCAAAAAATGCATCCAAGAAGGTGAGTACCTGGAAGGTGGTTTGCTTCAAGGAAGTTAGAATTCTATTTCCTCGGTTAGATTGTTACAATAGAGGATAGAGAGCAGCTGTTACAGGGTTCTTTGCTCTTGAGTAATTTGAACCTCAAAGGCAGAGCTCTTCTCATCTCTTTAACATTACAAGTGGCTATTTAAAGAAGATTTCTAGGTTTGGATGGTCCATAGTAAAATTTCCCAAAGAGTGTATCGAGTCTTCCCACATAACGTTTTAAGCTTGATGGGAACATAGGCAAAAAAAAAGTTTCTAATTAGATTTTAACAAAATTTTAGCCCTTCCATTATATTCATATTATTTAACATCTTCATAATCACCACTGTAGCTTGCAAGGTGATTCATCAAATTAAAAACAAAGCCTCCATGGCTTCTTACAACCTTTGAGTATTGTAAACTATAAGTAATATTTAGTAGAGAAATATAGTGAGGTAAGTGAGGACATTCTTCATTATAAGAATGAAATGATAGACAAGGGTAACTCTCAGGTTTAGTCTTTAACCATGCAAATTGTAATTGTAGAGACCGGCCTGGTTATTACTGTTGACATTCAATTATCTATTGAGCTTACGAGCTTGGAGAAGAGAACTGTAAACTGCAACACCCTCACCAACTGTAAGAAATAGCCAATTTGGTCACAGAATTTTAGTGAACTTTTCCTTTTGAAGATTCTCCATGAGATCTGACCCAGGGTTGCTCAATGCAAGCTAAAGATCATGTATACTCCTTGTTAGTATACTTCACATTGTTTACAATACAAAATAGATTTTTGTTAAATTTTGTTATAACATAAAGATAGTCACGCTTATTTAAAACTTGTAAGCTTGGTGAGCACTTGGATTTTTATTGATTTATATGTAGGTTCTAGACCAGTAATGAAACAGTACGCAATTTAAAAAGGTCAAAGTTTAGATTTTACTGTTTAAACCAAAATTCTATGAAGTGTTGATATAGTTGACATGTTTTATACAGAGTACATACTGCTGAACACGTTTAAACAACACATTCTAAGCTTTCATTTCTTTGGTTGATTTATTAGGAATTCTTTTACTTAATTCAATAAGACCCACTTATTAAATTTATTAGGAATGCTATTACTTAATTCAATAATACCCATTTATTAAATGATTTTAGATGAATGACATAAACAAATCAAAACTTAAAATAAATTATTTAAACCAAAATAATATTTTGTTCAAACCAAAATTATGATAATAGTTACCTGAAGGCCTTTCAATTCAATTATTCTCTTGAGCTCTTTGAGCATTTTGATTCCACTGGTGTCAATAGTGGTTACAGCTGCATAAGCGAAAAAAGAGAATGAAAAGCAGCACCAAAGTACAATACAAACCAAACCTGCTGGAGTTTGACCATATACAACTGTATATCTAAATCCCAGAATAAAGGAAACAGGAATGGTTGTATATGATAAAATTAGGGTGCATTTATTCCATTTTATTCTGCTCCATAGTTTTGTTACTAGAAAATCGATTACAAGTGAAGGGAAATCCTTTTACAAAAAAGAAATGATGCATCAAATATGTAAGCTTTCAGAACTTATGGCCCATATCTATAATAACATACTACAAAGTGTCTTCCTTCAGCTTGGCAAGATGCTCCTCTTCATCCATTATCCATCTCATTATCCTGAGTACATTGTAAACTTTATTAAGGTCCCCAATAAACAATCCATGTAATGAAGACTTTGGATTAGAGATGTGTCAAAGAAGAAGAGCTCAGAAGAGAAGGGTTATGGTGAATGGGTGCTCATGACATTGCTATTGCTTGGATTACTCAAAACATCAAATAACAAATAATATATAAAGTTATAAACTATTAAGGGGAGGGAGAACAGTAGTCGTATGGACTATCTTCTTCAATATCAAATACCATCATGCAATTCATTAAAATATTATGCTTAACATAATATATTCTAAAAATGACATTTTTGAAATTCTACCAAAACTTAATCTAAAAATGACTACTATTCAAAAGATGAGTTATTCGAAAGATGGGTTATTTGAAAGATGGGTTATAAATAATTGAATCAAGCATGACTACATTTAGGAAGCTGCATGACTGAATTCAGGAAGCTGACCCTACACATAGGACATTCATTATGTCTATTGAAAAATAATCTTTTAAAATAAACATAGACAAATCACCTTTCTCTTAAGTAGCTTGAATTGGAAAAATAGATTCAAGCTACAATGCTTTGAATTCAATAAAAACTTAGAATTAAATAATATTTTGTAGCTTAGCAATTTAGGAGTGTTGGAGTGATTACCAGTTGTGATGTAGCAAGATGTGCATGAACCTTCAATGTTCATCGTGTCAATGGCAATCATCTCTTTATTGCCATCAATATTGTAGTTCTTGAACAGTGCAAAAGTTCTGCCAACTGCTATTCCTTCCTGTACGGGAATAATTCAAATCAACTAGAGGTAATAAATTATTAGCCAATGAACATAATTATAAATCTTTGATGAGCTGATCTTTTAAACTTTTTTCTTGCAAATTCCACCTTTTAAGGAAAAACACAAAATTGTTAGATATAGCCACTAAAAGAAAAGACCAGAATGAAAGGAAAAATACTGTACCAATTAATGATATGAAAAAAAAATAGTGGGATAAACTTAGTTCACTTATGATGTTCCACCTTTTATGTATGGTGGGCCCGAATATATGCAATGTTAGGTCATAAAGTTTCTTATAAAACATATCATTTCCTGCAAAAAATGTCATGGGATAATCAATCCAAAACTTGTTATGAATAGGTAAATGCATATTACAATATAAAAAATAATTATTTAAAGTACTTGGAATCTGAGGACATTTTATAGGCATTGATTCATTATTGTCAATCAATAATGACGTCTGCGTCGCACCCGTGCTAGTAACACGGGTAGATCCAAGAAATGGTGGTGAATTATCACCAATACATGCAGATTGATCAGTATCTAGTGTACCAAGCGGTGCCACCGGGGTATCTCCTACTCCAAAAAATAATCCACTATGTGATGCACCCAAGATTAAAGTACACCAGATACTGATCAATCTACATGCATTGGTGATACCCACTTGATGTCGCCTTTGGTCGCATCATCATAAGAACATGACCCCCCATTAGCAAGGAAATATTGCATGCGTTTGTCAAATTTTTTTCTAATCTTTTACCACATCAACCTACACTGAATGGTCAACAACAAGATCCATAGGTACCTGCAATCATAAAGTTGATAAATACCAATAGTTGGCGTAAAGAAGGAAAATACCATAAACAATAGCATTTCAAAAATGACTAAGAAATATATATCTGGTCTAGAATTTAAAGTAATAAAGACAGAAAGAGCAGAGATAAAGCAATCGTGATTAAATAGTAATCTTCAAAAACCTATGTTGTTAATCTTTCCATCATACAATGTATTAGGATTTATTGAAGAATATAAACACACAAAAAAATTGACAAGAAAATAATGTAGCACATAGACTTAGAGTCCCTAAATCTTCAACAAAATATGGAATGCAAAGCCAACACCATGAATTTCCATTTCTCAAGCATAAGAAATTCAAGCTTATTTCTCATGGAATAGCACAAGACAGAAACAAAGATGTATAGGAAAACACAGTGTGGTATCAATGTACTAATCTACCCCATAGGCACAAAAGAGACATACTAAAATACACCCATAGTTCAATTATTAAGTGTTATTCTTATCTTTTCAAATATTTGAAAAATGTATGGCTATCAAATACAAAGCTTTGTGCTCAATAAATAAAAGGTAAGGTTTTGAACATGTAGATCCACTTGTTATCTGAGGTTCGAATACATCGTAAACTCAAGCAAATTAAACTAGAACTCCTGGAGGGGAATTGGATTTCTATTTCAGCACAAAATAGAAACATGATGAGAAATGATGAAAATGTTTTATTTTTCACTAAGCATAAGATATAGAAACTAAAGAAAAAGTTCCACCATTTTATACTAAAATGAACTAAAACAGTCTTTCAAAATATGAAGGCAACAACAATACTTACGGATAGGGACCATAAATCTTTACTTGACGAATATGGGTATCCCGTCCATTTTGATGATTAGACAATACAGCAAGCTGCAACATAAATGTTTGCACAAATACATCCTTGAAATGAATTAACAAAGGAAAATATGTAAGTCTAAGAAGAATGGAAAATGTTTAATTAAACTAGAGATGTTACCAATCTCTCTTGGAATCTGACCAACGAAAATAGAGTCGTACAAGCTAAAATGCCTAAAATTGTTGAGCTTGTGAAAGTGTGATGGGATGGCAAGAGGAGGGAAGAAGGCATTGTGACTGAGGTCCAAGTGCTCTAGATAGTGCAGTTGGAATAGTCTCCCATGAAGTTGCCTCCACGTCATGAATGGATAGATTATCTGATCTTGTGCGGTACCTCTTATCTTGGCTCTAGCAATGGTTGTGCTGGTTTCAAAAATTCTAATTTAGAAATGTATAATTCTATTAAAATAAAAGCATTAAAAATTTGACTGTTTCCAAGAAAACATAGATTGAAATGAATGTTGAAAACCATACCAGAAATATGAAGTATGGTTCTGCCATACTTCTTTGCCGTATGAGGTGAGTTTAAAACTCATATCAAGATGAAGAATCTCAAGCATAGAGTAACAAAAAGGAATGATAATAAGACACCTGAATGTGAATCTAGATCACAAAATCCTCCATATGCACCACCGCTAACACGTACACAATCCCACAACCATGTATTTCTTTGTATCATAATGATCTAATGCAAGAGAATAGAGAAGCTTGGTGAAGGAGCAGTGTTGGATGATAATTTGTTGATGGAGGTTAAGCCTGAACAGACACCAGTCATGTTGAAAGTTGGTTGCTTCGTGATTGAAGAGGTTTGGTGATGGATTACCTATAAGGGGGTCTATAGTGAGGTGTTTACACAGTTAGTTTGGCCTGGAGTTGATGGGAGGGGTCCTTTTGATCAAACCCTCATGGTATGTCCCTAAAAGCAAGGGTTTGGTGGAAAATGAGTTAAGTGAAGGGTGGAGACTTGGTGAGTTGGAAATGTGTCATTTCTCAACCTCTAGAATGACTATTTCAGCCTTTTGAGTCTTGGGAGCAAGTGGAGTTAGGGGTTGCTATGTAAAAGTGGAGAATTAGGCCTGGTGAGGATAGGCTAGGGGTATTGGATCTTGGGTATGGTCCAAAGGAGTATAGGTTGAATCTTTCAGAGGATTTAAAGAGCCCAAATGGGTATTTAGATAATATTTGAGTTTACTTAGTTGTTTGGGGAAAGTAAGAGGAAAAGTCAATTTAATGACTAGTGAGGGCTACAAGCTTCAAGGACTGATTGTGTGTGTTGGATAGAAGATGGTTTGTCCAAATCAAATGGGTTGTAGGAATATGGTGGATAGGTCATAAAAAGATGTTTTGTGCATTTAAAATGAAGGTTGGATTCTTGTGTGAAGGTTTGGTGTTTGAGAGAAACTAGGTACACTTGGGAGTCAAGGCATTGAGGGATATTGAGGTAAAGAAGCAATTGCAAAGTGGAGTGGATTTGTTGTCTGAGGTAATCAATATGGATGCCACACACCAGCTCTACATCAGGTTGCAAGAAAAGTGGGCTTAACGTTGGAGGAACCTTTGTAGTAAAGAGCACTTGAACTAGAATAATATTGGGATGAGTGACCTGCTGGGAAGTAGCGTTGTCTAAAATGAATCAAGGCAATGAACCTGTTGTAGAGGAGTGTTTGGTTGAAAGTCAAGAAATTCTTATTTATCCTCGAGTTGAACTCTAGTTCCTTGAGTGGATTCCAAGACGTTGTTGAATCCTCGAGTTGAACAGGGTTCCTTAAGGGGATATTAGAAGGCTCTGCATCAAAAACTCTAAGCTTGTCTTTAAAATTTGAGCTTCACTTGGTTTCGAGAATAGTTTAATATTCTCTACTAAACAAGGCCAACCACGTGAAGGTGGAAGCTCATTTGGCCCCTCCCCCCCCCCCTAACATCACTCTAAATTCCCCATTAACATTTAATAACATTCATTCATTCATTCATTCATCCGGCATTTTTGAAATATAACATTCAATCATTATAATCACATGATAACATTCATTAACACATAAAATTCATTAACACAAAACATTCATAAATAATTCATTAACACATAATTCATTAACACACAACATTCACAAATAATTCATTAACACATATTAACACACATCATTCATCAACATTACTAGTACAAAATTACATCCATTAAGACAAAGTTCTTTCATTAGCAATAAATGTTAATTACAATCATTTCTTTTTGGGTTTCTTGCTGCTTTTTTTAATCATATAATTTCTAAGAGGAAGATCAATGTCCTCATCATTCCCCTCCTCTATTGAGTCTAATCCCAACGTGTGTCTCCTCCTCATCTGTTCAGGAATAGGAGGCCGCTGCGCTGAAGGGGGGTCTGCTGCAATAACTACTTCATGAGTTAAATTCACACTTTTATATTATTGAATTACGAGTATTTATGTAAGTAAAAGAACTATAAATCAAAAAATTAATTTAAAAGAACAAAACATAGATTTTCTTTACCTGAATGTGCCACATGATCTACATGGTGATCAGTCTGAAAATCCTCCGGCACTCATTCAGCATGACCTGATTCTGTATCCTCTAAAATATACACAAAAATGTTACACCAAGTTCAATTTAAGATGTTAAATTATATTAATAATTACATAATTAGTTTTAAATAGAAAATGAGCACCTCCTTGGACAGTATGATCCACATCAGCGGCTTCATGATGTGGCGCTATAGGCTGCATTGCAATGTAATGGACATTATTATCAAATTGATTGTTGCTCAAGTATTCAATTTCTAATATATTTTTTGGCATATTTACCTATGCACATGATGCAGGAGACTCTTCAGTTGGGCCAGTGGAAGCTTGCCGTAGGCGTTCAGCCACGCCTTGATAGCCTTCCTTGAAGGCAATTTTTTTGTGTTCTTCTGTGGCCTCTAAATTAAAATCAGAGCCCTGCATTTTTTGATTAAACAAAATTATTTGCATTTTATAAATAATTTTTCTCTGCAATTCATTTACTGCTACTTACAATGCGAGCTTTAATTTTTGAATATCCGCCAGCGCCAAGTCTGTGTTGCCCAATCTTTTCCAGCCTGGCCTTTGTTGCCTTTGAAGTGTCTTGCAACCTATGAAAAGTTTTAAAAAATGGTTATAAAAACATGTATATGGAATAACAAATGAAACTTTGAAATGCTGAACACATTGCCTTCAATGGTGAAAATGTCTAAAACATCATACCAAGATATTATATTGAAAAATGATGATTGCATTCAAAATTTAATTATCATCTCAAAAGTCCATGCCAAACACCTTATCACTAGTAGTTAATACTATTGCATACCTTCTCGCATTTGTTGGTGAAACTCCTTTTTGAGCGTCCGCTTTCTCCTTTGCATCTAAAATAAATTCACTCCAATCCCTCGCTGAAATAAAGGGAGGATGCTCGTACTTTGGGTTCTGGACGAGACTCTTTCTATATTGGTCCCTCACAGTCTTAAGATGTTTGCAAGCTCTTTCCAAAATTTTCTTCTCATCAAAAATATTATTGCCAAACTCATGCTGTAAATCTTTGATGAGCTGATCTTTTAAACTTTTTTCTTGCAAATTCCACCTTTTAAGGAAAAACACAAAATTGTTAGATATAGCCACTAAAAGAAAAGACCGGAATGAAAGGAAAAATACTGTACCAGTTAATGATATGAAAAAAAAATAGTGGGATAAACTTAGTTCACTTATGATGTTCCACCTTTTACGTATGGTGGGCCCGAATATATGCAATGTTAGGTCATAAAGTTTCTTATAAAACATATCATTTCCTACAAAAAATGTCATGGGATAATCAATCCAAAACTTGTTATGAATAGGTAAATGCATATTACAATATAAAAAATAAATATTTAAAGTACCTGGAATCTGAGGACATTTTATAGGCATTGATTCATTATTGTCAATCAATAATGACGTCTGTGTCGCACCCATGCTAGTAACACGGGTAGATCCAAGAAATGGTGGTGAATTTTCACCAATACATGCAGATTGATCGGTAGCAGGTGTACCAAGTGGTGCCACCAGGGTATCTCCTGCTCCAAAAAAATAATCCACTATGTGATGCACCCAAGATTAAAGTACAAATTATGAAATCATAATTAGCACAAAACCAAATATAGTAAAACAATGATTTACCAGATGCCATAGCCCTTGAAGGCGTTGATGTTTGCATGGCCCTTGTGGCCGACATTGCACTCGACAATCTTCTATGGGCAACCTGGCTAGTAGGAGTCTCCTGCAATTGAGGACCTGAACAATACATTGTTAGCAAAGACATTTTCAAATAATAAAAGTAAGAGTTAACTTGAGAAGTTTTTGAATGTTCCAAAGAAAAAATTCCTTGTAACTTGTCAACTAAAGGATTATTTTACCTGAGGCAGCCGGAGGTCTACTAGTACCGGCCTCATCCACACATTGTCCTTGACCAGGTACTAGAGATTCCATAAAATCCTACAACAAGAACACATATTACATATATTTTACTTCACAACATAAAAGAGTATAAAATATTAACCTTTATTGAAATTTTGTTATAACTAAAGATTCATTACTACTTACTTGATACCGATGTCCGAGTGCTTTCAATTCAGTTAGCCTCCTCAGCATCTCCTCACTTGGATTTCTTTCATACAAAATGTTAATTATATCTTTATTGATTTGTTTCATTTTTTTCTTTACCATGATTATAACATTAGGTGAATCTACAAAAAGATCATCATCATCAGGGGTAGCTATTGCCTCTACTGTCGAGGGTGCTTTTCCCTTATCCTGAACATCAAATTGTGATAGGAATATCAGTAAAACTATCATAAAAACTCCAAAACCATAAATAAAATAACGTAATAATATAACATTTTTCAACTATCTAATTTGTACAATTTTAATAAGGTTTACCTTTGCTGAAGAACAAGTGGGAGGAGCATCCTCGTGGCCTCTATCATGTGCGGGATCCATATCATCCTGTGACAAAGATTAAATACAAAAACTTTAACGAACTAAAAGCAATAGACTTAGCAAAAAAAAACTTATTAATAAAATAGTATATAGTACTTACCACCCTCATGATAGTAACTTTGTTTGTATCTATGCGATTTAAATGATAATCTATTAGCAGTTCTTCCCCTGCACTTATTGATTTTATTGCACATACAAAAACTTGATTCCCCTCACGCGCCTCAAATATGCAATTGGGTTGCTTATTAGTTGATGAAGGTTGCGTACTTTTTATAAAACCCGCAATATTACCTGTTGCTTTTGGTCTCCCATCAATGTACATTGCAAATCTTTTACTTTGATCATTTTCTTTCCTTTGTATATAATTAGCTGATAGTGCATACCTACGCATACTTTTTTTATATTGAACAATCCGCATCCAATCATTGTAATTGTAACATGGACCGACATACTCAAACAATTCAACAACTCTATTGTAATATACCTTTATCCCATCCATGGAAAATAGGCCCAAACCATGTAATGAGGATGGAGCAATGTGATATATCCTCTCATTAACACAAAAATTAGTATTAATTGGAGGTAGCTCATTGGGTACCCATTCTTTCTCAATGTGTGTGTACCGAAAGGGCACCTTGATGTCGCCTTTGGTCTCATCATCATAAGAACATGACCCCCCATTAGCAAGGAAATATTGCATGCGTTTGTCAAATTTTTTTCTAATCTTTTGACCTCTAGTTGATCTCCCTGTTTTAGCCGTACTACATGTAGAACTTTCATCTAGCATTCCCTCATTTCCCTCATTCGATGTAGATAGATCTGACAAGTACCTATTTGGTGGGTTCTGCAATCCATCAAATGAGATATTGCCATGTCAATATATATAGAATAATCAAGTCGTGACCCATACGTACAGTTCTTCTTTGTCTATACATGAGAGATATAAAATGTACTAGGTTGAAAGTGATTATATATTATATTTCTATACAGTTCTTTGTCTATATATACATTATATGATTATATAATATGTCTATTTATAACATACGTGCTTAGTGATAAACAAGAAGAATATAAGAAAATTATGTCTATTTATTGACTTATACCAGCCGATCCATGTCACTGTGCACGATCCACTCCAAAGGGGTCAAATTTACTGCATATGTTAATCATTTATCTTAAGTTAGCTAAATATTACATGATACGTATGCTACAAATAACTTAGAAGATAACATGAACAATATGCAACATCGTAAACATGAACAAATTTACCTTATGTATGGAATGCAAGATCGTCAACAGAAGGCCGGGGTGACAATGTCTGTAGTCAATTGCTTGTTTGCAAAAAGGGTGATAATCAAACACAAATATACATGTATCAACAGCAATTAATTGAGCATCGTAAACAAAAAATTGGTAATTATAAATCACATATGTCGTAATCATTAGAATTGAACAGAATAAATATGTAACCATTACAATTTAAAGCAAAACATAAATATGTAATCATTAGAATTGAACACAATAAATATGTAACCATTTCAATTATGTCATTGATCATCATCATCATCATCATCATCATCATCATCATCATCATCATCATCATCATCATCATCATCATCATCATCATCATCATCATCGCCATCACCATCGCCATCATCGCCATCATCAACAGCATCACCGTAATCATCATCGTCATGATCACCATCATCATCATCATCATCATCATCATCATCATCATCATCATCATCATCATCATCATCATCATCATCATCATCATCATCATCATCATCATCACCACCATCAGCATCATCATCATCATCATCATCATCATCATCATCATCATCATCATCACCACCACCACCACCATCATCATCATCATCATCATCATCATCATCATCATCATCATCATCATCTGCTTCTTCATCATCTTCAGTATCTTCTTCTTCCATAACATTATACTTTATCGGCCTTCCTCTTGGATCATGTCTAACAACAAATGACCAACCCTGTTTATGTGGAACCTCTGAGTAAAACACTTGCTCACACTGGCTTGGAAGAACATAGGGCTCATCTCCAACTGGCTCAAATGACCTTGTATTAATCATTGTAAATCCATTATCATGTTGAATAACAGTTCTATCTGGATCATTTTGATTCAGTCGTAGCCTGTACCATTTGACGACAAATAGAACTACTTTGAAGGAGTTAAAGTCGCACTCAATTATATCATCTAAGATGCCATAGTATTGATTTTGAGATTGTTGAGTATGTAGGTCATTTCTAGATGATATATTGGTGACCTCGAAAACTGCACTTATCCCAGAATCACAAGTTTTCTTTGTATCATCCAACTTTTTTATACGAAATTTGTGGCCATGATAGTACATAGCTTTGTGGTGCTTGACCTACAATTTTTTAAGTGTGTAAATTATTTGTATCATAAGTTGATATGAAACATACGAGTCATGATCATTAATAAATTTGTACGTAAGTGTCCACCTTTTAAACCATGTGCTAGATCAATTACCATTGGAGTAACATTGGGATCTCCATTACGATGAGCTTCTCTAACCAATGAAGCAACACCTTCCCATGTTAATGAACAACTATTTTGTTGACATGGTTCAATCCATACCGTCATCCAATCAAGATTGTTTGCAATATACAAATGTATTGCATCCCATTCTCGACCAACTGTATCAAAAACATCTTAGATTTATTGCATCTGACTCTCGACCAGATTTATAAGAATTAATTAACTACAATAACATCTTAGATTTACCTCTCACTTTCCTCAATCTACCTTTTCCCATCAAGTTCTCCCCTTCAAATTTGTTAATGGAGTTGGGATCCCAAATACGATCTACATGGATCTTTGCTGCAAACTTAGGAAGATATTCACTAATGTACACCATGGTCTGTTATACCATATATCCCTCTACCATAGAACCCTCAGGATGTGCTCTCTGTCGAACCAAGTCTTTCAAAAATTTCAAGTGCCTCTCAACCATCCACATTGACCTAGTTGGTACAGGTCCGCACAATTCAATCTCCTCAACTTGATGTAAGAGGTAATGTTCTTGTGCATTGAAAAAAGTTGAAGGTAGACACTTTTGCATTTCACACATAAGAAGAGGAATTTTTCTCTTCCAGTATTTTATATCTTCTTTATTGATTTCTTTAGATGACAACCACCTCATGTATTTTCCAAGATCATATATAACTTGTTTGACACCGTTGGCAAAGTGGTGTGGGAGAGATAGAGGTAGAACATACTGCAATATTTGTAAAATCATCTCGTCAATATTTTATAAAAGAATGCAATGAAAACCACATGCAGTATACAAATATATAGTGAATACAAAGTAATATGAATTACCTTTATAAATATATGCCAATCGTGTGTTTTCATCCCTGGCCCAAATTCACTTTTCTTTGATATGAGATCATTTATGTTCATAGCATATCCTGTAGGAAATCGTATTTTCTTTATAATTTCTTTTATAGCATTGCTCTGCTACTCCGACAATAACCATGGAAGAGCACTTGTATCAATCTGGTCTCCATTTTGATTGGATTGAATAAAATTTTTCATTGCATGGTTGGATTCTTCAATGTCACTACAAATTTTGATGATTTGGTCTTTGTCATGCCTTCCATCCAATATTTTCCATAATGTCTCTGTTACATTCTTTCCAATATGCATAGGATCAAACAAATGCATGATTGGGAGTTGCTCGTAGTACGGCAACCTAGTAAATTGCGTAGGATAACTTTTGAGTCCTTTTGGAAGTTGGTCATTGATGCCTTGACGACCTTCACAAGCATCAATTATATCATCAGTAAACAAAACACAATATCAAAAGATAAATTTGAAACAAAACCCATCAGATGGAATGACATTACCTCGACGATTTATTTTATTGTATGCCAACTTCCATAGACGAGGTGTCATTCTCCATGGCTTTGATGTAGTCTCTTCTTTCCCATTGAAAAGATGTTTTTCAGTAATTCGGTACTTATGATTTCTGTGGAGAAAGTGTCTATTCTCATCGAACACCTACTTTCTCAAACTTTTTGAATGACGAGATTTTGTCTTTGGACCACAAACTGGACATGCAAATTTTCCCTTTGTCTGAAGACCTACAAGATCATGTCTAATTAGATTAAATGTGTTAACTTTGTGTTAGCACTATAACATACCAAAAAAGAGGCGTTATGAAGAGAACATACCACAAAAATGTGTTAGCCCAGGGGCATCATGTATTGTCCATACAAGCATTGCATGGAATTGAAATTGTCTTTGTCCTATTGGTCTAGAGATGTCATACATAGTGACCCCATTCCATAACACCATCAACTCGTCGATAAGGGGCTCAATATATACATTGATATCTTTAACTTGGTACTTACCTTGTTGAATGAACAAAAACATTACATAATTATTATGACCATTTTGATGGATTATGAATAATAAATTAATTTAGATGACCATTAAATCAAAAAATACCTGGAACAATCAGTGACAACATTATGTGCTCCCTCTTTATGGACAACCAAGGAGGAATGTTATTGTTGATAACAAAAACAGGCCACACTGAGTAAGTAGATCTCATCTCTCCAAACGGATTGACACCGTCCGCTGCCAATGAAAGCTTGAGATTACGAGGTTCTTCTTTAAAGTGTGGCCATTTTTCTTCTATTTCCTTAAATGCTGAGCCATCTGCAGACATTTGCATAATTCCATCTTGACTTCTATTGCGTGCATGGTAATCCATAAATTGTGCCAAGCTATTGCACTTGAATAATCGTTGTAGACGTGGAATAATGGGAATATGTCGAAGAACCTTGCGAGGCACCTTTTTTGTTATTCGATCTGATTGATATCTACTAATATGAGAAATAGGGCATTCTGTTGCAAATTCATTTTGTTTATAATATATAATATGATCGTTCGGACATGCATGTATTGTTTGATATTCCATTCCAATATCTTTCATAATGGTAGATAATTCTCGGTACGAGCGAGGTAGGATGTTTGATGGTGGTAACAAACACTCACCTACCAACCTACGACCAAAAATATAATTTGTTAATTTAAAGAATATTAATTTCTACATGATTCATCCAATATTAATTGCAAGGGAATTACGACTAAAATAATGAAAAAAGATGACATACCTTAACATACGTGTCATTGCTACGTTGGATAAACCATTCATAACCTTCAGGTTCACCAACAACAATATAGCGGCAAGAAGATTTATTTCGGAGCCTTCATATAGGGGCTCGTGTGCCTTCTCAAGTAAAGGTACATCAAGCTCTGCATCAACATCATCATCATCTTGATCATCGTGATCATATTGATCTTCTTCATCATCGTGGTCTTCTTCCATGATATCATTACCTTCTACTTCTATGTTCACACCTCCATGTTCCCTCATTTGGAAATCCACATTCTCCAGATTGTCATGGTCCATAACATGAAATTGAGGGACATTGACCTATATGAAAATGATGACCTTATATTAACCATGATCATGTTGTCATCATCAAATCATGTCTTATGTATTTTATAAAATATTAAAATGCATACCAATGGATGAAATTCGTTTCCCCCTTCAATGTGACCATGTTGCCTACAATGTTCCTCAGCTATTTTGATTAGATATCTTCGAGTCTTTAAGCCCTTACAAAGTTTGCAAGGACAATAACATTTTCCATCACCCTTTCTTTTTAAGTTAGACCATAGTCTAGCAATTGTCTCCCTATTTGTTTGTGCGTTGATATCGTCAGACATGGTCTTTCTTGAATGGAATGACTCATTGGTGGAAGAAGGATGATTTGTTTGCAACCTGCTGATAAAAATCGTTAGTGAACAACCATTTTCTCAACCATTTTAATATCGAAAACATCATATGAAATATCTTTATCATTTAGATTTTAATGCTATATTTTAACTTTTAATCAAAATTATGTGTAATATAAGGACCCTATATCACCATTTTACTGAGAGTCAAGCATCAAGTCATCGGTAAGTTAACACAACTTGATATGAAGATCTGAAGATATTTGATACTTCCATCATCACCCATGACATAACTCTCAAGCCTAACATAAAGTCGTTCATACAAAAGTAGCAACCTGTTAATTTGTTGATAGAACCCTTAATCTTCAAGGAAGTTCAAAAGTTACTTGCTGCAACGATAATTTTTCCTATCTGCCACTCCACTTGGGTGGAAAATTTGGTGCATGTATAGAAGAAGCAAGAGGAGATCTGTGTTAATTTTTGTAAGCTTAAAAAGGTGTTAGATTGGACACCCTAAGCCTCTGCATCAATTTTATGAGTTCACCTTTCAATAATGTTGAAGTGAGGTATTGGGCCCTCGAGAAATAAGCTTTCAGCTTGGTTAGATAATTCAAGAAGTTTAGACAATATATCTTGAGAAGCAATATATATGCCATTATGCCTGACCAAGTGGTCAAGAGATTGGTTATGTAGTCAGATTTGGGAGAGCATCACGAGAAATAGATGGCTATTTTGCAAGAGTTTGATTTAGAGATGCATCCTATGGGATTGGTTTAGAGATGCATCCTATTTGATTTTTGAATTTAGCCACTAGCAGTTCAAAATTTGAAATGTATGGGTCTTTAACCACTTGCATTCTTCAAAGGTGGCCATGACCTTCCAAATGTAACAAACTAATCAAATAGCGTTAAGGTTTTCTTTTAAACCTTTGTATATAAAGCAACGATGTCGAGTTTTCTTCCTGGTTCTTTCCTGATTGAGCTCTTTTTGAATCAGTTTTTATAAATATAAATATATATAGTGGTTCTTCCACTTTTGTCTAAACAAAATAAAATAAAACAAGATACCCTATAAGAAAAGATAATCATCTCCATCTTATCTACATTGATTCTTAGAAAATAACATACTACACAATAAAAAATAACCAATAAATGATAATCATCTCCTTCTTATCTATGTTGATTCTTATCTCTTTTATATATAATCAATTTTAGAGAATGAAATAGTATGCAATAAACGATAATCACCCCCCTTATGAAAAATAAGATAATCATCTAAGTTCAATATTCTAAAAAACAAGATGCCACTTGCAATAAAGTGACCATCTCCCTTCTATGTACGATGATTCTATAATTGAGTAAACTCTAATTCACAAGTAAAAAAATTCATACTATAATTTAGAAGGTCTAATTCACAAGTAAATAAATTCTTGGCAGCTCCTACATAACAAATTTTTAAAAATATATTGCACATTGAATCAATTTAAACCCAAGATGTATTTAAATTAAATTAAAAAATATATTCAAATTTAGATAAATCAACATGATAGATCATCAATATATCACTAAGTCTACAATAAGAAACATTTTGTTACTTAATTCTTCCTTTGTTAACCCCATCTTCTCTTCTGTGAAACATAATAAACAATCACTAACAAGCTTCTAACATCTTGTATGTTTCCATCTTCTGCAATGACTACAAAATATCTCCTACAAAAAATTCACACAAAAAACTCAAGTATAAAAATTAGAAGCACTTTGAACCTAGATATATATTAAATACTTTTGGAGGAGTTGTTTAAAGCTAACTACACATGTAAATGTGTGCACGATAAAAATGTGATATAAATAAACATACCTATTTTAGTGGATGTTGACATATAGTCATAATAATTAGAAATATTGAAAATGAATGTCTTCAAAGATTTTATCTTTGACATATACCTATGCAAAGATGGATGCAAAATATCGAAGCATATCGAGTATGCAATCTATTTGTCAAATGTTAAAAAAAATAATAGATCTTTTAATCTCAAATCTATAAAACATCACATATCCCAAATAATAACCAAATACAAATTATAATTTTTTTTCAAATATGGGACAATTTACTCTTAGCTTTTTTGGATAAGTATCTTGCTGATTTTTTGGTTCCTCATGCCTCTCTTCTTTTTAAATCCAAAGACCAAGAAGGTAAAAAAAAAGAGAAGAAAAACCTACATCATCTCCATTTTTATTTTCTCATTTAAATGAAAATGAGGACTTTAGCATTCTCACCCCACAATTTGGAAATTTCTAAGTAGGGAGTAAGTGACTACTCCACTAGACTAAGCAGGATAAATGGATGCAAACACATGAATCCTTCCATCAATTCATAGATACATTAATTGTTACAATATTTTCAACTTGAAACTAATTAAATAATTTAATATTTTATCTTTCATTTGTAATAGAGCTCTAGTCACCTCCATCAATATATTAATAATTAGAAATAAATTTTCACACATATACTTTGTGCTAGCTCTTCAAATGAGGACATTGATATGCCTGCAAAGATCATAAATATAGTCATTACACATATGCTAACAAATACTAAGCAAGGTTCTTATAAATATGTCTGTAATCAAAGATTCTTGCCTCTATTATTTGATAGGTATATCTGCCTTTCTCATCATGCCCAGTGAAATGAGGACAGTCTCTCTAAAGACAACATGATAATGTACACTCACTGTAAGGATAGTCACAAATGAGGACAGTCACTGTAAAGACAACATGATAATGTACACTCACTGTAGGGACAATCACAAATGAGGATAGTCACTCTAAAGACAACATGATAATGTACACTCACTGTAAGGACAGTCACAAATGAGGACAATCACTCTAAAGACAACATGATAATGTACACTCACTTTAAGGACAGTCACAAATGAGGACATCTTATAGTGAGTGTACATTATCATGTTGTCTTCATAGTGACTGTCCTCATGTGTCATAATATTAGAAGTTCACAAAATTATTTTTGTGAACTGTAATATTATTTTTGTTTTGTAATTTTTGTGACCTTGTGTAATTTCACAAAATGAGAAGTTCTCACATTGACTGTCCCTTGTATAATTGCCACTTGAATGAGGACAGTCACTGTAAAGACAACATGATAATGTACACTTACAGTGAGTGTACATTATCATGTTGTCTTTAGAGTGACTATCCTCATTTGTTGAAGAAGAAAAGCATTAATGTGGTTCAATAGCAATACATTCAAGTGGAAATTACACAAGGGAGAATCACTGTGAGATGTCCTCATGTGTGACTATCCTTGTCACAAATGAGGACATCTCACAGTGACTGTCCCTTGTGTAATTTCACAAAAATGAGAAGTTCTCATAGTGACTATCCCTTGTGTAATTGCCACTTGAATGAGGACTGTCACTATAAAGACAACATGATAATGTACACTTATAGTGAGTGTACATTATCATGACAACATGATAATGTACACTTACAGTGAGTGTACATTATCATGTTTTCTTTAGAGTGACTATCCTCATTTGTTGAAGAAGAAAAGCATTAATGTGGCTGAATAGCAATACATTGAAGTGGCAATTACACAAGGGACAGTCACTGTGAGATGTCCTCATTTGTGACTGTCCTTACAGTGAGTGTACATTATCATGTTGTCTTTACAGTGACTGTCCTCATTTGTTGAAGGAAAAAAGCATTAATGTGGTTCAATAGCAATGCATTCAAGCGGCAATTACACAAGGGACAGTCATTGTGAGATGTCCTCATTTGTGACTGTCCTTACAGTGAGTGTACATTATCATGTTGTCTTTACAGTGACTATCCTCATTTTTTGAAGGAAAAAATCATTAATGTGGTTCAATAGCAATGCATTCAAGTGGCAATTACACAAGGGATAGTTACTGTGAGATGTCCTCATTTGTGACTGTCCTTATAGTGAGTGTACATTATCATGTTGTCTTTAGAGTGACTGTCCTCATTTGTTGAAGAAGAAAAGCATTAATGTGGTTCAATAGCAATACATTCAAGTGGCAATTACACAAGGGAGAATCACTGTGAGATGTCCTCATGTGTGACTATCCTTGTCACAAATGAGGACATCTCACAGTGATTGTCCCTTGTGTAATTTCACAAAATGAGAAGTTCTCACAGTGACTATCCCTTGTGTAATTGCCACTTGAATGAGGACTGTCACTATAAAGACAACATGATAATGTACACTTATAGTGAGTGTACATTATCATGAAAACATGATAATGTACACTTACTGGTGCAGAGCACCTGAATTCCATCAGCAATTCCATCAGATGTTATCAGACTTTTCACATTCTATCCAACTTGGACTCCTTGCTTGGCAAGAACACACAATGTTTGCAGGTTCCTTGTATGGGATAGCAGAATCTTTGAATAGTTTTAATAAAGTAATATAAGATTTTTTGTTTGTAATAAAGGTTAAAGGATTGATTTTATAATCTCCTTATAACCCATCCGAAATGTATGGACACAAGACCCCTTGGTGCACTTATAAACCTTGGGTATCGATTGGTCCCTTGGATGAAATTTTGTTATCTAGGTGTCTTTAGGTGTTTTAAGAGTGTTTGAAAGTCTAAAACATCAAATAAGGTCTTTTAGTCTTCCAAAACAAACTTTTTGTCTTACCCAACAAAAGTTGTTTTAAAGTTGTAATGCAACTTTTAAAGTTGCTAAACAATTTTGAGTTTGAATTGGTTAAACGGCTACAACCATAAAAATGGTTAAGCCAACGGTGGGGAGAGCCTATTTAGGCTTCCAAATGACTGAGGAAATCGAAGAGATCCTCATTGTATTCAAATTGCTTTCAAATCAATAAAACTACCTGTTTCAGAGCAATTTTCTATGCAAATCATGGTGACAGTACGGTGTACAGATGTGAGGGGTGATCAAAACCTGTCTAAAAGTTGGAGCATCTCCATTTTATGCTTTTAGAATTGGTTTGATAACTTCAAGTCATTTTATATCAGAGTTATTCAATTTTCTTGTCTACTGGTCTGAGAAACCCTTGTTTTCAGGGTTTAGCCATTCAAATGGCCCTAACTTGAATTTTGACAGTTGGAAATTCTTCTTCCTTGGTACAATGCAAGTTAGGGAGGTCCTTTTTCATATTCCAAAAGCTTTGAACCAGGAGGTTGAGGTTACACCATTTGGGAGCAAGCCCTAGGTCAAAAGCTTCTATGTTTTTTACTAGGAAAATGATATATAGTGAAAAATTAGAAGGTTACGGTGTGTGAAGGACCTTAAAACTTGGTTTTTGTGGACACCTAGGGTGAGGAGAACAACCTTAAACTTAGTGTTTGATCCCAGGTACCCATTCCTCATACTTTGTTTGGAAACCCAATCCTAAACCGCATGCATTAGGCCTGTGGACCTAACAAAGGAAGTGGACTATTGGAGTGGAGTCAGAAACTGAGATTTCGAGGTTTCATGGTGGAACTGGGGTTTTCTTGGCCTAATTTAACTTCTTGACAATTTGAGTATTGTTTTATGGCTCGATCAGAGTTTGAATAATGAGATTGAATGCTGGGATTAACTCTCTGTTCTATATGTTGTTTCTCTTCGTATCGATGTAAAATGTGGCATCGGATTTTGGTGTATATTTTAGCCTCTTGTTAGGGGTGGTTGTAGATTATGGTGTTGTAGTGACATTGTAAATAATTACACCCTAGTTGAAACGGTTTGGGCTGTAAATTGGTTTTGTTTGCAATGAAGGGTGAAGAGAAGCATTTGTGTCAGCTTGGTAGAAATTTTTTGGAGAGAGCTCAAATGAAACGAAAACAAGGAAATAAATATGGTTTCCTATTGTTAGGAAGGAGATTATCTAAGTGGGTATGGAAGAATAGGATTAACTGTGGCAAGAAAGATAGAAGCATGAAATGTAGTTGTCTGTATAAGTGTTGTTCGGGCAAGGCAGCATTGCATAACTATGAGAATTTTCGTACGAGTTCAATTCCCACGAGGGTGATGTATTTTTGGAATGGCTCATGGAATGATTTTTCTGTCCAAGTTTTGGATTCACTTAGAGATGAGTTTTTGGCTGGCATGCCCACTGTAGAGTTGGCAATAGATGGCTCACCATATCTTGTTGATTTTTTGCGAATGCTGCAAATAGATTTGAGGGTCGGCTGTCAAAGGTCCATTACTTGGATTGATAAGAATGGTTCATGCTTTTTCCCCAAAGTTATCATTGAGGGTAATGCCGATGAAGAAGTTGCCTCTAAAGTTGAGGTCAAGATTGAAATTTGAATAAGTCCAACCGAGGCCTCAAATGCTAAGAATTGTGATAGAGTTGCTGCTAGTATGGAGGTTTCCAAAACTGAGCAAGTTTGTATTCCTAGTAATTTGAAGCCTGTGGCTGATGTGGTATCCATGAATGTTCCTAAATTAGATGAATTGATCAATAAATATTCAACTGAGGGCCCCACTGGCGCAAATGAATTGTATAGAGATTTAAGAGATTCAAACTTGTTTAAGGATACAAAGCCATAGCCTGTAACCGAGTTACCTATAAAGACTTTCCAAGCAAAGCAGTTGCTTCATAAAACATCAGCTAAGGTTCAAATAGGTACAGATGCAACTCAGTTAGAGAATGGTCAGATATTGCGTGATGAGGTTAGGGATGGTTTCATTAATCACAATTTGCTTTCTGAATCCCAACAATGTTCTAGTTTTGTGGCTCGTGAATTTGAACAGGTGGGAGACAAATTGATCAAATTAGTGGATTGCGATACAGAGTATGTAGATGTGAAAAATTGTTTCCTTACTGGCCTAAATAAAATTGGACTTGCAACCAATGTTATTGGCATTTATCGAAATTCACATACAGATAGGGTGGGACAGGCTCGGCTGCAGGTTTTCAACAAACAGGTTGAGATAACAAGAAATTCTCGTGGTAATGCAAATGTTAAATATGCATGGCATGGAGCATCCGATACAAGCATATCATCAATTATACTACATGGTTTTAGCAATAACAGATTAATGAATGGCGGTCTGGCATATGGTGTTGGTGTTTATCTTGCTCCAGAAGATTGCTCGTACCTGAGGTAGGAAAGATTATATTCAAAGATAATCTCTTTGGTGGGGATTTCTTTTAAATGTTTGAGTTCTAGAATGTTCTTTTCTTTAATACACTTTTTTTTTTCTAAGAAGGAATGTTTGACTGACTATTATTTGCTTATTCTTTACAGTGTTCCATTTTCAGACTTGGACATTAATGATGAACAGTATGCTATGTTGTGTTGAGTTATTTTGGGGAATGTCGAGGAAGTTCCTCTTGGCTCTCATTAGTTCCATCCAAGCTGTGAGAACTTTGATTCTGGCATTAATGATATCACCAATCCAAAGCATTACATTATTTGGAGCACTCACATGAATACACACATTCTGCCAGAATATGTTGTCAGTTTTAAGGCTCCTCACCAGTCACCTGGTATTGTTGAATTGTGCTTTTTAATATCATCTCATACATGCTAATAAGCAATCTGCAATGTGGATAGTTGTATTTGTTGTATGCCCAGAGTAAAAATGCTGCCTAAATAATGTTTTTTGAATGTTATAGCATGTTCAGATGGATTGGAAGCAAATGAAGCGTCTGAGTCAGAGACATATTTTTTAAACTTTTCTTAGATCATCATTAAAACATTCAGAAAATTTGCATAATTCTTCTTGTTCCCACTAATCAAGACTCAAAATTTTCTCCAGGGAATAACAATAACTATTTCTTTAATTGATCAAACATTCATCTATAGAAGCATCATAGATTTTTATCAGATGATGTGCAGACATGTGTGTGAAGTGTGAAGTGTAGACAATGCATTTGAGTTGTTTGACAAAATACCTTGAATGGTATAAGTGCTGTATTAAAGATTAGTTGAAACTAGGGCTTCAGAAACTTTCAAACAAATGCGATTGGCAGGTATGGAAATAAATCTTTTGCCAATTTTTTCCCTGCCTATGTGAGCAAACAGTGTTGGAATCGAAAATGAACGTATATCAAAGTATGTTGGTAGGAAGATTTTTGGTAGTTACTACCAATGACTTAAATGTAAAATATGGAAGCCTGAAGTTGGCACATGAAGTGTTTGTTAGAATGCCTCGAAGAGAAATTGCCTTATGGAAGGAAGTGAGACAATTTCAGAATGTGAGCTAATATGCAAAGTTTTGGTAAAGAACATCCATTGAGGCATAACGTGCTAGAAGATAGGCATTCAGAGTATAAAATCATGGATGAACATCACTATGCCAGTGTAGACTATGATTTTGAACCTGTTACCTGTCTTGAAAGGCTGAAACATTCAAACATTAGACTAATCTAAAATGTTCATGAACTAAAAAACAGCATAAGACATGAAAACAAAACCAAAGCCACCTCAAGATTGTTGCTAAAAAAAACAAGTGCTATAGAGCAAATGTTTGATTCGCTTCAATTAGAGGGATGTGGGTGTGCTCTCTAAGCACTTGGAGCATATTCTAATGCATACTAAGATTGATTTTAGACCAAATATAGGTGTGATATGATGCTATATGCTATGCAAAACAATAAAAGAAACTATGTTAATCCATTATTGCTAAGCTATGATGTTCTTTAAGAAAGCTTGAAGATGATAAAAAGAAACTAACAATTAGTATTGCTTATGCTAAGTCTAGAGCTAAATGGACATGATAACAATGCATAAAATGAAAGGTGAATGGATATTTTGCTCTTGGAAATGAGGACTATTTATAGACTTTTGGAAGGATGAATGAGTGGCTAGGATCAAAATCCTTAAGAGAGGCCAAGATTCATTCAAAGGGGAGCACATGGATTGTGCTAGTTCAAGGCCACCTCCTTGTGACAAGTGTCACAAGGGCATTGGGTTGAAAGATGAGAGGAATGTGCATAATTTGGGAAATGTGCCTAAGGTCAAAGGGTGTAATAAAGGGGTGAGGGGCTTCTTAAATGCATCATAAATGCATGTAAGAGGGATAAGGAGGCTTTAAATTCACTTAATGCATGTAAGAGAAGCCTCTAGAAGTTTGTTGACTTTGGGTCAAGCTTAAGAGTTGGCTAACCTTGTTTAGGGAATGTGACAAGGTTAGGGGGAGGATTAGGATTAGGATGGGTGAAGAGGTTGGGTTGAGAAGTTTCTAGAAGAGTCTAGAGTTTTCTTAGGTTTATGGAATAAAAGTTTATTCATTCCAAAAGCTTAAGTTTGGGAAAATTTATTGAAATATTTTCAATAAATATGAAAATTAAATATTTAATCTTAATTAAATATTTTGAGTTGAGATTAGGGTTAGAAAAGGTGGGATTAGCCTTTTAATCGAAATTAAGAAGGGATTAGAAGATTTTGGAAGAGGTTAGTGGTTTTAGAAAAAAAGGCTAACTTTTGGTCAAAAAATAAATTAATTATTTTTTGGGGGATTTTTGGTCAATTTATTAATTAAAATAATTAATAAATAGGGGATTAATGTTTAAATAAGATTTAAACATTTTTGGGAGGGATTTCTTAATTAAATATTTTTAATTAAGAAAAAGGGATTTAATAACATAAAAATAAATTAATTAATTAAATAAATAATTAATTAATAAATGATGATGTCATCAAGGATTTTTCAGAAAATAAAAATACTTTATTTTCTAAGGGATTTTTAGGTGTCTACATTTTGCCCCTCTTTGATGCGATGCCGCAAGTGGCATGGCGTCAAAGACAAGAAAATAAGATGCCCAAGGCTAGAATTTAGAGGAATAAGGGATTGTGCCCCCTCGAGAAAATAACGCAAGGAGCAAACATTGTGAAATTTTTTCGAAAGGAAACAGAGAAGGAAGGACCTAGGAAGAAGGGGAGATAAATAACCAAGCTTCCAAGAGCAAAGATGAGTGAATGCAAGATGAGATGGAATGCAAAATGCAGGATGCAGCTACATGAGGATGCAAGATTAATCTATATGATGCAGGATGCAAGGGAGATGGGGAAGCTCCAAGTGCAAATGTGGAGAGCACAACCTAGTTTAATATAGCAATGCTAGAGACCTGCCAAGGATACTGGGATCACAAGGCCTTGTCACCAGTGTTGCATAGGACTGACGTGAAAAAGACACGCAGGGTTGCCCCAGCATCGCACATGAAACCCGAAGGAGGCATGGTGGAAATGATGCTGAAGAAACCACAAACACATGACTGACTCACAGGCAGAAGCAAAAGATCAAAAGACCTTGCCCCAGATGATCCTCATTCGCAGCACACCATGATATAAAGGATCGTGGTGACGTTGAGTAGAGAACAATGAGAAGCTGTAAAAGATTAACAAGACCCAAAGGACAAAATCCAAGGTCAAAATGAAAACTCCAAAAAGACATCCTTTGCCAAGGAGAGAGATGTGATTTGATTGATGGTGGGAAGATTGGTCAGACAGGAGGAACGATATATCCTCAAGGACCCATGGGTTGGTGAGAGAATAAGTGTAGTTGTTCGCTGGCAAAAGCTGAAGTTCAAGGAATAATCAGGATGAGCAAGGATAAGTCAACAATTGATGTTGCTGAAGCACAAGGCCCGAGTGGGACTAAAAGTTTTCTGATCAAATGCTGCTGCAGGACGGACAAGGACTAAGACAAAGGATGGGTCCTAAAGACACAAATGTACAAATGAGCTTAGGTGGAGACACGACTGACGCTATGGTACAAGATGCTGGATAGGATGTACAAAGAACCTGGGGATGAAGCTGACAACTTCAAAGATATGCAAGATGGTGCCCCAGTTGGGTTGGAAGGCCAAGACAGACTGGCGATGAATGATGTGTCCTAAAATGACACGGATTTGGGAAAAACATATCCCAATGATGATGATTGGATCGAGATCAAGGCCTGCTACAAGACGAAGGATGCGATTTCATCAGTTAGCTTGATCTTGGATATTGGCTAGCTAGAAGATATGGATAGGTTGGGAAGATTGCTAGCAAGGTGTGGATAGGGATGAATGGCATTGGATTGCAATGAGGTTGGCCTATAGCTAGATACCAATGACAAGAGAAGATACTAGGTGTTGGAAAGATGGAGGAAAATGCTGAGGATGGGGAGGATGGAACTGCTAGAAGATTTGGATGGGGGAAGATTCGGGGAGATTGGATGGTGGAACTGCTGAAGGAGTTGGAAGATGGAAAGCTGCTTGGAGGATGAAAAGCTGGTGGAAGATGGAAAGCTGGTGGACGATTACCATGTGTCAACAAAATGAGCTGCTATTTTCCCAATGGAGGATCAGTGATAGGATTGCGTCAACCTAGGATAGACTGATGATCTTCGGTCAACTGGATTCTTGTCAATACAAGCCAATCTCTTGCTCGAGATGATAAGGCTATGCAAGGACAAGGTTTTGATTTCTTTAAGACAACACGTTGTGCCAAAAAGAGGATGATTTCTGATTTAGGATAAGGGATGGAAACAACTCAAAGGGCTGGAACACGATAATGCTTGTGGATTTGGAGCTCTGGATTTTGGTGCAAAAGATGGTGAATCTGCTTTCTGCTGTGGATGGTGGATGTTGGATTCTGATAAAGGATATGGGACGCTGAGTTGGTTTGCTGGTGGATCAAGATAGAGGATGCTGGAGGAACTGCTGATGGATCAAGATAGAGGAATGCTTGGGAGTTTTGAAAGATTGACTTTGGAAAATGGAAGGCTGTAGGAACTGCTAAGGGATCAAGAATGCTTGGGAGATTGGATGGTGGATAGGTTTGGATTTGGATAGAGAAATTGCTGAGGATTTTGGGAGATGGAAGATTCAGATTTGGATAGCCTCCAAGGAATACGTCACCAAGGAAGAGGATGCCCTCTGTTTAAGATAGTTCATGTGTTTTAAAGGCATGGTGTATGCTTGGACAAAAGATATGCCAACAAGAGGATGAGGAAGGATGGAAGCTAGGATGAAAGGATTGGATAGAGGATATGTAGCTGAAAGGTGCAATGGATGCCAAGGAGGTGCCCAAAAGCATGTACATCTGATAGTCTCTGTTTTTGTCATCAAGATCCAATGGAAAATGAAGGAAGTGAGAGACGAAAGGGGATGGAGGACATGTTGGATAAGAGGTGATAGAAAGGAAGCCCCTAACTGCAGAAAGGAATTAGGGGGGGCGCACTACGCATGGCGTCTGTTTGCCAGGTTTTCACCATGGTACTTGTCCAAGGCACTTGAATTGCCAAGTTTTCACCAGAGGACGAATGTTTTTCTCTTGATTTTTTTCTTTGTTGATAATTTGCTCCTTTGATTTATCCAATTTTTATGGATTTTTGTGTTTTTTCCTTGACTTTGTCCTGATCTTGCTGATTTGTTGCTGAGCTTGTGCTGATATTCCACTGATTTTCTGATTTGTTGTTGATTTTGTGCTGATATGCATTGATACTTCTGATTTGTTGCTAAAGCTCTAATTTAATGTTGTCGTGCTTGCTGATCAGCTGATTTCGCCATTTTGGTGCTTCCTCTTGATTAGGTGGTGACCTTTTGATTTGTCACTGATATTCTGATGGTGTTGCTGATTCTTTGATTGGATGTTCCCTTATGATTTGATGATGGCCCTGCTGTTTTTGAATTTGCACAGATATTTTGATGTTATTGCTAACTCTCTGATGTGGCGCTGAGTTTTGTGCTAATTTTGGTGCTATCATGCGATTTGATGTTGATCTTCTGAGAGATTCTTCACTGATTTTCTGATGTGGATTGCTGATTTTCTGATGTTGCCAGCTTGTCATGGGGATCCATTGCTAGATGATGGACGACAAGCTTAAGATCACACCTAGGCATGTGCATATGACCATGCACAGTTGATAATTGACTCCTCGGAGCAAGGCACTTAAGGTCATGATTCACTTTCTGTCAGGTTAACTTCCATGTAGATGAGCCACAAACATCCTTCTGTACCCAAGTTGATTTGGCTTGGTTTCTGCAATGTTGATAGAGAACTATCATGTGTTGTTATCCCAGATAGGAGGAAGAGGCAAAGCTCCATCTTCTAGCGCTTGAATTGCCAAGTTTTCACTAGAAGATACGCCCTTTATTTTTACTGTTTTGGAATCAGAATGTGCCCCAGAAGGGTTTTCACATAAAGACTCATGATTTGCTTTTGTTTTTTCACTTTTGCGACTAAAGCTTGCCTCCTCTCCAAAATATGCTTCTGTTTTAAGCTGATAGGCACATGTTGATGCTAAAGCCTGATTGATTGCTGATTTTTGCTGATTTCTCTGATTTGTCATTGATTTCCCTTTGTTGTTTTAGATGTGCTGACTGATCTTTGCTGACTTTCCTCACTGATTTCTTCTGATTGTGTGCCTGGATGTTGGTACAACTGTAGCAGGACGGGGGGGATCATGCAAAGTCATGGATTAGATGGGGGAGATGGGAAAGATGGTGGTAGAAAGTGTTTGGATGGAAGGATGGAAAGTGATCAAGATAGGGGGATGTTGTCAGGATCAACATTGGCACATGTTGCGAGGAAGATGGATGATTGGATGTGGAAGATAGAGATAGATGTGATGGAGGATTTATGCTAGAGGATGGAGGAGATGGAGGGGAAGATTGAGGAGCTGGGAGATGGGCAACATTGGATGCCATTGTGGATGTTTTTGTTAGATGGATTACATCTTTTTGCTTTGGGATCCACATCATTTTTGTTTTAGCTTTAGTGTGCCTTTGCGGCCATTGGTGGGCATCAGATTGTGCTTTTTCTTTGCTAGGCCTTTGTGGCCATGTGATAGATTTTGCTTGGACTTTGCTAGATTTTCGAAGCCATTGGGGTGCTTTAGCATGCCTGATTGGCTCTTTGCTAGGCCTTTGCGGCGCATTTGATTGCCTGATTGAAGCTTGCATTGATTGACCATGTCGATTAGACTGGACATGGTAATCGTCATTGGGCCTTTGCAGCCATTGGGATGCATTAGATTTGGCATTTGCTTTGATGGGCCTTTGTGGCCAGTGGTTTGCTTTGGCTTGCTTGATCGGATTTTGCTTTGATTGCGTATGTCAATTAGGCTGGACATAACAATCTTTGGATTTTTGTGGATTTTTCCCTTTATTCATGCGCGATATGGCATCCAAGTTGCGAGGAGCATTGGGAGGAATATGAGGAGTTGTCTGGGATGGAGGAAATTTGGATGGAGAGATGGAAGGAGATTGGTAGATAGGATATGTGGACATGTGCCTTTGTTGATCTTGACTAGGGATGCTTGGATGTTGGATGAAAGGCTGAGTAGGATAAGATGGAGGATGATATTTTGGGATATAAGGTCCCAAAATGGATTTGCTAGGTAACGGAGATGCGCTGAAAGAATTTGGGACATAGGGACCCAAAATGGATGGGGAGGATGAAGGAGGAATATGATAGGTTTTCCTCGGTTGTAACGATGGAGGAGGAGGAATTGCGTTGTGGTTTTTGGAAGATGTTTTGTTGGTTTTGAATGGATGTTTGAACTTTGCCTTAGCTGTACCAACATTTCTGGATGAAGTACCTTTCGCTGATGTGGAGGAAGTTCCCTCATCTGGTGTGCAACCGATTCCACAGCCTTTTGGATGTTTCTTGCCTTGAATGGGCTGTATATTTCCTTGTTCGTGAGTGCCAAGGCCTTTGCCTTGATAGTTCCATCTTTTCAGCATTTTATCCAGACAAGGATATTTTTGACTTGGGGTGAATGACAAACAGCCATTTTCTAGTTCCCTGATGGAAGATAAGAAGCTGATGTCTTCTTTTTCAAGTGGTTTGCCTTTGACAAATGTTAGTTTTCCAAGTGGATAGAGTGACGGTAGCTGGACAGTTTGGACTGGCGGATCCTCAAGAGGAGAGGATAGGATGCTGGGATTTTGACTAGGATTAGGGGATGGTATTGGATCTTTAGTTGGAGAAACTGGGATGATAGGATCTTGGATTGGAGGAATTGGGATTGTAGGATTTTGGATTGAAGGTGATGGAGGCAATAGAACATGCGATGGGGGAAGTAAAGGGGTTGGATCTTGATGTTCTTCAGTGAGTAGTTCATCATGCTTTTGGCCAAGATCTTGACACGATGGGATTTGTTCAGATAGAGGATTAGTGGATATATGGATGGACTCTTCAAAGGGGCGGAATGAAAGGATTGGAGACTCTGCTGCTGGGGTTTCTGGAAGAAGGAAGAACTCTTCAGATGGTATGGATAAAAGGATGGAAGATTTTTCAGCTACAATGGTAGGAAGAAGGGTGAACTCATGAGGTTCTTCAGATATGCTTTGGGTAATGCTAGGAGGGGGTGATGTTGGTGGGGATTGGATGGAGACTCCAGATGGAAGGGACTCAACGATGATAGGAGATGGAAGAGGATCAACGTTTGGGATGTATGGAAGATAGATAATAGATGGGAGCGCTGGACGGGCCTCATCAATGATGGCTTCACATGAAGGATTGCTTGGCTTTTCAATTTCAGGCGTGGGTTTTGCTATTGGCTCTTCCTTGGGTTTTGTTATTGGTTTTCTTGGAGACTTTTGTGGTGAAGAAGGTTTGGAAGGTGGAGGAGATGGGGAACTTGGATGGTCTTCGCATGAAAGTGGGGTTTGTGCTTGGGTAGATGCTCGCGAAGGAGGAGAGAAAGAAGGGAACACCCATGAAAAAGATGACTTTGAAAAGGGAGCTTTGGGTTTTGCTTGAGGGGATGATGGTGCTAAAGAGGCAGGGCTAATGGCTTGAGGTACAAGTTTTGGAGTGGGTTGAGGGATGAACTCTGCTGGTGGGGAAAGATTTTTGGTAATGTGGTTTGGAAGAGAGGATGGTGGTTTGAGACAGGATGGAGGATTGGGGTTTGGAGCAGAAGATGATGGTTTGGGAAAGGATAGAGGTTTGGTGAAAAGGATGGGAGGACTAGAATCTTGGTTTTTAGAATGTTTTGGAGGATAGGTAGTTGGAGGCCTTAGATAGGGGAAGTAACGTGAAGTGTTTCTAAGGGATGATGGTGATGGAGAAATGACCATAGCAGAAGGTGGAGGCCTGAAAGGAGCATATGGAAGAGGTGTAGGTTGAAGACAAGGATAAGTTGGGGATGGATAAGATACTGGGGTTGCTTTGCCAAGGACATGAAAAGGAGTGCTAGCCTTGCCAAGGACATGAAAGGGAGTGCTAGGAGATAAGCGTGAAGGCATGGTTGGCTGGATTGGAGGAATGATGGAACGCTGGGGGTTGCTTGGAGGAAACTGGCTGTAATAGGCATCATGGTCTACAAGACCTTCATCATCATCAGGATCGATTGGTGGGAGAGGAGAGATATCATAACCAAACTCATTATAGATTTGAGACATGCTGACTTGTAGATGAGTTTGGATAAGGATAAGGATGAAGATGGTTTGGAAGACTAAGACTCAGATTGGGATGACTGATGGAAGAAGACAGTTTTCTAGAAGAAGACAGATAAAGGGATGGGAGATGACCAAGTTTTGGGATAGCTGCTCTGATTGTCCTTCGAACCAAGTTATAGATCTGCTTGATGTTTTTCCATTGGCAAAGGATTTGATAAAAGCAATCTTCACAAAGGACAAAGCAACTTTGTGAGATACAAACAAGATAAAAGACTCTGATAAATGCTTTCAAAAAAGTGTATGTTCCAACAAGTGTTTTCACGGAGTCTTTGACTGTCAAGCACTTCAAACAGATCTACCTGAGGAAGGTGAGTATCAAAATCGCTTGCCCACAGCTTGGTATCCCCCAGAAGGGAATACAAATGGTGAGTAATCTTGAGGCGACCCGGTAAACCCCTTGGAATCGGTCCTTGCACAAGGATTTTGATACTTTCGGATGTAGATAGGGTAGCCTCTATTTTATCAGGTTGCTAATGATTCCGTGGTGTCTCCATACCCGGTTATGCTGATCATCCGTGACTCACTTAAGAGCCTTGCCAATTATGCTGGGGGAGAGGAATGTTTACCATCCCCAGACACGTGTTTGGCACGAACGCCCGGCGATTAGGAGATGTAAGTGATTCTTTTGGTATTCACTTATTTGTATACCGGCCGGGGGGGATACCGGTTTGAGGTCGTTCTCCGAGGAGGAAGCGCTTCTCCTTGGACAGGCCTCGCTAAAAGTAGAAGAAGTGGACTTGTTCGAGTCCAAGTGTTCTACGTTGCTTAAGTTTAACAGGATTTTGCAAAAAGTAAAACTCCTAAATGCACATCAAGCAGTTGTTCATTTTTCCAAATTTGATTAAGTGTGTTTGAACCTTTGAAATTGAAGACACAAGTGTTTAAGATTTTGACTTTTTCTTTCTCCAAAAAGTAAATCGAGTGTTTGCAAGTTTTTTGACTTGGGCATTCAAGATTGAGTGTGCGTGTTGATTAAGAACTTTTAAAAAAGCTTTGTTTTGATCTTTAAGGCATTCAAGATTGTGTTTTCTTTTCAAATGGAAAGTGATGCTTTAGGACCTAAGTTCTTCCTTTTAGCTTCATTCAAGATTTTGTTTTGACTCGTTTGAATGCAGATTTGATGTTCTTTTTATGCCCAAAAAGATATGATCATTCCTACTTTGCATGAATGCATTGTTAAAAATCCTTGATGTTGCAAGGATGCAAATGCCTTGATTAATTTTTTTGTTTTGTTTGTTAGAACAAATTTTGCAAATTTTAGTCCTTAATGCATTCAAGAATGATTTGGGGGTTCATTTTAAGCACTAAAATAAGGTGTGTCTGATTTTGCTTCCTTATAGATTTTATTATTATTTTTGAAAAAAAATGGCCATGACCTCCTTGCTAGAAGAAGAAGAAGAAGGAGACGGAATAGAAGAAGAATATAGACAAGAAGAGGAAGAAGAATATAGACAAGAAGAAGAAGAAGAAGGGATCGAAGTGCTCCGTCCACCTATAAGCTTGAAAAATCTGAAAATGGTCTAAAACCCATCAGAATGTTTGCAAAGAACCCGTGAAGTGGGTCCCACCGGGCGTGCCAGAATGTAGACTATGATTTTGAACCTGTTACATGTCTTGAAAGGCTGAAACATTCAAACATTAGACTAATCTAACATGTTCATGAACTAAAAAATAGCATAAGACATGAAAACAAAACCAAAGCCACCTCAAGATTGTTGCTAAAAAAAACAAGTGCTATAGAGCAAATGTTTGATTCGCTTCAATTAGAGGGATGTGGGTGTGCTCTCTAAGCACTTGGAGCATATTCTAATGCATACTAAGATTGATTTTAGACCAAATATAGGTGTGATATGATGCTATATGCTATGCAAAACAATAAAAGAAACTATGTTAATCCATTATTGCTAAGCTATGATGTTCTTTAAGAAAGCTTGAAGATGATAAAAAGAAACTAACAATTAGTATTGCTTATGCTAAGTCTAGAGCTAAATGGACATGATAACAATGCATAAAATGAAAGGTGAATGGATATTTTGCTCTTGGAAATGAGAACTATTTATAGACTTTTGGAAGGATGAATGAGTGGCTAGGATCAAAATCCTTAAGAGAGGCCAAGATTCATTCAAAGGGGAGCACATGGATTGTGCTAGTTCAAGGCCACCTCCTTGTGACAAGTGTCACAAGGGCATTGGGTTGAAAGATGGGAGGAATGTGCACAATTTGGGAAATGTGCCTAAGGTCAAAGGGTGTAAGAAAGGGGTGAGGGGCTTCTTAAATGCATCATAAATGCATGTAAGAGGGATAAGGAGGCTTTAAATGCACTTAATTCATGTAAGAGAAGCCTCTAGAAGTTTGTTGACTTTGGGTCAAGCTTAAGAGTTGGCTAACCTTGTTTAGGGAATGTGACAAGGTTAGGGGGAGGATTAGGATTAGGATGGGTGAAGAGGTTGGGTTGAGAAGTTTCTAGAAGAGTCTAGAGTTTTCTTAGGTTTATGGAATAAAAGTTTATTCATTCCAAAAGCTTAAGTTTGGGAAAATTTATTGAAATATTTTCAATAAATATGAAAATTAAATATTTAATCTTAATTAAATATTTTGAGTTGAGATTAGGGTTAGAAAAGGTGGGATTAGCCTTTTAATCGAAATTAAGAAGGGATTAGAAGATTTTGGAAGAGGTTAGTGGTTTTAGAAAAAAAGGCTAACTTTTGGTCAAAAAATAAATTAATTATTTTTTGGGGGATTTTTGGTCAATTTATTAATTAAAATAATTAATAAATAGGGGATTAATGTTTAAATAAGATTTAAACATTTTTGGGAGGGATTTCTTAATTAAATATTTTTAATTAAGAAAAAGGGATTTAATAACATAAAAATAAATTAATTAATTAAATAAATAATTAATTAATAAATGATGATGTCATTAGGGATTTTTCAGAAAATAAAAATACTTTATTTTCTAAGGGATTTTTAGGTGTCTACAGCCAGTATAGCAGTGTTGTAACAATGTTTGTGTGCCTGATAAAGTGAGATGAAAGGATGTGTTTTTTTTCTGATTTTGTAGTTTCAATTTCCTCTGATAGACATAGTGAGGATACATTGACAGGGCACGACACTTTCAATGAGTGTAACTGGCTAAGTATGTGATTCATTGGTGCCATTTTGTTTTCTTCCTCTCATACAAAGGATTATTACTGTGCAATCATAGGAAAAGAGTGTGAATTGTTGATGTGTCATTTGGGGGAGATAAAATGCAGAAATTCTGCATATATCTATACAATAGTTTTGCAAATTGGGTTTTGCAAGGAAACTCTCAAGGCCTTTGAAGTTTTGAGACGGTGAAAAAGTAATGGTAGGAGAATTTTTGTCAGATATTATATGGTTTGGATTTCTTTGTTCAATGTGCTTACAAAATGTGTAATCATGGAGAGTGTAAATAGTTTTCTTGATAGCATACTCTAAAGAAACACCGTCACATGGATTGTCATAATTGTGGAGATGCACAATTCTAGGGTATTGGATTGTGTATGAACACCCATTAGAAAATGTACAGTATAGAAGACTTTTATCTAATGATGAGGTTCCAAGTATATTGCTAAACGTAAATGTTTGAGGGTAGCTCAAAGGGGATGCTCTCTCATGGACTATAGTGTTTGTAAGTTGCACAGAAACAGGAAACCTAAAGGGTAGTGATCTTCAAATCATGACAAGGTTATGGAAAGGGCATGAAAGGATATTGTTTCCCTGATTATTTTATGAAGAACATTTACAAGTGTGAGACAATGTACATGTATACTATAATGTGATGCCAAAGGTTAATGAACAGAGTATGCTAGATATAGTGAAGAAGTAATGTATGGAATGTTATCATGAGAATGTTTTTAATAAGAAATATTAAGCGGGAATTTCTACAGGCACTTTACCTTCTGTCTACTATCAATGAAATACCAATGTAGTAATGTTGCTCACGGTTTTGCTTGACTATTGCAAAGACCGATTTCACACTTAAACATTTAACATCTTCAACAAAACTTGATACATAAGTCACCGTAAATAGAATCTTTCCTTCATTAACTCGACCATGGATACAATGAATTAAATCACGTTCAATAAAAACAATGAATTAAATCACGTTCGATAAAAACAATGAATTTAACATCTTTCCTTCATTAACTTGACCGCGGATACAATGAATTAAATCACGTTCGATAAAAACAAAGATCTTCAAATGGAGCGTCTGAGTCAGAAAATTCATACACAGTTGTCCCCGCCTTCTCGCCCGCTCCCACCCGTTGTCGCCCGCGCTGAAAAAGAAAGGGGAAAACTTAAAATGAAATGCATCTTTCTTTTTTTTTTTACCTTTTATCCCCGTATTGGTCGAAATTTTGACCAACACGGGGATAAAAGGAAAAAAAAAAGAAAATTTTAAGACCATTTGCACTTTGGTCGATAAATTTGGTCAAAATTTGACCTCAAATCTACTAGTGTTGTCCATTTCTAGATGCACATCTTCTTTCCTCAATCCTACATAATACATATTTAGTTCCACCAAACTTACTTTGAAATTACAACCTTTTAAGGATAGGAACAAAAAAATAATAGCAAACATAAACACAAAAAATACTAGAATTATGTGGAACAACTTGTAAAGGGAAAAACCATGGAAAAGATTGCTCTCAAATATATGCACAATGATTAAGGTGAGTTACAAGAAAGAATAACTACCAAAGGGATTATGAAGAATGATAAGAGAGAATAGATCCACCACTAATGTCTAACCAACTCATTTTTTTCAATACTACAGAAACTAAGATAAAAATAAATCACTTTCTTGACATAGGACTTTTCATATATCCAAAGATCACAATGACACCAAAGGCTTAATAGCATAGTTTGATATGATATGATTTGAAGTAGACTGAGAAATTAAGTCACAAAAATATTGAGTCTAAACACAAATAGTAATATAGCATATTCTTTTTCATTAAGATTGGATCCATAAAATAAAGAGTTCTCCCTCTTAAATAAACCGATTTCCATTAAATAAGCTTTTCCATTGTAACAAAAGAATTCTCACCCTTGATACCATGTACATATACATCTTCTCAGAATCTAAAAACTCTGGCCCATCATTGATTCTCATCAATGTACCAATTTGGATAGTAAGTCTAATTTAATTTGTCCATGGACTAAGACCTTAAATTATTGAGCTTCTCTTTGTTTCAAGAAGAGTATAACATTCTCTACTTAACAAGGCCAACCACGTGAAGGTGGAAGCTCATCTGGCCCCTCCTAGGAGCCTCTTATGACCCTTTATGACATTTTAAGACCTCTAAGATGTATTCTTAGGGATTGTAAATGGTCGTAAAGGGTCATAAGGGGTCCTGGGACACAATAGATGAGAAACATAATTGTAGGCATCATGGTCACAATTTTTTGGAGACAATGTAATTGAGTGGTATACCTAGATGATGAAGAGCAACTTCTGCTCCTCCAGTTCCAAGTTGACATTGTGGGATCCAAAGACCATAGATAAGGAATAAATTTAGAGAGCGAAGGAGGGCCATAACGACAAAAATAATACATGACAAACCTCAACTAGTTAAATGAGGCAATTGCAAACATTTTAATAGATTTTTATTATTAAATAATGAAATTTACATATACTAGTGTTCTAATCCCCCTCATTACATGATTTATTATTTTAAGCCCCCTGTGACTTACACATCTAGAAAATGAAACTACAACCTATTGGGATTGAGACAAACCTTATAAAACAACAACAACTAAGAAGGATCGCTTGCCAACATTTATTGAATACATCTGTTGAAGGACCTTGTATTCATGAGCAACATATGTATTCAATAGATGTTGGCAAGTGATCCTTCTTAGCTGTTGTTTTTTTATAAGGTTTGTCTCAATCCCAATAGGTTGTAGTTTCATTTTCTAGATGCGTAAGTCAAAGGGGGATTACAATAATAAATCATGTAATGAGGGGGCTTAGAACACTAGTATATGCAAATTTCATTATTTAATAATAAAAATCTATTAAAATGTTTGTAGTTGCCTCATTTAACTTGAGGTTTGTCATGTATTATCTTGGTCATTATGACCCTCCTCCACTCTCTAAATTTATTCCTTATCTATGGTCTTTGGATCCTGTAGTGTCAACTTGGAATCAGAGGAGCAGAAGTTGCTCTCCATCGTCTGGGTATACAACTCAATTATGTTGTCTCCAAAAAAATGTGACCATGATGCTTACAATTATGTTTGTTAGCTATTGTGAAATCTACATTTATGTTTCTCAGCTCTCTGTAGTACTCTTCTTCAATCCGTGTTCAACAATAAGCATCTTCTTCTTCCTACTAATTGTAGTCAGAGCTTCCTTTTCATCAGGATTCAATTCCACTTCCCCCATCTCATCATCCTCGTCACCCTTAGCTTCCATCCTAAGCCCTTCTTCCCTCTACATTTCTTCAAGCCTCTGCAAGATATCTAGATCAATAAAGTTTGCAACATTGTGTATATGGATGGTTCTAATGCTTTACCATTACAAAAATTGAGCATTCATCATTTGGTATATGAACAGGTGAAAAAAATGCAGACATCCAGACATGTGTACTATGAGCTTTCCTACAACAAATGGACTTGTGATGATTTTCACAATAGTACATGTGTTGTAGGAAAGCTCAAAGTACTGCTTAGGAAAATATGAATGTTCATCACTTGTGCATATCAGAGTTGATCAGAGAAGGTATATGCATCTCATCATCCTCATCCACTCATCCTGATTGATTGATCTCTCAAGGACCTCGTATTCAGAAGATGTTGGCAAGCGATCGTTCTTAGTTGTTGTTGTTTTATAAGGTTAGTTAGTAGTTATAGTTGGTTTATTAGAGTTAGGAGCCTATTTCAAAGACATCCACGTGAAGTGGAGTGGGTGTGGTCAAATTGATGTATCAAGGAACAAATGGAATAACCAAGAAAATAGTATACATTAAATCATGTGATTGATAGTAGATTGGGGCTCACCTGAACCATAAACATGAAGAATTATTGTAAAAAAAGATGTAAACCATATATATGCACACTTGAGGCAAAGAGAAGTTACTGAGCTTCTCTTTGTTTTGAGAAGAGTATAACATTCTCTACTTAATAGGGCCAACCATGTGAAGGTGGAAGCTCATCTGGCCCCTCCTAGGAGCCTCTTATGACCCTTTACGACATTTTAGGACCTTTAAGATGTATTCATAGGGATCGTAAATGGTCGTAAAGGGTCATAAGTGGTCCTGGGACACAACAGCTGAGAAACATAATTGTAGGCATCATGGTCACAATTTTTTGGAGACAATGTAATTGAGTGGTATACCCAAACAATGTAGAGCAACTTCTACTCCTCCGGTTTCAAGTTGAAATCCCGCAGTGTCAACTTGGAATCAAAGGAGTAGAAGTTGCTTTCCATCATCTATGTATACAACTCAATTACGTTGTCTCCAAAATATTATGACCACGATGCCTATAATTATGTTTCTCAGCTATTGTGAGGTGGAGTGGGTGTAGTCGAATTGATGTATCAAGGAACAAATGGAATAACCAAGAAAACACTATGTTAAATCATGTGATTGATAGCAGATTGGGGCTCACTTGAGCCATAAACATGAAGAATTATTGTAAAAAAATATGTAAACCATATATATGCGCACTTGAGGCAAAGAGAAAGTTATGCCATATCCATATTAAAATTTTAGTTACAATATGAAAATACTAAACTGACTAATTCCTGAGCTCATCTCCGCATATGGTCACAACAAAGATATGCAATTACAATACAGAGAAGGCATCGTAAAAATATAATTTCAGCATTTTCCCTAGCCTGACACGTTTTGCACTCAAATCCTTCATCGTGGATAAGTGAAGATGGGCAGATATATGTAGATGAGTTGTCATCAACCCAACTAAAGTATCTACAACCATTATTTCCCTGTGATGCCCAATCTACATTAGTTCTTATAATATAATGAATAGTATTTTTATTAGAAACATTAAATATATACACATCAGCAACCTTTTTTCTATTTGGGTAGCACCAAAATTGTCATCCAAGGTTGTTCGATGTTCGTGAAGTCCTCAACACACATTGCCCACCACCACATTGACAAGATTCATTGAGCCTATACAAATAATGCACCTCACCATCATTACTACATTTATTATTTTTATATGGAATACACCAAGGAGTACCATCAGAAATATTAACCATTTACAATAATGAAAAGTAAACATAAAACAAATAGCTCATTTTTTTTATCAACATGTGTAGTCTCTATGTATATGAAAAATGAAAGAAATATCAAGCTGAAATAAAATAGTGAACAAAATGGTATTCCACATAGAGTGAATGAAATATACCATCAAAAGAAGGTGACAAAATCCTATCACGAAGCACAAACATAGAAGATCAAAAAGGGACAAAAGACAAGAAATAAGAAAAATCATTACAACTATAGAAAAATCATTTATACTATAATAAAAAAAAGAAACACTCTTTGTCAACAATTTTCAAAATCATTAGGACTATAGAAAAATAATTAAGACTATACAAAATCAAATTTTAGAAATGGGTGGTTCTAATGCTTTGCCATTACAATAATTGAGCATTCATCATTTGGTATCATGTATTCCATTTAAGTATGTCAGCAATGTTCAAAATCCTATCACCAAGCACAGACAATAAATAAGAAAAATCATGAGGACTAAAGAAAAATTAAATTCTAGAAATGGACGGTTTTGATATTGCTTTGTCATTACAATAATTGAGCATTCATCATTTGTTACTTCTTGGTGTATTACATTTAAGTTTTTTAGTTGTCGTGTTTATGTGCCTGTTCTTTATGTGTTTGGCTTCTCTCCCTCTCAAGGGATATGCTAATAGCTAATTGATTTGAAATCATAATGATTTGACAGTTAGAAGGTTGGTTAATACATTCCAGTCAGCTATTTGTAGAGGGCAGTCTATTTGGAGTATATCACCTAATTTCTCTACAATTTTGGAGTATATTGTCCCGTAGGTACAGTCAAAACATCATTGTATTGATTTAAAAGTTTAGAATGTGATCTTTTCTTGGTGGTAACGTAGGAACATTTCCAGGCATTAGTTTTACTTGTTTATGCAAGAACTTTGTTGTTTTTGTTGTTTGTGATACCAAAGGAGTAACTGGTATTGTGTAGATAGTGATTGGATAGATTGTTCCTAAAAAAAATTACAAAATGAACCAATGGCATGTTTACAAAAAAAAACAAATTACAAAATTGAACCAATGGCATGTTAATTCACAATTTTTTTTTACAAAACTAAACCAATGGCACGTTTACAACAAAGAAATAGATAGATTATAATATGCTGAAAATTCTATTCTGTTTAATACACACCAAAGGACCAGTCCCAACAATTCTTAAACATACTTTATCTAATATGATGAATTCTTAATACAGGTTTAGTCAATTTTTATTGCTAGCACGAAGGAAGATTTGACCTAGCCAAATCTTCCTTGTACCACACAAACAACTATGAATAACTATGTCTACTCCAACCTTAATTGTTTAAGAATTCATCATATCAGATAACGTATGTTTAAGAATTGTTGGGAGTTCTATTAGACCTTTGTTGTAAACATGTCATTGGTTCAGTTTTGTAAATTTTTTTTTGTATTAAATGCATTTAAATGGAACATTAAGCATAGTAATAATATGCTTAATCTATTAGTAATTGGAAGATTAAATTCTCAAAGCCCAATCATGGTAGGGTTGTGTTATGCCCAATCAACAAAACTATGTTTTTGAAGTATTTAGAGAGATAGGTAGGGGATAGGGAAGAAGTATGGGAGGAAGAGATAGAGAGAAGGGAGACAGAGAGGGAGGAAGAGAAAGGGAATTAAAAATAGGTATAGTGTAGAGGAGAGTAGACAAGGAGGTAGAGAGAGAGAGAGAGAGAGAGAGAGAGAGAGAGAGAGAGAGAGAGAGAGAGAGAGAGAGAGAGAGAGAGAGAGAGAGATCATTAAGACTATAGAAAATCAAATTCTAGAAATGGATGGTTCTAATGCTTTTTCATTACAACAATTGAGCATTCATAATTTGGTATTGTGTATTCCATTTAAATTTGACAAACATGCAGATTTGACCAAGCATTAATGGGAGCTTGACCCAACAACAAATGGACTTGTTATATGATTTTCACAATAGTACATGTGTTGTTGGGCAAGCTCCCAGTACTAGTGCTTAGGAAAATCTGCATGTTCACAATAGTACATGTGCATATAAGAGTCGATCAGAGAAGGTATATGCACATGCAACAAACATGTTGATTTATGGAGCGAGCATTACTGGGAGCTAGACCCTGCAATAAATGGACTTGTGATGATATTGCACAATACTAAATGTGTTTCAGGGTAAGCTCCCAATAGTGCTTATGCAAATAAACATGTTCATTACCTGTGCATATGAAATGGCTCTAATGGCTACTTGAAAGAGTGGCTTAATAGAGACACGTATGATAGAAACTTGAGAGGGGTTCACTAAGTTATGCATTTCTATACACAATTGTAGATGGTTTATGCTTCAAAGATTCTTCAAACATAAATAAAATAAAATTCCTTGATTCATCCGGAGATTTATTGTTGGAAAGAAGTATATCTAGGAATTCTTTGACAAACCCAACTAAGTTGCAGCAAGGGTAAATCGAGTAATCCTTATTGAAAGATTTACCTTGTGACTAATTTAGGTGCACATAGATACAATCAAGATTTTATGAGCTGATTTTGGTTAGAATTCATTGAGGTCTAAAACAAAGGATAATTGTCATTGAAATAAGACTTTTCCATTACCAATCTAAAAAATTTTTGTTGATGGAAGCTAAGATCTATCACACTTAATGCCAATGAAATTTCGTGTTTGAAAGAAGAATAAATTAGAGTAGTCTTAATGAGACCTAAACCTTTAACAATGTATTAGGGGTTAGATTAAAGATTGGAGTCTAGTTGTTAGCAAATGCACAAAATTGTCAAAGTTGTTAAATGATAGGAAGACCTCAAAGAATCACTATGATCATATCATTGACTAGCCATAAAAAAGAGAAAATAAGAGCTTATCAACACTCATAAAATTGATGATTATTCGATAGTAACCATTTTCAAATAAAAAAATAGATAATCAGTTGAGAATTGATGAATAATTTCAAACATAATTTTTCAAGCTCAAATGATTCACCACCAAATTTAACTTCTACATAAATGCAAGAAATTGATATTAAGTTAAAGAGATTTTCAATATCATTACTCTAGGAAGGATTAATTTTTAGAGGTGAAAGAGGGAAGCAAGTGGAGATAATATTTATAAATTATTTTAACCTATTTATAAGCTTAGATGTATAAGAGTGATGATGCTTGGTTGGATTTTAACTACACAGGTGATTGTATTCTTTGAGGTTGGCATGTTAGTTTGTAGTTTTAGTTGGAGATTTGAAGTTGGGTGAATTGGAGCATCTCTTGATATTGCCCACTTCTTCGAGACTATGTAACAACCCTTATGTGTGCCACAACACTGGACCTGGATAAAAATAAATATGGAATGTAGGACACATATCCATAATCTAATAATGAATGAAACATAGCAATAGAAGTCACTTGACCAAACAATAAAATGAGGCACCTTCAACATGGTTAAATTCTTGAGGCTCTATTATCAAACAAAATAAAGCATGATCATATATAATGTAATGTTGTCAGCCCATAAGATAATTTCTCAAACAGAGATTTTACAACTAACACATATATTCCATTTTACATCGATCAAAGACAAATACACCACTAACATAAACAAAGGGCCCCATGGATTAGAAACAAAAGTTAGTGGCAAGATGGACAACACACAAGAGAAGATCATCCTTATCCTATGTTGCCTATGGTTTTGACCATGTGGCTAATTTTAAAATTTCAAATATTATAATTACCCTTAATTTTATGCTTCTAAACTGATAAGGATTCAAACCACTACAAGTTTTCTCCTTTTTTTAGTAGTAGATTCTAGGCTCCTTTAATGATCGGGTTTGAAAAGGTCATGAAATAGTGAAAGGCCTCTTTTCATGTATTTTAATACCTTTTTATTACTCATTATTAGACCCTAGGTAAATTGTGAAAATGGTTGATGTCATACCATAGACAATGAAAATAAAATATCATTAATATGTATTAAAGGGCAGCAATGTCAAATATCTAATGGTAGCAAGGAGATAGAATGCTATCAAGAACCGAGATAGTCACAAAGCATGTGATAGTAGATGGTGAAAATGAGGCAATGATAAGCAATAATAGAACAAAGAACTAGTCATGAAGAGAAGATAAAAGAGATCTCAGTGTTATTATGGAGATCAAAATGTTGTTATTGTAAGACATAGATAGACACAATTTGAGAAGAAGAGGATAGTACATTTCTATCATGAAAATTCGGTGACAGAAAAAGAAATGTAGTGAGAAGACAATATACAATGAAAATTTGAATTGGAATGATAGTGAGATGGAATGTGAAGAAGTAAAAAAGAAAATGAAGAAAAAGATCAAAATACTAATGTCAAAGATGCATGTCAAAAAAGATACCTTAAAGAGATTTGAAATTTTAAAAATAGTGATTACCATACCCAATGAAGATCAACAATGTATTGATGACATCAAGAATATGATAAACTATGTAGTGAACAATGAGATAAACATGATTAAAACAATGAACATATAGAATGTATGTTTTCTCTTAAAGAAAATTAGATTTTGGAAAAGAATAATGAGCCTTAAAGAGGAAACATCAGTCAAAGAACAATGGAAGTAATGTCAAGGGCATAAATATCAACTTTTAGTATTATCATATTGATCCCAATAGATCTTTAAATAATATGATTTGGTGACAAATTCAATTCAACCCTCAAGAGAGATGATCAAATGAATATGTTTCTCAGGACATTAATGGTGCGGGAGCACTGAATTAAGACTCATTAGTGACCTAGGGGCTTCTAATTAAGTTTTGAATTGTAGTGGTTCTAGCCACACCACTAGTGGAATAATAGGAATAGATAGGTCCTAAGATGTGTAGAGGTTTATAGTGGAGGTCTTGTCATGTTTATGTGACCTTTGTGAAGGCAAGTGCCAATTTGTGTATGTGACTTTTGTGAAGGCAAGTGCCAATTTATACCCAAGTTACCAATATTGTGGCAAAAGTGGGAATGAAGCATTTAGGTGTCAAATTGGTCAAAGAAGTGTAGAAGTAGCCTATGTGAGGTCTAAATATCCTAACTGATTCATGGTTAGGGTCTTATGGTGTTTGAACAACAAGTTTTGAACCAAAATCCCAAAGGTTGTAACAAGTTGTCAATGTTGTCATTGACAACATTTGTGCAAGGGAGCATTTTCAAGTAAGATGGTTATGTAGCTGTCTAAAACCATCAAATTAGGGGTCAGATCAACTATAAGAGGCCTCCCTCAACCTATGAAAAAGGTTGGGTGGAAAAACATTTGGAATTAAGAAGATTTGCAGAGTAACACAATTTCAGTGAATTCTTGAGTTTTTTTGTTTCTTTGTTTTCAGTTGATTAATAGATTAGATAGCTCATAGTGTCTATTGGAAAGTTAGTACAGGTTGTTTTAGGATTTTGTGTTGTGTTTGTTTTGATTTTTGAAGCATTCCAATTAGTTTTGTTAATTCTTTTGTTAAGTACCTTGTTGTTGGTCTGAACCAGGCAAGTTGAACAAATGGAATCTTAGCTCATCATTCCACCATCAGTTTTGTATAGACTTTTGGAATGGGTGAGGAGACTCCATGTACTATATTCTTGGAGGAGGGGCCCTAGGAAGCTCACTTTCTATGTTTTCAATAATGCCCTAGGCGAGTTGGTTGAGCACGGTTAGGGATGACAGAGCATTGCAAGGAGATTACAGTGAGTTCAATGCATTGGTTTCTTCAACTAAAAGCTCATGGAGAGGTAGACACACGTCTATAGAAGCCCCAAGTCAAAGTAGAATATTGGGTTAGTTTCTTTGGTTTCCAAGAAAGCAAACTCTTAGTCAGACTGTCCAAGTTGTGTGAAAACACTAGTTTTCAAGCATGGCTGTAGGAGTTTGTGTACAGACAATCTAGGAGGAGAAGACCTTAGAAATCTTGGAGTTCTCAATAAAGGGCATCTGAATCCTAAGCCCTTTAGGTGGCTTAATATAAACAAAAAGGCTTGACAAAGGCCTAATTATTGGTAGCCTATTTTTTGTTACAATTGGCATGGTTTGATGAATCCGATTGAAGTACTGATGAAAAGTATAGGTGCAGGAGTACTATTGAAACCAATGGAGGTCCTAGTGGCCAACCTCTCCATGGAGTAAAGTTCTAGTTGAATGTGTTTCAGTTTGTGAAGACAAGACGAGGAGTGTCCTAGTAGCTGGATTGGTATTGAGTAGAGTTCATGGTATTTCTTGTTGGTGTGCACTAGTTGAAGGAGTGGGATCTTGGGTAGAGATACCTAAGGAGTGTAGGGACAGTTAAGTACCCTATCAGGTCAGAGCATTGGCCTAAAGAGATCCTAGTGAAGGATAGGGAGTGAGCAAGACAAAGTGTTACATCAATTAACAAGATCAATTTTTGGTGAATATGAAGGGGATGGAAATTATGTTACATTAATTGCCAAATTTTATGTAGATTCCAATGAAATAGTCATATTTAATAATAAAAATAATAGTATAACTCTTTGATCTATTAGTACTCCCCCTAATTGTAAGTGTGTGGTGTTAAATATTGCAAAGGTTAGGGTGGAAAGATATTAAATGAATATGACAATGTTGGAAAACTTGTTTGAGAATCCTATAAAGAAAATGCCACCTCATATGAAGATGGCTCCATCACTGATATGACTTTTGTAGAGAAGATAAATACTACAAGGGAAAATACTAATTATTTGTGGTACATCACAAGATTGGGAGTTGGTGATGATGAGCTACTCATTATAAAGGAAGCATATCAAATATTTCTATACAATCATCAGGATGTACATTTCATCTACAAGAGTGGAAGTTGGTGATGATCAACTATTCATGAGAAATAGAAGCATATCAAATCTCTCTATACAACCAAGAGGATGTGCATTTCATCTACAGTTATAAAGTTGGTTGGATGATGTATTCTTTAAATGAAAATGATAGTATCAGGCTTGACCATATGAATTCTATCAGAGATTTTAAAAACATTGCAATCTTATGCAAATCAAAGAAGATTAAAGGATCATAGGAGGTGAAATACCATGGAGTCTTTTAATTGAACACATTATATTTTTCTATGATCTTGAGTGCCAATAATGATAGGCAATTTCAACAGTAGAAGGATGAATCTTGTATCTGTTTGACATATACAACAAGAGATGAGAAATCCTCTAGGAAATCTATTGTATTATAATCCAGCTGAGAATCTATTAGTTACTACATGGATTTGTTAATTTTCTATTACTTGAAGTCGATACTCCTAGACCTCTTGGAAGCAGAGTTGGTTTGAGAAACTTAGAAAATGAAATCATTAATATTTTGGTGTTTCCTCTTATTATCTATCAACCATCTTCTAGTTTACCTTTAACATCTTCCTTCATCAGTTATGGTTTTCTTCTAAACTCAAGTTCTCTAGGGGTAAGAGTGGGCAGTGAAAACAATATTTTCTACTAGTATGACTTAGTAATCACAAAGGCTTCTTGCAGTTATGCTTGTTTGTCCTCTTCTAAAATGCAAAGTTAGTATTGTCGGTAAATAGGCTACAATCACTCCTTTCATTGTTATGTATTGCCAAACTGAGATAGTAATGTCTCAGTTTCTATCATTAGATGAGTGTTTGGAAGAAAATTGCTCATTTGAATAGAATGTGATAATTGTAGGATATACACAAAATGCCTCAAAAGAGATGGTATCTTAAAGAGATAGCATCTCTTTGAGATAGCCTCAAAGAGATGCTATCTCATGGAATGCGATTATTGCAGGATATACACAAAATGGGTATGCCAATTGTGGAAGCATAAATAGGGAATGTAAAACCAAATGTATGCCAAATGTATGCAATGCAGAGCACAAAGGAGGGGGGGGAAATAAAGGCTTGACCACGAAAACCCATGGTCACTGTTGGAGCTAAGACAATAAAATCCAAATGTATGCAAAAAGGGCATCACCACTTTTCATCAATTTCAGCGAGTTCCCCTACTATTCTAAAGTGGGCTCGCTCTCAACTCTCTTTAGGGAGGGCTCAGCCTCTAACTATCTACTTAACCACACTCGGCTCTTATCCCCAATTTCACTACATCTTTCGAATCTATAGTTGGCACTTAACCCAAATGTATGCAAATGTATCCAATCAGGAGGTGTAAAACCCAGATGTATGCAAATGTATGCAATTAGGAGGTGTAAAACTAGTCTCGAAGCATAAAAAACCAGTCTCGAAGGATAAATCAAATAGTAAATAAGTCTCAAAGAAAATGATAATGTTGATTGGGTATCTAGTAAATTAAACAGTTGAGAGAAATAATGAAAAACCTCCAAAAAACCCAGGTTAAGGTTTCTAAGCTCAATCTCCTTGAGTCATTATAGTCGCTCAATCTCCTTTGCATGCACGCTACACCTTTCTAATTCGCCGACCGGGAATAATGAAATGAGAAATGAAATTCCCTTTTTTTAAAGCTATGCCCATGTTTTTTGAACTTTCAACCACCACAAGATTTGTCAATATTTCGACAAACATAGGCACAATTTTTTTTTAAAAAAATTTCCTTCTATAATCCGACCAAGAAAAACCTTTTTATTTTTTGGTCAAAAATTTTGGTAGAAAAACTAGGTCAAATGTACTAGTGTCTTTATCCATGATGGTCTGAACATTTCTATCCTTTAACCAAGAACTCTGACCTCCTCTACAATGCAAGATCCATTCAACTTTGAATCACCACTTTGGAATGCTCTTAAAGGATAATTCAATTGTAAGGGTTCAACAAAGGATTCTAGGCTTTCAAAATCTTAGATTGTATCCTCCAAATCTCTCCCAGATGAATCTTCCATGCTTTGATACCACTTGATGCAGAGGCTAGTGATATATAACTATTTCTTCATAGTTTAGTGGTTTCTTCCCTTCTTTGTTTGATAACACCTTCTTCAATCTTCATCCAAGATCACTCCTAGACCCATCCCACACTATAGACCTATCATAGGTCAACTTAAAACTCCACTAGACTCCACATCTTTAATGCATCCACTTCTTGATACTCAAACACTCACTCATGCTCCAAAGTCAATGTTATACATCCTTCATCCAATAGACTTTTACAACCAAAAAACCAAACCTTTCTCACAAGTGTGATCCTAACTCCACTAAGGATCCTTACATACTCACCTCATCCACTTACAAACATATGAACTCATTCTTATAACCATTCTATCTTCTTGGACCAAACTGTCCATTCTAGCACTGTCCTACCAATACAACAACGAGAGGTTTTAAATCTTTTCTCAAATCTTTCTGAAACAAATTTTCAAACCAATTAGATATTGGAATACCCTTTTGGAATTTTGACAATATACCTCAAAATCAACCCTAAGTGTTTTGGACCAATCTTCCCAAATTTGCCACTGTCCCTGAACTAGGAGGGCTAATTTGACTCATTTTAGAAAGCAACTTCATACTTGTTTCTCATCACTAGACTTTGAGACCTTCAACAGTGTCAAAAAATGATCCCAAACCATGGATTCGACAACCAATTTGGTGCCATGAACATCCTAAGTATGAAAGCCCTAATTTGTTCCACAAAACTTCCTAAAATCTAGGGCTTGGTCAATGTATTACCTCCCAACACTATAACCTCAATTAAATGGATGATTCACCATCCTTAGACCATATATAAGTGGATTCAACCAAAAAATCACCCCCTCCAATCACTAGATTCTCTACTGCAATAACCATGCACCATACATGTAACCTTCCAATACTGTCAAACTTGACCAACCACCCTTAATTCCCTATAAATGACATTCATTAATGCATCATTAATGTTAAAATGGTATAATACAAATGTGGATCCATCCCCAATAAATAATATGTACAAAAAGGGGATGGATCTTTACAAATTCATGGTGAAAACAACACAGATCTATGTGTCCCTACAGGACAGTTAATATGAAATTGTAGAAAAGAGTTACAAGATGTTTGAGCTTGATCTAATATGCTTTAAAAATCTATTACACATCTATGCCCAAGCTGTTAGATCAATACGACATCAAGAAACTTCAAAACTTGCAAGAAATCAGTTTTTATTGCTTCAAAATAGGTACAGTATGTACAAATGAAATCTCCTCCTTCTAACTCATGTGATCCTCTTCCTTCTAAGGCTTACATAGACATATAATAACTCCTATAACTGATCGCAACTGATTTAGATCCTAAACATACAAGAAAATCTATTTTTAGTCTTTTCCCTCCATTTGGAATCTAACCGTTACATTCAAATCTTTAAACACTTAAAACTTGTCTAATTGACTCTTTATAAACTAGGACTTCAAAATTTTTCCATGTAGGAATTTGACATAACATAAAATTCAGTATTATACTCTAAGACTTAACCTTTAGCCTTCTAGGCCTCCTATACCATCCAACTCCTATTATATCAACTCATTCCTTTATATATTTAGGCTCATTACATGACATTCCATCAATTTCACAAATTTGACTTCAAGTCAAAGTACATTTAGAGGTTGATCTTTAAATCGTTAATTATTCATGATCATTCTTCATGAGGAATTCAAGTGACCCCTTTGCATGTCTTTTTCAGGGTGCCCTGCACCATTTTTGATAGAGGAAAGAATTAATATTCTTTTTTGGGGGCCTAGGGCTATCCAATTACATTCTAATAGTAAATTGAATATGGAAAGTTTAAAGAGTTATTACAGGGACCGTATGTCATTATTGACAAAGGAGGTGAGAATTCTTACGTCTTATAGGATACATAAGACCACATACAAGAATTCCCAATGCATTTTTAGTAATTGAAAAGCTTCTTCTATTAAAGATATCAAGGAGTATATTCTGACTATTTTATATTATGCTTTTACTTGAGTTGTCTTTTTGATTCAATTCCTTTTATTTATAATAAATTTTAGAAAGTTAGAGTTCAAGTGGATTATCAATATGACATGAGAAGACAAATCAAAGGGTGTCATGTGGCACTTGCTGATGAGTTGGCTAATGACCATTTTGGGGTGATGGTGTGCATGAATTCATTGGTCAGATCGATGATTAGATGTTGGCAGTTCCAAAGGTACGCAGTGGTCAAGTTGGTAGTTGATGCAACTTTAGCGGTTCTGTTGGCAGTCAAGAGTGAAGGTGAAGAAGTTACGCATGAAGTTTGTGTAGCCTTGCAAGGTTAGACCCATGGTTCGATTCTAGTAGTTCTGAAGGTACGTAGTGGTAAAGTTGGTAGTTAAGGTGACTTTGATAGTTATGTAAGTGGTAGTGGTCAAGTTGGTAGTTGGTGTGACTTCGACAGTTATGTTGGCAGTTAGGATTGAAGGTCACAAAGTTACACATGTAGTTTTTGTATCTTTGCAAGGTCAAACGCACAGTTAATGTTGGTGGTTTCAAAGATAAAAAATGGTTTGGTAGATAGTTAGTGTGACTTCGGTGATTAAGTCCATAGTCTGGGCTGAAGGTTCACAAAGCTACACACATAGTTTTCATAGCTTCGGGTGGCTAGGTTCAAGGTCTAGGCTGGCAATCACGAATTTAGAAAATGGTCAGGCATAGCTTTGCAAGGTTAGACCCATAGTTAGAGAAGGTAGTCCCAAAGTTATGAAATGGTTAATTTGATTGTGTGTGTGACTTGGACAGTTATGATGGCAGTCAGGGCTAAAGGTTCGCAAAGTTACACATGTAGCTTGTGTAGCTTTGGGTGGCTAAGTTGAAGGTTTGGGCTGGTGGTCACAAAGTTTAAAAAACATTTAGGTGTATCTTTGCAGGGCTAAAAGGTAGTTAGATATGGTGGTCTTCATGTTACAAAATGGTTAAGCTAGTGGTGAGTGTGACTTGAGCAGTTAAAATCATAGCTAGGATATGGGTTGTCCAAGGTTATGTTGGTAGTCTGTGTAAATTTGTGATAGTGAATGTTCAAGTGGTTTGTGAAACTTTGCAAGAGGTAAAGGATGTAATCATTGGCCCATGTTTTGAAGTCCCAACTAGCCATTGTGTAACTTCTCAATAGTTAAAAGGTTATGATGGTGATAGGCTCTAAATTCCCAACTAATGACGTGTTTATCTTCAGAAGGCATTGAAGATAGAAGCAAGTAGCTTGCCACATGGAAAGTGCCAAAGAATAATGAAGTGTATAAAATGAGATTTCAAATTTCAATGCTCACAGTTCTAAAACACAACAACTATCTACATACTAATGTAGAAATTATGGATTGAAGATAGCTTACATTTGGATTTGCTTATGTTTTCTAGATTTTCATTACGTAATCTAGCAGTTGCAACTATTGAGATAGGATTAGTTTCTTTTTCTGAAGAGTCATGTTGATTTGAAGCTTGTTTGCATCCTTTTATTTGCATATAAATGGCGATACCAAAATCAACAAGTTCTCTCATAATATCATAAGATAACACATAAAAATTTCATAGAATAGAATTAGATTAGCAACTGTAGACATGAACTCAGATGTACTATTTTTTTCAAAATCAATAAATGATAAGTGTTTTCTATCTCACTTGTGGTAAGAAGATCCAATTCATATTAAATGAGTCCCTTGGATAAATATATTTCATTAGATTGCCTCACTGTGTAACTCTTATGTTATTGTGATCTCAAAATTAGTCGCAATCAAAGCACTAGTTAGAAGGATTGGTTTTCAAACTTCTCTCCATCTTATTGGTATCTCAGTAGTAGAGTTAAATTTAGTAAGACTAATTGTAACTATATGGTTTTAAAATCACAATTCATATAGATGCCTTTGAGGTGATGGTCTTGTTTCTAATAGCAAGTTACTAAGTATGTCTCCAAGGTTGTACATAGGATTGAAATTGGATTGGTTGTATTGCCCAAGTAGAAGCAAGGCACTAATCTTATCAATTATTGGATATAGTCATTTAATTTCTTGTTTAAATTTTGTGATATTCTATTCAACATTCATTTACACAAGAAATATATTTTAAAGCATTCTTTCAAAAGAAATATTATTAAAGTGTTCTTATCGCATTCAAATATTCAATTGTTGTGGCATTCACAATTTGATCATTCTCAAGAGTTTCACTTTCCATATTGAGAGATCACCTAAAGTTCTCAATACAATCTACTATATTCTATAAAAAACCTTCAGCCAATAGATAAAGGTTGAGGTCTAGGTCTTTTAGTCTTGGTCCTGGAGGGCCAGAATTGCAAAGGTTCCAACCTTATATGCTTGGTTGAACCTATCCGTTGGCCAAATCACTTTGGTTTCCCATCATCGGATTGGCAAGTCCATAGGAAATCCAATATGTTGATTTGAGCACCAACACAAACTAAACTCTAAGGAGCTCAAGAAGATTGAAGGAAAGCAATAATCCTAGTATTTGGGTCAAATAGATAGGAATAGTTCACAAATATGCCACATGGATGACTATAATAGACAATAAGTAACATGGAAGCACTCACTACAACATTTGGGGTTGAATTTCAATGCCAATTTGCGACGGCTCTACTTTTGTATTTGTTTTTTGTTTTTTTTTTTGCAAGTGCCCCTGACAGTGTCGTAATACCGATGGTGACATCATAATTTTGATGCCCACTTGATTATAAACAAAAAAAAGAAAAAAGAAAGTGTCATTTGTAAATTTTGTGTTCGAAGAGCTACAGTCGTGAAGAGGGCATAGGACTTTTGTGTGGCATGAAGAGGGCACTGGAATTTGGCATGCGTAAAGAGGAACCACGCGGGAAGACTAGGGTACTGGTATTTTTCATGCAGGAAGAGGCTGACACCGTGCGCAAAGAGGGAACTAGAATTTTGCGTGCGTGAACTGGGCATTCAAGTTTTGAGGTAGGCATTCAAGTTTCGCACCTCATCTTCTTTGCATTCTTTGATGTTGATGTGTATTTTCTATAGATTCAAATGGCATTGAATTTTACTGGTTTTATGTCATGTCTTTTTTTATGTGTATTTATTGTAGATTAAAATGGCATTATATTCAAATGGCATCCATTTATTAATTGTTATCTCAATGCTTGGGGCCCGTGAGTTTTGACATGGTCATACATGAGTAAATTTGGTCACTATTTTTCTTCTCCATGTACAGCTCATGAGTTATAGACTAGGGCATCATCTATTTATTTAGGCCAGTAAGGAAATGAAAGAGGAAATAGTATAACAAAGAGGGTTATAAATGGGATTCTTTAACAACTATGGTTACATCCTTTCAGACTCCTTGTTAAACTACATATTTTTATGCTTGAAGACTCCACCTATAATGGTTCCCTTCTATTTTATTATGATCTCAACTTGATTGGGAGCTTCAACTTCACTTCTACAACCAATGAACTCTATGGGTCAGAAAGATTTAAACCTTTAATTAATTGTACCCTAGATTTGATCCAATCAATATATCAACTTTTCTAGACACACTGTAATGATAGAAGAACATCTATGGGTGTTTTCATTTTCCTATGGTGGCTCCTCCTTGCTAACTCAACTATAAATATTTAAGAAACTATTACTTTGCTTCGCGACTTCCTTTTCTCCATCTTCAAACTTGGGTGGGGACTCTAAGATTTATAGCTTCACTTGGACATGATTGTGATCTACCTCTTCTTTAACATAAATTTCCTCTCTTCTTTGCAAAAAACATACTTGACATAGCTAGCGAACTATAACCTCCTTGCAATTATCCATTAATCCAACAAAGTATTGATAACTGTATAAACTTCACATATAAAATAAAAAACTTATAGATTACCTTTCACTTCTAGTGATATCCACCTTTCCTTGAAAACTTGTGGCCTTTCTATCTTTTGTTTACTTCTAGAAACCTATGATCTAGTAAATTCTTTAGTTGGGGCTTCACACAAAATCAACTATCTCCTACAATAGTTCTACGCATGGCTCTCCTTTGAATTCTAGTTGTAGTTTTTACATTTTGTGATTCATCCAAGCTGACTGAATCCTCTCTATTATTTTATGATATCATATTCATCAATTTGATCTAGGAACTTGGATCTCTTAACATATATTTTGAACTCTCTTGAACACTAGTTCTATAGATTGGAGCGTTGATCCATATACAATATTTGATAGGTCATAGAATGATGAAGAAACCAAACATCACATACCAGCTATAAGAGGGAATCACCATCACAAACCCAATGCCTATTAAGAAAGGAGAGTTGGGATATGATGCCTCAACATCTGCCATCATCTGCCATCATCATCACAAATATTTCTACAATAAAAATCAACTAATTAACTCCCTTTAGATTTGATACCAGTCTAATAGGGGTGGATGGACATAGGGATATGTGCAAGATCATGGTATGCCAAAAAGTGGCAATGTGAAAAAGAAGTCCTGATTGATAAACTCTTTGAAACACAACTATAGCTTTCAAACAATATAATATTTTTGAAATCTAAAATATACATCACATTCTATGCTTCACCTAGTATAATAATAATAATAATAAACAATTCTTTTAATTTGATGAATTTTAGACTAAGTTAAGGTGGTCAAACACGAGAGTTTTTATATTCAAGAAAATTTGTCACAGAAAAATCATAATTAATTATTTACATAGAAAAAAATACCAAAAAATACACATCACATCCAGACATGATTCTACTACTTTTATCTAGAATCTTATAAAAAATAATTATCATTTGATTTTGTTTAATGTGGTCAAACATACACCTACTTGTTATCTTTCTAGTCCTGATTGATAGACTTATTGAAAAATAGCTATAACTTTCAAAGTGTATAACATTTTTGAAATCCAAATAGCTATAACTTTCAAAGTGTATAACATTTTTGAAATCCAAAACATGTGTCACATTCTATGCTTTTCCTACTACAAGAAAAATTTAAAAAAAATCAATTTTATAAAGTTTATATAAGTTAACATGGTCAGACACAAGAGTTTTTGTGTTCTGGAAAAGTTGTAGTAAAAAAATCATAATTAATTATTTACTTGGAAAAAAATTACAAAAAATTACTTATATATAGAATCTTGCAAAAAAAAATTATCATTTGATTGTGTTTAAGGTGGTCAGACATACACCTACATCTTATTGTTTTCCTGAAATTTTTGTACTACTACATTGAAATTTAAAAATTTTAACATATAGAATTTTTTTTTTTCAAAAATTGCCTAGTATCTTAGAAACTAAATTCAATTTTCTACAGATTCTCTTCTTACATATTTTTGATATAATATTTATAACTTGTTCAAATTTTTATGTCAACTTTCCTAAAGCTAATTTTTTGAATTTTTATTGCCACTTAAGGGCCTAGTTTGGCATACCATGATCTAGCACATACCCAGAGATCAATACATATAAATAAACACAAATTACATACACATTTAATAATAGACACAATAATTAGGAAACCAATTTCATTGCTTACCCAAAACATACTTACATCGGCCTCTTTATAGAGGGATCGGGAAATTTACAAACTTAAAAACAATAAACAAATGTGAGGCAATGGTGGTTGATGAGAACCACCTAGAATAGTGGTGGGGTTATTGAATAAGTTTCTAGTTGATGCATTTAATGTAGACAGTGGTGGTAGAAATTAATATCTACCAACAAAAAACAAGTATCTTAGCATCATGTTTAGAGGTGTGGTAATATTGATGATTTTTGTGTCTTTCAATTGTTTGCATTGTTGTATTTATATGGCTTTTAGTTTTTAGTTATTAAGGGGGAAAGATTCTATTATAAAGAAAACAAATTAGTTGTCAATGCAATTATAATTAATGAGGTATTTTCTCACACTCCTTTCAAATGATACTTATTGCATACACACTAATTATAAGAGTTTTTTGTTTTCATAGCCTGCATTAAATATTGTTTCCCTTTTCTCAAGATTTTTACAAAAATAATCTCTATATTGTCATGTGGAAATAATTTAATACAGTTAGTTCCTATTTTACTTGAGTTGAATTCTTTCAACTTATTTTAGAGTTGTCTCAAAATTCAATTCAATTCAATTCGAAAATTTCAATTTCACCTTGAGAAAATTCAAATATTTATCAAAGGAGAGCATTCCACACTTGGGTTTTCCTTCCAACCAATATTGTTGAATAAGTTAATCTAAATTATAATGCCAAATCCACATCAATGGGAACCTGAAAGGAACATGACTTGGGATGGATTTACCTATCTCCAAACGCATTGATCAATGCTAAAAAACAATGTTGTTTAGAATTTGAACCTTAAGAGTGCAATACTTTAACCATCATTCTTTAAATAGATTGAAATATATAAATTCTTATCTAGGAATTCTAGAATTACCAATATGCATTCTAGGACTTATTTTTTTATGCCATATCATTAAACCATTACTATTTGGAACATCCACTAAGCTAAGAGAATGCATGTATCTACCATATTGAATGAACTAGAATACAAGTGTGAAGTGCCTCCTAATTTTTCCTATAGATTAATGATAGTATTGAAATCTCTACCCAAGAGGGTAAAATAATAGGATAAACGGAAAAAAATTTGGACCCCTTCCCCTTTGTTTTCTTATTTAGTTATTTTCTGATGGTATTGATATCCCTTCCCAAGAGGGATAAATACGAGGATAAAAGAAAGAAAAAGGGACCCCCTCCCCTTTATTTTCTTACTTTTTTCCTAGGGTTATTTTTTCTTTTTGTTTGTTTCCTTTTCACTTATCCCTTTTTTCCTTTTCTTTTTTATTTTCTCAATCTTAGGACTTCAAGCATGATGAGTACCCAATTAAATTAGAAACCCTTTGATACCCATCAATACCCAATCCCAAATTCTCCTTCTCCTCATCTCTTTTTTATTTCCAGGCTTTGGGGATCAATATTTGATGGAAATGCTCATTTGTAATTTTCGCGAGCTACAAAGAGGGCATTGTGCACAAAGAGGGAAGAGGGCACTGGAATTTTTCTTGTGAGCTACAAAGAGGGAATAGGGAACTAGACTTTTAATTTTCTTGTGTGCGTGAAGAGGGCATTGGACTTTTCCTTGCGTGCGCGAACTTGGCCCTAACTCTACACGGATTTGAGGTAGGCCCGAATTGGAATTTTTCTTGTGCCGAAACTTGGCCATGTCTTTTTTGTTATTTGGTTTTATCATCGCATTTCACTAGTTTAAAGCTAGGGAATCCATTTCATAGAGGTTGTGAGTGTTTTATTCATTTTTTATTTGTGTAAATGTATAAAAATATTACAAGAATTGACTGAAATACTTTTTCTTGCATGCACGAACTTGGCCATGTATTTTTTGTTACTTGGTTTTATTGCATTATTTTTCATTGGTTTGAAGCTAGGGCATCCATTTATTACTTGTTTACTCACTGCTTGGGGCCTGTGAGTTTTGATATGGGCATATAACATGATGTAAATTTGGTCACTATTCTATTTATTTATATATATTATAAACAATTACAACAATAATTAGTGTGGCAAAAATAGGGGCTTCCATACCCCATTTTTCCAAAATTGACAGTGTGGCCAAAGTGGCAATTGCACCTCCAATGGAATGCCCTATAAATAGAACATTTTTCCCTTTACCAAGTGCCTTTGTAACCTAAACCTGAACGTAGTTTGATTAAATTCAAGTACAAAATCATACAATCTAGCAATGAATACACACAGTAAATTGAAAGTCGATGTTGTATGAATATAACATCAAACATGTAAAATTAGTAAATTCATCTATGGTAATGGTATTTGGGAATTGGAACTGGACTAAAATGTTTCCCTTCTAAAAATTGTACTTGGGCATTACCTAGTCATTTAAGGTCCTCCAACATTGTTTGCTGAATTTGGCTGGATAGGATACTTATTACATAGTAGATTGCTAGATTACAGAATACTCTTAAGTTCTCTCTAGATAAAGGGCTTGACCAATGATAGAAGGAAGAGTGTAGCTAAATAATATCATTTGAAACAAAGGACTCTCAACCAACTATAGTATATTAGATTTATAGATCTCAGACTAGGAGGACCTTTTTGTAGTTCTTCATTCTCCTTTGCTGGGTTTGGGTGGATGAATAGACTAACCATACTTAACTATAAATAATCAAAATGGGTTTGGATTTGGCTGCCTTCAGGTAGAGTTTGACATCTTTGACTATCAAGAGGTAACCATCCAAACCCATTTCAACCCATCCAGTGATCTTTTTTCTCCTAAATAGCTCAGACTAATTGGGAAAATGGGTAGACCTATAATAAACTGAGTTTATTTGCTATAAATATGTAGGAATAAATATGTGATAACTATGTCTACTCCAAACCTTAATTGTTTAAGAATTCATCATATCAGATAAACTATGTTTCTAATGCTTTCACTGTAGTAAATGAATACTTTCTATGTATAAGTGAATGGACAATCCTATTATCAAATCCACCATTTCCATTTCAAAATCAGGTAATAGTACCATTCATTAATTATAATTGTGTGTTTGCAAAAGTAACTCAAATAAACAATTCTATAGATAATTTGAAAAAAATAAATTCTGAGCTTCTTTGGTCTTTCATCACAAGGTCTTTAAAAAAAACTAATTTTAAAAAATCAAGGTTGGTAGGAAAAGTGAACTAGAAAAATTGAATATGATCAAGGAAACATTGGTTCAATCTAGTTGCTATTCAAACTTTATAATCTCATGTCTCTACCTCACTAAGATGACAGTTCTTTCATGGAATACAAGTGGTCTAACAAGCACCCCTCAGCAATAAGTTCAAGATATTGTCAAAATATGTAGGCGTATTATTTTTTCCCTCAAGAAACAAAAATTTTAGTGAAGGAAATGAAAATGATTTCTTCTACTCATTGAAAAACTAGTCAATGTCAATGTGTTGGAATTTTGGCTCTACAAGAGGAGTGGCAGGAATGGGAATGGTAAACCTTTGATTGGTATAGTTGAATATACATTAAACAACTTTATAGAGGAAATTACGGTCACCTTATATATATGTTAACAATGTAAAAAGTAAAATTTATGCTACTTTTTTCCCATTTAAACTACATTGTACTTGCAAATGGACCTCTCAAATTTCATATTTTACCTTGCTAAGGGACCCACCCTTAAGTTTAACATCACAGAAAGAGATGTGTCAAAAAAAATATAAATATATTGGAAATCTATCGAGCTACTTCATGACCCTTAGAAGGATATAAAACTCTATGTTGAATTATCAAATTCCTAAACTTTCATTTCTCCAAACTCTACATTCCTAGATTCCTAATCACTCTATGACAATCCATATTGAGCTACACTCGTAGAGGTCCATTAACATGTCTAATGATTGTCGACACGGTATAATTATTGATCACAACCTCATGGAATCATTGAACAACAATCCAAATTAAGTTCACCAAACACCTTACTTGTCTTTAAAAAGAAATATCCACAACACATGCACTCTTCAATTCCATGAGGATAAAAGAGGAAAACATAAAATGAAATAAAAAATGTGTTCTCAAGTAAAACACCATCTTAAAGAAAGAATCCAGCTTCATATGGAAAATATTCTTCCAACCTCCAATTCATATTGCTACATTTTATCCATTTGATGTATCATGTGAGCATTTGGAGCTCTCCTTGGGTGTACCAAAGACAACCACAAAATCCCATGTAGAAGATGACATGATATGAAAATTTCATTTCAAGGTGTAGCATTGTATCCAATTACTTTTTATCCATATTAAAGTCAAACATCTCAAACAAAAAATTGATCTTAGAAATCATCTATATCAAAACACATATATATTGACTATAAATGTCAAAATATAAATATCATAACTCATATTTTCTACCTTACACTAATAAAAATGACTAGAGGTATTCAAATTTAAATTTTAGTAAGAAGATCTTAAATATAATTTTTAAAATAAAATCAAATTATACATAAACCATTTTAAATAATGATATATAGTATTACATTCCTATTTCTTGTTTCACTAAAATTGTAAAATAAATATTAAAAGGAGATATTTGAAAATAAAATAATATACTTTTCAATTTTTATAATTTTGTACATTTAATTAATTTATACTATTTTTATTTGTCTATATAGAGTTTTAATTTTAATACTTTTAACTTTTCAAATTTAAGTATAGCACATGAAGTTGTACAAGGGTTGTGTCACAACCCATTTTTTAATTAAAAAAAAACTACCACTCTTTACGTCATGTGAGAAATGTTTAGAGGAGTTTGATAACAGTAGATAACTCCTTGCTCACGCAGTTGAGATGATTAAATGGCCTGTTTGGAGGGCAGTTAAGAAGATCGGGGGAAAACCACGATAGTTTGAGGGAAAAGGATAACAGTGAATAGTACAGGATCCGCACAAGTTTAGGAGAGATTCCTGGCAGAAATTAGGAATATACGCAAGGGAGAAGAATTACGGAGAGAGGAAATAGAGAGAAAAGGGAGGCGAAAGAAAGAAAAGGAAGGGGAAGGAGGTAATAAAAAGAAGCACGGGGGGGAAGATTACACAAAAAATAGAGGAATTGAGGGATGCTCAAAACAGAAAAATTAAGGGACGCAGGGTGAGGAGGATTGGGATACGCACATGGAGGAAATAGGGTGTGACTGGAAAAAGAATTAATAGAAGGCTACCAAAGGAATTTGAAAAAAAAAGATTAGAAAAGCTCCAGGAAAAGCCACGAGCTATGATTTCTCCAAGTTTCATTTTCTATACGTTTGATTCTCTTTCCTTTATGAAGATGTCATAAACGCCCAAGTTTTGGTAATAATTTTAAGTATCAATTTACGCTTTGTTTTCATCAATTATGGGAATCATGTGTTTCTTTCAGATCTTTTAGAATGGGTTGAGTGAATGCCTTATTTTCTTAAATCCTTACCTGATTTTTATCGCAATCTTTTCTCTTGGAATAAAAACCGTCTTCTAGATGTTTTGTTGTGTGTTCTAGATTAGATGCTTGCTGCTAATCTTAGTAACATTTATAGATAGATGTATTCATATGTATATTATGCAATTCAAGTGAATATTGTTAGTGTATTTTAGGTTACGGTGTTTAAGTGTTTTTCTTTCAGCCCTAAGTATCGTTATTGCTATCCATATAAAACGGTTTGACAAAAATTATAAGAAACTGGATACATAGACTTTTGTAAGATAGGCAAATCAAGATTTGAATGTTTAGAGGTTTGATAAAATAATTTAGGCATATTGAAATGAAGAGTGGAATATAAATGCTTTAGTATCAGAGATAACATCTGACAACATTTATTTGTAGTAAGGGCTAATTAGATTCAAACTATCAGAAGAACAATTATAAAAATCTGGGTCAAGTTGATATCTTGCGACTGGCCTGTTTCTACCAATTAGGTATGAAATTAAGGTAGAAGAAGCAAGATTAGGAATATAATTCAATTCATGCAAAGTTTGATGAAATAAGATATTTGGGTCAAAGCGGTATAGAGACAGGTCTGTATTCGACAATCAGGTACATAGATTGAGGTTAAAAGGGGTTTCTGATGTATAATAAGACTCCAATTAAGTATTCTCAGAAAATAATTTATTTTCAAAGCTATTACTATACGTTTGTATTGTATTAAAGTTACATTGTCTGCTCAAGTCAAATTTAGATTGTCGCCCTTTAATACTTTGCATGAAACAGGTGTTGGAGCCCATGTTAGGAAGTTTTCCAGGTTTAGACTATCTTGTTTTCTTTCTATCAACCATTGGCCTATTATAATTTAATATCTGTAACTTATGATAGTCGATGGGCCTATTATAATTTAATATCTGTAACTTATTATAGTCGATGGCTCTTGTAAATATTTGAGCCTTGTATAAAGGCCATGAAAGTTGTTTCCTTTTATTTTGAAATTGTTTCTATGTTTTTCTCTTTCTGGGATAAAGACATAGCAAGTGTTGCTGCTAGGATGTTGTTGAATCTATCAATAAACATTGACTTTCTTTGTTATCAATATGTGAAACACTGTCATTTTGGATGAAGTTAGATGAAAACTAATCCATTTTTTTAAAACTGTGTGTAATATCATGAATGAGCATTTTCTATACCAATTTGAAAAAAAATGCAGAGATTGTAGTGCAAAAACATGATATAGTAATTTGTTTGCCACTGTGACATATCAACATAGCTGGAAATGTTGAGTTAATAAAGGTTTATTAGCTAATGTTGCTATGAACACTCAATTTGTTTAAGCTATTGTAATTAATGTGATGAGAATATTGAACTCCATCAAGAAATATGTTAAAATAGTGTGGTGATATCTTGATTGTTATTATCAGTATGTTTACCATGTATGAGATAGAATCATAATTTTTTAAAACAAAACGATAATGAAATGCAAAAGTTGTTGATTCTATTCTTTTATTTGGGGATATATGTATTGGTGTGTCCATGAATGTTATATTAGTAGAAATATATCTTGGAACACAATTTTATTACTCCTTATTTTTACTTTGTTAGACTATTTATAGTTGGGTTGGGTATCTTTCATGTCACGAAGGATTACGTGGAAGCATTAATGCTTCATGGTAGGGTGGAAACGCACTACCACAATATTCTTTCCCTAACTGACTTTTGTGAACAGATATCTGAAGCTTCTTTTAGGAAGGGCTTTCCTTTACAATGTTATATGCTTCTTTGTATTTGACATGGTGGTATTTATCGGCCTTGATGTTTAACTTTATCATTAGAAATGGAAGTTCATAATTGAACTAATCTTAATATTCTTCTGATGTCATTCGACAGTTGGTCAAAAATCACTTAGGTTACTATTCTGACATGATTGTTTGTACTTTCTTGTATTTTATGTGACATCTCTTGGTGATTTCATTAGGACATTCGATAGATGGTTGAATTTTTGCTTATCTTTGGACATAGGAATGGTTTCTCATTTTGATAGATATAGTCATAATTGTACTTTTTTTCCCTATTTTATAAGGAATCTATTGGTATATTGTCAACTTATGCATTCAACCTTTGACTTATTGACCGACTGCTTAAATTATTTTATTTTTGCTAATGTGATATTAATGTCAAAAGTTCAGTCTTTACATGTTGTAAGTCAATCAATATACTAAACTCAAGGAGAAGCTCTTATATTTTCTATTTCATTTTTGGCCGGTGAAACAATAACCCTAGATGTTAAGGATAATTGTGTATGAATATTTTGTATTGTGTTTGGCTTATTTATTTTCCTCAAAGGTTTGCTCCGTTGGTAATGTCCATAAATGTTAACATCAAGATAAGTTCTATTGCTTGTAGAAATTGATTATTATTCGAATGTGCAAAGAAACTAAGAGTCTGATCATTCATTTTCTATGATGACTAATTGCTAATATCTACTGATGGGTTGAGTAGGCGGAGCTTCAGAATTTGGCATAGGAAATATAGTAAATGTGGTTACGTACAAATTTTTTTAAAATTTTAGACTCTGTGAGGAGGACTATTCAAATTTAGACTCTGTAAGAATGACTATTCAAATGGTTAGAGATGTAATGCAGTATGATTTTGTTGTGAGAACAGATAATGGATATTATTCTTCCATTTTGAGGTGACAATATAAATGCCCTAAATGATGAAGGGAAGAGTGCACTTGACATAGCATCAACAACATCTCAGGAAAATCTCAATTGATCCATGACCAAAGGGAGATTGGAAGCTATGGAAGGCATTCGGTCGAGTCTCATACCAAAATCTAATATAACTTCTTTATGGGAATCACATATTTCTTTCAGATCTTTTATAATGGGTTGGGTGAATGCTTTATTTTCTTAAATCCTTATCTGATTGTTATCGCACTCTTTTCTCTTGGAATACAAACCATCTTCTGGGTGTTATGTTGTGTGTTCTAGATTAGATGCTTGTTGCTAATCTTAGTACCATTTATGGATAAATTTATTCAAATGTATGTTATGTAATTCAAGTGAATATTGTTAGTATATTTTAGGTTAAGGTGTTCAAGTGTTTTTATTCCAGCCCTAAGTATCCTTATTTCTATCCAGATAAAATGGTTTGACAAAAATTATAAGAAATTGGATACAGAGACTTTTGTAAGCTAGGAAAAACAATATTCAAATGTTTAGAGGTTAGAGGTTTGATTAAATAATTTAGGCATATCTAAATGAAGAGTGCAATGTACATGCTTGAGTATCAAAGATTACATCTTACAACATTTATTTGCAATAAGGGCTAATTAGATTCAAAGTATCACAAGAATAGTTATAAAAATTTGGGTCAAGTTGATATCTTGCGACTGGCCTATTTCTAACAATTAGGTATGAAATTAAGGTAGAAGAAGAAAGATTAGGAATATAATTCAAGTCATGCAATGTTTGATGAAATAAAATATTTGGGTCAAGGCAGGATAGAGACAAGTCTGTATTCAACAATCAGGTACAAAGATTGAGGTTAAAAGGGGTTTTTGAGGTATAATAAGACTCCAATTAAGTATTCTCAGAAAATAATTTATTTTTAAAGCTATTACTATACGTTTGTATTGAATTAAAGTCACATTGTCTTCTCAAGTCAAATTTATATTTTCACCCTTTAATACTTTGTATGAAACAGGTGTTGGAGCTTCTGCTAGGAAGTTTTGCACATGTTTAGAAGATTATGTTTTCTTGTTATCAACAATTGGCCTATTATAATAATATTTGTAACTTATGATATTCAATAGCTCTCATAAATATTTGAACCTTGTATAAAGGCCATGAAAGTTGTTTCCTTTTGTTTTGACATCATTTATATGTTTTTCTCTTGCTAAGATAAAGACATAGGAAGTGTTACTGCTAGGATGTTGTTGAATCTATCAGTAAACATAGACTTTCTTTGTTATCAATATGTGAAACACTGTCATTATAGATGAAGTTAGATGAAAACCAATCCATATTTTTTAAAATATGTGTAATGTCGTGACTGAGCATTTTCTAAACCAATTTTTTTTAAAAAGATAGATATTGTAGTGCAAAAATATGATATAGTAATTTGTTTGACACTATGACATATCAACATAGCTAGGAATGTTGAGTTAATAAAGATGTATTAGTTAATGTTGGCATGAAAACTAAATTCATTTAAGCTATTGTAATTGATGTGATGAGAACATTGCACTCCATGAAGAAATATGTTAAAATAGTGTCATGATATCTTGATTGTTATTAGTAGTATGTTTACCCTATATGAGATAGAATCAAAATTATTTGAAACAAAATGATAATGAAATACAAATGTTGTTTCTTCTATTTTTTTATTTGGGGATATATGTATTGGTTTGTCCATGATTTTTATATTAATAGAAAGGTATCTTGTAACACAATTCCATTATTCCTTAGTTTTACTTTATTAGACTACTTCTAGCTAGATTGGGTATCTTTCATGTCATGAAGGATTTCGGGGAAGCATTAATGCTTTGTGGTAGGGTGGAAATGAACTCCCATGATATTATCTCCCTAGATGACTTTTGTGAATAGTTATTTGAAGCTTCTTTCAGGAAGGGTTTTCCTTTATAGTGCTATACACTTCTTTGTATTCGACATGGTGATATTTCTCAACCTTGATGTTTATCTTTATCATTAGAAATGGAACTTCATAATTGAACTAATCTTAATCTTCTTCTGATGTGATTTGACAGTTGGTCAAAAATCACTTGGGTTGTTATTCTGACATTATAGTTTGTACTTGCTTGTATTTGATGTGACATCTCTAGGTGATTTCATTAGGACATTCAACAAATCATTGACTTTTCACTTATCATTGGACATAGGTATTCTTTATCATTTTGATAGATATGGTCATAATTGTACTTTTTTTCCTATTTGATAGGGAATCTATTGGTATCCTGTCAACTTATGCATTCAACCTTCGACAAGTGTTGACTGACTCCTTAGATTATTTTATTTTTACTAATGTGACATTAATGTCAAAAGTTCAGTCTTTACATGTTGTAAGCCAATCAATATACTAAACTCAAGGAGAAGTTCTTATATTTTCTAGTTCATTTTGGGTCAGCTAAACAATAACCCTAGATGTTAATGATAGTGTTAGAATAATTGAGAGGGGGGGTGAATCCATTAGATCAGTTATCCTAGAGTGCCAAATACATAGGAATATCTCACAAAACAAATTCAACAATTTATGCAGCTCGGTAATATAAAAAATCAACTCTCTATTCCTTTTACCGATTGCTAGTTATTATCCAAACTGTGATTACCAACTAAGTCAACTATGCAATATGTAAAGTATGGATAAAAAACAATCATCACAAATAACACATAACATAATTATTTAATAGGGAAACCCTACTAAGGGAAAAACCACCTAGGATCGGTAACCCAAAATAATTCACTCTTCTGAAGTGGGCTTGGTGAAGAGCCAACCCTGTTAAAGGTTACAATGCACATTGTTAAGTGTGACTTGGTTAGAGGATTTAAGACTAACTGTTAACTTTTGACCAGCATTCACTATGGGGTCAACAAGATAACAAGTACATTCAATGAATGTTATAGATAGGACTATTAAATCCACTTGGTTAAGAGATTTTCTGAATCAATGGTTAAACTGATACAGAATGATCTGATTCAAATTCAACTCAATTGAAAATATTCAGATCTATGCTATGCTCGTAAAATTATCTAATCACTAATCAATTCATTTCAACAATATATCTCAACTTACTGTCACTCGGTAAACAATTCTCTCTTGCTCAGTAATATCTACAGCTTAGTTCTTTCTGTAACCAATTTGATTAGGCATGCATGAATAAATCTTCACATGAAATCTCTACAGTCTTCTTTTGTCTAGCATGTTTCAACAATGAAACTCATATCTCTTATATAGACAAGTAAACCATTTTCTTATCCTCCATCAGATTTTGCTACTTAATCTCCTTTGTCCATTTTGCCTCTTAAACCTTCTTCGATAGATGTGTCTTTAACACATTTCAGTCTCATCCTTTAGATCTTCATTGAATTTTCTTAGTCGTGGGTCTCATAAATAACTTCATCTGTAACCTTGAAATCATAACAATTTTTAGCTCATCAATTTCTATCATCTGAACTTAGCATTTAATACTTTTATCCATACTCGGTTAATATAGAAATGCGTCGATGAATAATAGCTCACTAGCTCGGTTAATACTATCACTCAGTATACACTGTACTGGCTCGGTGTATACAGAAGTCTTTATTTACTAACTTCATTAACTTGTTCTATTCAGCTTCCTTCATCATAACAGATTAATGCAACATAATCAAGTCAACAATATAAATCCATAGACTCATCAATAAGTCACCCAATGTGTTCCTTATATTGTTATCTGTCATATCCATTCTTTCCTTATGTAGATATCTCTTTTCTTCATCTTTTCTCCCTTCTACAGATGTTTAGATGTTTGTAACTAACATGATAAGTACTGTCAAAACTAGTTGACATCAATGACAACATAATGACTTATTTAATCATCTTACATCTCACAATAGTAGCTCGGTGATCTCTAATCATTGATTCTTCAATTCATCTAGATAGGCAATCAGTTGTAGTTCATCAATCTCTCCCTTTGGCATTGATGGCAACACAACAATATGAAATATATCATACCATACCAAACATTAGTTCTACAACTATATAAGATAAATGTTGTAGCTCGGTAAGCTCTCCCTTACTGATTTAATATGTTTAATCACTACAAAAACATAACAGCATTACATGCAGACTCTCCCTACAGATTTGATCTTTCCAATTCTCAAACAATGTTCTCAGAAACAAATATGATCATTCTCCCTTTCTTTTGATTCTCATGTTCATTTTCTCTCCCTACTAGATAGACATTTCATAGAAATTTCTCTCCCTTTGACAACAATTCCAAAGAAAACATAAAAGAGCTCTTCAGTAGCCAAATGAATTCTCTGGTGTTTGGTCCAGATCATACATATCTCTGTATACTGATAAACAAATTCTCTATTTCAGCTCCTCCGATCTTTCATAGGCTTAGGAATCCTAAAGTGTGAGCTATGTGCATCAACATGAATGATCTTCTAATAAGGTATAGGTTGATGCAACCTCCAGATCACATTAGTGACCGGTAGACAAGGGACGCACCCCTATTCTAGTCCTCAAATATTCAAAACTATCCTTTGGTAAGGGTTTTGTAAAAATATAAGCAAGTTGCTCCTTAGATGTTACAAATTCCAGTTTCACTTTCTTCTCTTGAACTTGTTCCCTCAGATAGTGATACTTAATTGATATATGCTTTTTTTTAATGCATCAGAGGATTCCTAGAAATATTAATAGCACTAGTGTTGTCACAGTATATAATCACTAGCTCAGTGATTACCTCATTCATTCCTTCCAACACTTGTTTAATCCAAGCAATATTTGAACAGTTAGTAGCAGCAGCAACATACTCTGCTTCAATAGTAGACTGAGAAATACAAGATTCTTTCTTACTTGTCCATTTTACCAGCCTTTCTTTAAAGAAAAATGCTCCATCAGTTGTGCTCTTCCAGTCATCTATGTTTCCAGCCCAATCTGGATCGGTGTAAATTATGAGTTCAAATTTTCCTTCCTTAGAATACCATATACCATAATCCTGCGTCTTCTTTAAGTATCTCAAAAAAAATTTAACTGCAACCATACATGAATCTTTAGGATTGGCAGAAAATCTTCCCATAATCCCAACTGCTTGTGCAATATCAAGGCGACTGTGTACCACATATATCAGTTTTCCAATCATAGATCTATACAGTGTCTGATTTAGCTCAGGTGATTCTTCATCCTTTGTCAATTTGCATCTAGTCACCATCAGTGTTCCCACTGGTTTAGCATCTTCCATGCCAAATGTTCTTAGAACTTCCTTAATGTATTTTGATTGAGTAATGAAAATACAATCATTCTGTTGTAAAATCTACAAGCCTAGAAAGAATTTAATCTCTCCAAACATTGACATTTGAAATTCCTTTCTCATCTCATCAGAAAATATTTTAGCAATCAAAATGTTATCATCAGATTCTCCTTTCATATACAAATTATCATTTTCACTAGTCCTTACAAATCCAATACGTACAAGATAAATATGTAGTCTTTCATACCATGCCCTCGGTGCTTGCTTCAATCCATACAAATATTTATGCAATCTACATACCATGTCTTTCTGATTCGGATCTACAAACCCTTCTGGTTGTTCTATGTAGACCTCCTCTTCAATAATTCCATTCAGAAAAGTTGATTTCACATCCATTTGATATACTTTGAATCCCTTATGTGTAGTATATGCAAGCAATATTTGGACTCCTTCAAGTCTTGCAACAAGTGCAAAGGTTTCACCATAGTCAATTCCTTCTTCTTGTGCATATCCCTTGCAAACAAGTCTTTCTTTGTTTCTTATGACCTCATCATTTTCATTCAACTTGTTTCTAAAAATCCACTTAGTAACAATCACATTTTCATTCAACTTATTTTCATTCAATAATCTTATTAGTAGCCTTGTTCAAACATTTATAAGCTTTACTCTTAGTAGAATATCCAAAGAATATTCCTTCATCACCTTTTGAATCAAATTTACATCATTTCTATCATCTTTCAGAATAAAACATCTACTACCAAATATTTTGAAGTAACTTACATTCGGTTTATAACCAAACCATAATTCATAAGGTGTCTTGTTTGTGTCTTTCTTCAGTTGAACTTGGTTCAGGGTGTATACTGCAGTGCTAACTACTTCTCTCCAGTACATTTGTGCAAAATTTTTCTCAATCATCAGTGTTCTTACACAGTCAATAATAGATTTATTTCTTCTTTTAGCAATTCCATTTTGTCATGGTGTCCTTGGTGCAGAAACATGTCTTTTGATACCATGCTCATTACAACAATTAGTGAATTCAATAGAAGTAAACTCACCTCCTCTATCAGACCTTAAGCATTTCAAGTCTTTGCTAGTTTCTCTTTCAAATTTAGCCTTATACCACTTAAATAATTTAAAAGCCTCAGATTTCTCTTTTAAGAACATGACTGTCATCATCCTAGTAAAGTCATCAACAAAAAAAATAAAGTATTTGTCTCCATAGTAACTCTGTGTTCTTACAGGACCACACAAGTCAGTGTGAACCAACTCCAAAATTCCTTTAGATGAATAGTCTTAGCTTTTAAAACTAGATTTGGTCATCTTTCCTTTCTGACATTGATGGCGCATAACATGATCAGGTTTGGTTAGACTCAGTAAGCCTCTAACTCTTTTCTTTTTACTGATCTTAATCATGTTATCAAAATTCACATGACATAACCTCTTATGTCATAGTCATACATCCTCATTTTTAACTACCAAACAAGAAGTTTCAACATTGTCAAGATAAAATAAATTACCTTTTGATTGTCCTCCAATACCAACAAGCTTTCCATTTTCATCATATATTTTCACCTTCTTTCTTTCAAATGCCACTCGGTGACCTGAGTTATTCAACGGTGCTACACTCAACAAATTGTAGTTAAGTTCTTTTACCCAATATGCATTATCACATCTAATAATGTCATTCAATAATATAGAACTTTTCCTTTCACCATACAAGGTGTTTCATTTCCCATTTTCATTGATATTCTATTATAATGCTCAAGATGATCAAACTTATCTTCATCATCAGTCATGTGATGTGTACAACCACTATCAATGATCCAAGTATCATTCTCACTAACTTTAGAAATAAGTGTTGTTTCTACATACCTTTCCTCCTCTTTTGAATCATCTTTCATTGCAACAAATACCACTTCTATTTCATCATCAGTGTCAGTGTTGGTGTCATCTTCTCCAACAAGGTAATAAGCCTTTTTCCCTTTATATTTATAATCTCGGTTATCTCTATCTTAGTGTTGGTTTCCTCTTCTACCAAACTTTCCAGCACTGGATCTATCTTTATCTTTATCTTCCTCTTTTTTGTTAGGACATCTAGCAGCAATATGGCCAATCTCTTTACAATTAGAACAAGCTAAAGGTAACTTTCCCTTCTACCTTTCTTTACCTTTCTGAAGTCTCCGGGCCATAAGTGCTTCAAGTTCATCAAGCTCATCTTCGTTGTTTCTGTCACTTTCATTCTTAATGTTATGCTTGCTAGATTTACCAATCTTAAGTGAAGAAATAAAAGTGGACTCAACACTCGGTATGATATTATTATCATAATTGTTGAGCTCAAAAGTAGTTAACTTTCCAATCAGACTGTCAAGAGTAAGAGTACTACCAAGTGCAGACCTCATTTTATGAATAGAAGATATTCTGATTGCATAGATAGGCATTAGTATTCTCAAAATTTTACTTACCATAGTGTCTTCATAAATAATACCTCCATCTCCTCGAATAGCATTGACTACCTCTTTGATTTGGTTAGAGTATTGTACTATGATCTCTCCTTCCTTCATCTTCATGTCATCAAATCTACCTCTCAAACTTTTAGCTCTGGCTCTCATCACATTTGCATCACCACCATGAATTAGAGAAAGTTCATCCCACATTTTCTTTGATGTAGTGCAATCTTTGACATCCTCAAATTTAGCATCTGATAGAGCAGTAGAAATATCTATCATAATAATATTGTGTTCATGTATGTCTCTCAATTGATCAAGAGTCAAAGGTCCAACATTTGGTTGTATGTAGCCATTGTCAAGTAATGTGATAATAGATTCTCCGATTCCAGATATGTGAAGCCTCATCTGACTTTACATTTGTAAAGTTGTCCTTCTTTAGCTTCGGCACTTCCCTCTTATACATCTTGTGATCTTTATGCTCAAGTCCTTGAAACTTTTATCCAAGCAACCAAGTAAGCTTTGATACCAATTGTTAGAATAATTGGGGGGGGCGGGGGGGGGGGGGGGGGGGGGGGGGGTGAATTAGTTAGATTAGTTAACCTACAGTCCCAAATAAATAGATGTATCTCACAAAACAAATTTAACAATTTATGTAGCTCGATAACATAAAATATCAACTCTATTCCTTTTATCAATTGTCAGTTATTATCCCAACTGTGATTACCGACTAAATCAACTATGCAGTATGTAAAGTATGATAAAAAAAAAATTCATCATAAATAACACATAACACAATGATTTAACGTGGAAACCCTGCTAAGGGAAAAACCACCTGGGACCGATAACCCAAAATAATTCACTCTTCTGAAGTGAGCTCAATGAAGAGCCAACCTTGTTAAAGGTTACAATACACACTGTTAAGTGTGACCTTCTTAGAGGATTTAAGACTAACCGTTAACTTTTGACCAGCATTCACTATGGGGTCAACAAGATAAGAAGTATATTCAATGAATGTTATAGATAGGACCATTAAATCCACTCAATTAAGAGATTTTCTGAATCAATGGTTAAATTGATATAGTATGATCTTATTCAAATACAACTCAATTACAAATATTCAAATATATGCTATGCTCATAAAATCCTTTGATCACTAATCCATTCACTTCATCAATATTGTTGGCATTAAGCAGAATTGCCACTAGTGACAACACTTATTTGCATTCTGAGTACAAACCGAGCAGACAGTGCAAACTGAGCAGACAGTGCAAACCGAGCAGTTAGTACAAACCGAACAGGATAGTGTAAACCGAGTAACATCATGTCTACCGAGTCACCAGTATTTACCGAGTTCAAAACCTACCGAATGATCAGTATGAACCGTGCCTTCACTTCTACCGAGTGCATGACGATGCCGAGTAATGCAGTGGACGCCGAGTATCAGAAAGTCACCGAGTTAGTTTGAAGGAACCGTGTAACCATACTTGGGCCGACTTAGTAGCACTTCTGTTTGTTTGTCAAGCTGACTTTGTAATTGTAATTGTAATTAATTGTTTAAGACTTGTATATAAACAATGTTGTAAAAATGTCAAGAGAATGAAAGAAGCATATATGTCAAAAAGAAAGAAAGGCAGAGATACGCGAATTACAAAGGGCTTCAGCAGTATAAGGAACAGCAAAGACAAATTCATCACAGAAGGTGATCAGTACATCAGCAAATCTCAATCAGCAATCCAGTTGCAAAGCAAGAGATCTACTGTTTCATCCTAACAGGTGAATCAGTACTAAATCCTGTAACCGGGTAGACTTAACAGTCTTTTGTAAAATCTCTTTACCAAGTGCATACTTCATTGTATGTTTTGTAAATCCTTTGACAGGGTGGATTTAGCAATCCTTATTGCTCCTAACAGGGCAGATCATCAGAAGTGATCAAATTGTAAGCCTTAACCGGCCAACTTTATTCTGCAGTATTAAAGCTTTGTGGGTTTCATCCCCACCCCAGTTTTACTTTCTTTTTGGAAGGTTTCTGGGTAACCAAATCTATGTGTCATTATTGTGAATGCTCTTAAGTTTCATGCTTTCTGTATGCAAAGGTTAAAGTAAATTACATGTTAATACATCTGTAATTGAAAGAAAATTTGGAGTTACTGATTCACCCCTCCCCTCTCAGTAACTCGGTTAATTCCTAAATATTTCCAACAATTGGTATCAGAGCGGCATTGGTTCTCAAGAAAAAGCTTAACTAGCTTGAGCAAAGATCCAGGACAATGGAGGTATTCAAACTGAACAAGGTGATTGAAAATGAAAAGCTAGATCTGGAAATGGCCATAGCTAAACTCAAAGAAGCAAAAGAACATCTTTCCCAATCCCTAAGAAGAAGGAAGGAACTTGCAAATCAGATGAATGATCAGAATTACATTGAAGAAAAGATTGAAGATCTTTTTCCCTCAAATAACTCAGATGAAGCAAACAATGCTGTCAAAGAACTCCTAGAAAAGAATGGGTCTCTGCAGGAAGAAGTGAGAAAATTGAAAAGAGAACAAGAGCTACACTCTACAAGATTCTGTGAGATCTTGGAACAAAAAAACAAGTTGAAAGATGAATTAGATGGAAGAAACATTGAAGTCCAAAATAAAACCCTTCAGCTAGAAAACCTAATTGATCAGATCTCTCATACAAATGAGGAAATTCTGAATCTAAGATCGGAAATAGAAAGCACAAGAGAAGAACTAAGATCTAAAAAGGAAATCAATCTGAGATTGGTGGATGACCTAAACGCTGAAAAACAAATCAATGAAGGAATGCTGAAAAGTCAAGAAGACTTGAATCAGCTGTATGAGCGAAATCTTCATAGGCAAAAAGGAAAAGCAGGACTTGGATACAAAGGAGAAGGCGAATCTTCTAAGCAAGGTACTCAAAGAAATCAAAAACCTACTTGTAATCATTGTGGTAAAATAGGACATACTTCAAATAAATGTTGGAACAATGAAAAAGAAGAATTCAATGGAAAATGTTACAACTGCAATCATCCTGGTCACAAAGCAAATGAATGCAGGGAAAAACCAAGATTCAGAGGTAATTGTCACAAGTGCAACAAACAAGGTTACAAGGCATCCGAGTGCAGATCCAAGACATTTAATCCAGCAGAACAAATTATGAAAGCAATGTTTGGATGGGACTACAACACCTGGTGTAGATGTCATTACTGTGGAGAATATGGACACATTGGCATGAATTGCATAAAACATCATCTAAGGAAAAGAGATACTACCGTAAGATGCTTCAAATGCACTAAACTCGGTCACATAGCCAGAAACTGCATGAATGCTAGTGAAGTTGAAGATGGAAAGAAGAATGAAGCAACTAAGGTCAGGAAACAGGTGAGACAAAAATGGATTCCTAAAGCTACCGAGCAATCCAGTCAAAGTAATGGAATGGATGGCTCTACCGACTCAAACTAAATTTCCAAGAAAGCACTGGAACTGTATTCTCATAGACCAATCTCAAGCAGTTCCACAACCGAATTAAAAGAAAGATCTAAATCAGCATACAAGATGCAGTAAGATCACAGGGAGGTTGGTATTAGTCTTCACCGAGCAAGGTCAGTACCCGTCTTTACCGAGCGAGGTCGGAGCAATATGAATTCTCGAGTTCACCGAGTTGCGAAGTCTTTACCAAGCAATTAATTCTTAGTGGGTGACAGTCTATCAGAATTCATACCCTAATTTGTACTGAGCATTAATGACAGAGTTGTAAACAAAAAGCAAGTAATCGAACTCATTCTTCACCGCGAACCTTTAGCACTTTGAGAGCAGAAAATTTCAAGAGCAACCCAGTGATTCAATACTCTTGCGAAAGGAATTTTCTGTGAGCTACCATGGCATCATCCAGCACTTCAGCGAAGAAAGGATCTGATATGTTAGTCCAAGGGGAATGGAAAGCACCAGATTTCAAGATCGTGCCCGCAATTGCAGCAGCCCTAGATCCGAACGAAGCTCAATCTCAGATTCCTCCTAAGGTATTACTTATTAACGATATCCGCAATCATTTCAACTGTTCAATTCATGAAATGGGGAACCTAGAACTAGATATTGTGCGTGAAGAACTGTGTGTGGATGGTATTCTGAAACCCGAGCACAAACATCTGGAAGATAAAGGTTTAGTTCACATTGCACATCTACCTCGAAACTTTTGAGATAAATGGGTTAGATACATTCTCAGCCGTGTACATGATGGAAAGATTTGGCTTGAGCAACCTATAGAGATCACAAAGAAGATGATTCATCAAATCACCAGTCTTCCCATGTTGAACAAAGCAAAAACTACAAAAACCCTAGGTCGGACGGAACTAGAGAAGAAAACCCTAGCCGAGTGGGACGGTAGAGGCATGAAAGTTAGCAGCATTACTGATGCTGAACTGAAGTTTGGTACACACATTATTGCCCATAAGATTTACAGTTCTAGTCGATAGAATAGTGTCTCCTGTGAAGCTATTGACCTAGCATATAAAGTGGTCAAGAATAACTTAACGTTTGACCTAGCAGACTTATTGTTAAAACAGTTTAACAAAAACATGGAAAGCATTAAAACTTCCAAAAATAATCCATGTAAGTTTGGATCCTTATTGGTCTGTTTATTCTTCTATGTTCAGAAATTCTTCCCTTCTAAAGGAAAAGTTGTATGGAGAAAAGATGTGCCAGTCCTCTATGAAATAAATGAATACATCTCAGAAATGGGTGAAAATTTTGAAAGCATCATGGATAATTATTTTGAGTCTTTCAAAGAGAAAATGAATGATAGATTCTGGATTCCACAGAAGTTGGTGGAAGATTACAAAGATGACATTTGTTTTATGGTGGATTGTGATAATGTATATATTCAAGCAATTAAACCAAGAACTGTATATGTAAAACCTCTTCCTTATGAGGTAAATATTGATGAAACCAAGAATATCATTGAAGCTCTTCTTAATCAGCCTGTCAATCCCAAAGCTCCATATTTTGGAACATATGATGAAGCTAAGGTGAGAATTGAACTAAGCATAAAGCTTCCACAAGCGGTAAACAAAGGAAAGAAGAGGATAGCCAAAATTCAAATGATAACCGAGGACAAAGAAGAAAAAGATGAAGAAAAAGAGGAAAAGGATGAGAAAATAGAGGAACTAGAACCTGCAAAGAAGAAAGGAAAGGTATTTATGACTAAGGCACCTAAGCCTCCTACTGCTGTATTTACAAGGAGAAATGCAAGAGGCAAGGCAGACAAGGCAGATAAAGATATAGTATTCAAAAGGCCTCCTCTAAACCTTCAAGAAAAGCTCAAACTCTTTAGAGACGGATCAAGATCTGGAGTAAGTAACATAAAATCCTTAAAATATGAAACCAGATCGGAAACAGAACAGAAGGAAATAGAAGATGCTATTATTGAAAAGATGGGACAGTGGAAATACTCTCCTGAAGAAATAGCCCCACAAGTTCCAGCAGTTCTATTAAATCCAATAAAAATGAGATGGAGCAATGCAAAGCAAACGGTGATAGACATATTTGATCAAACCCTGAGACAGTTAATGTCGAGCTTGAAAAATGATGAAGTAAAGAAGGCATTAAAAGAAAATGAAAGTAAGATGACATTAAAGTTCAATACTTGTTTGATTTTGATCAACAATATTGAATCGGTTGTGAAGGCTGCAAATGCTACATGGAAGAACATATACCACCTTCACCAACCGAGTATTGAAATAGTAATAATAAAAGATATTGAAGATGACAGTGATGAACAAGAAGAAGACACTGAGGTAGATGATACTGTGAGGATAGCAGCAGAAGTCATTGCATCCCTTCCTACCTCTCCAGTAAAAGTTTCTACATCCAGCCCGGAGACACCTTCAAGCATGGTTGTGACAACTTCCACATTTGTCCAATCATCTATAGCAACAACAGAAGCAGCTACCATTTCTTCTACCGAGTTGCAGTCTCCCGCATCATCAAGTTTTCCAGCAGTAAGTTTTCCAATTTTTGAATCTTCAAGTGTAAATATTTTAAGTTCTCCAGTAGAAAGTATACCAGTCTCTATAGCCAGCCCTACTTTATCTACTGTCACTACTACCAAAGCATTAAGTACAGATAAGCCTAAGGCTCTACCGAGTATAAAATTTTTGGGTAAGAATGTAGTAGAGGATATAGACCTAGATGAAGAGATAGAAATTCCTACATTAGATTTTGCAAATCTATCAGCGGACCAAATGCAAAATATAGGTGAGATCCTCCAAAGGAAAGCAAAACAAAAGAAGCTTAAAGAGGAGAGAGACAAGGAATATCAAATCATCAAGGATGCTAAGGACATTTTGTCTGATGCATTAGGCATTAAAGTAGACTCCTCCCAACATGTTTTGTTACAATTAGCAGAAGCAGTTAATAAATACAATGAGGATTCATCTGGGATAGAAAAGTTAGTTGAAAGAGCCGAGAAGAGATTCAACAATAAAGTTCTTGAGCACATTGCCCAGCACATAGCTATTAACCAAGTAGAATTGTCTTCAGTTTTGTCAAACATTGAATCTATCTATTCGAATGCTACCTCTCTTTTGGCCAGATTGTGCAATATTGCTGAGTTCACAAAGGATGTTAAGGATAAAATGAATAAAATGGATGAGGATATGAAGATTAGCATACAGAAGCTGCAACTTGAACCAAGTTCAAGCTCTGCTCATCACATGAAAATCTCACACCTATCAAACATGCAGTCTGATCTACTGAAAGAAGACACAAGGATCCGGTCCACACTGCTAGACATCCAACACATGATCCTTCCCATCATGAATACAATGTATAAGCACATTGAACATTCCAAAACATTGATTCATTACAATCAGTTCTCTATAGCCGATCACATGATTGAACTCTCTGCAGAAGTCCAAATTGCAATACAAACATGTAAGATCCTGCAAGAAAGTTGGGACAGAACCCTGGCACTAATAATGAAGGTACATTCTGATTTTCTATTAAATTTTGGATTCTCTCTGTAAATAACTTGTATATGCACCTTTGGAATTATCATCAAAAAGGGGGAGATATGTATAGAAGAAGAAGATTTGTATAGAAACAGTTAGCACATTGAAAGGGGGAGACAATGTATAAAGCCCTATAACAAAGACAAATTTTGAAAAATCAAAATAAAACTCAGCATGATTCATGTATATAAGTTTTGGCCAATAAGTGTTTTTGTCACTAATGCCAAAGGGGGAGATTGTTGGCATTAAGCAGAATTGCCACTAGTGACAACACTTATTTGCATTCTGAGTACAAACCGAGCAGACAGTGCAAACCGAGTAGACAGTGCAAACTGAGCAGTTAGTACAAACCGAACAAGACAGTGTAAACTGAGTAACATCATGTCTACTGAGTCACCAGTATTTACCGAGTTCAAAACCTACCGAATGATCAGTATGAACCATGCCTTCACTTCTACCGAGTGCATGACGATGCTGAGTAATGCAGTGGACGCTGAGTATCAGAAAGTCACCGAGTTAGTTTGAAGGAACCGTGTAACCATACTTGGGCCGACTTAGTAGCACTTATGTTTGTTTGTCAAGCCGACTTTGTAATTGTAATTGTAATTAATTGTTTAAGACTTGTATATAAACAATGTTGTAAAAATGTCAAGAGAATGAAAGAAGCATATATGTCAAAAAGAAAGAAAGGCAGAGATAAGCGAATTACAAAGGGCTTCAGTAGTATAAGGAACAGCAAAGACAAATTCATCACAGAAGGTGATCAGTACATCAGCAAATCTCAATCAGCAATCCAGTTGCAAAGCAAGAGATCTACTGTTTCATCCTAGCAGGTGAATCAGTACTAAATCCTTTAACAGGGTAGACTTAACAGTCTTTTGTAAAATCTCTTTACCGAATGCATACTTCATTGTATGTTTTGTAAATCCTTTGACAGGGTGGATTTAGCAATCCTTATTGCTCCTAACAGGGCAGATCATCAGAAGTGATCAAATTGTAAGCCTTAACCGGCCAACTTTATTCTGCAGTATTAAAGCTTTGTGGGTTTCGTCCCCACCCCAGTTTTACTTTCTTTTTGGAAGGTTTCTGGGTAACCAAATCTATGTGTCATTATTGTGAATGCTCTTAAGTTTCATGCTTTCTGTATGCAAAGGTTAAAGTAAATTACATGTTAATACATATGTAATTGAAAAAAAATTTGGAGTTACTGATTCACCCCTCCCCTCTCAGTAACTCGGTTAATTCCTGAATATTTCCAACACAATATATCTCAACTTCATATCACTCGGTAAATAGTTCTCTGGTGCTCGGTAATGTCTACAGGGCAAAAGCACAAAGTTGTGTCATGTTTCAGGACAACTTATCAACATAGCTGAATTTGAGTATTTCTAACTAAAATTATTTTTTGTCAAACATATGGTCTAGCTAGATTAATTCTAGCTAAGTTAGATAAGTTCTTCATCTTTTCCAATTGGAAATATCTATTAAATGGATGTTTTATAACAATTACTAAAGAAATAAAATTATTTCAGAAAAGCGATGTTTCAATAACTCTTACTATTTTTAATGATATTTTTTTACAAATATAAAAATACCCTTTTTTAGAGCACAGAGTCAAGATTATCATCATATAATTTTTATAGTATTTTAAGTAGATCCAATATATTATAATTTCAAAATACTGCAAGTAGGTATTTTAACATTCGAGAACAAAATGCTTCAAAAATAGAAAAAAATAGTAAAGCTTATCAAAAAAATTGAAATTTTATATTTAACACTAGAGGAGAGAGTTATCTTTAAGAGTGTGTAATTTATTTTCTGAATGGTGTAGATTTGATAGGGGAAATTTGACGCGAGATGAAAACTATCGATTTCAGGTATGTTCGACTTTGAGTAGTTATAATAGAGAAAATATAAATTGAAAACTAATTTTTCTTCTTTTTTGCACTAGCTATACATTTTATCTATGACATATTTTGAAATGAAAGGAAAAAAAGATTATTTGCATATACTTTTTTGGTGTGAACAAGACCCTCATTTTTCAGCATTTTTCAGCAAGTTAAAAATGGACTTAAAAAATTTTTAAAATATGTGAATTCTTGTTCAAAAAAAATTTAAAAATTTATAGGCATAAACTTCATCCACTTTTACACATTTCATTACTTTACATCATCTCCAAATTTTAAACATAAATGTCATTTTTTATGTCATTAAAGTTAAAAATTTTGTGTGTTGTTGACCTTTTCATTTATAAAAGTATGACACAGCTTTGTATTTTTACCCTACAGCTTGGTTCTTTCTGTAACTAGTTTGAACAGAAATACATGAATAAATCTTCATGTGAAATTTCTGTGGTCTCCTTCTATCTAGCATGTTTCAAAAATGAAACTCATATCTCTTATATAGACAAGTAAGCTATTTTCTTATCATCCATCAAATTTTTTCGCTTAATCTCCTTTGTCCATTGTGCTTCTTAAACCTTCCTCGGCAAATGTGTCTTTAACATGTTTCAATCTCATCCTTTAGATCTTCCTACAATTTTGTCAGTCGTGGATCTCATAACTAACTTCATCTATAACCTCGAAATCATAACAATTTCCAGCTCATCAATTTATGTCGGCTCAGCTTAGTATTTAATACTTTTATCCATACCTAATTAATATAGAAATGTGTCGGAAAATACTAGCTCGCTAGCTCAATTTATACTGTCTCTCGGTATACACTGCACTGGCTCAGTGAATACAAATGTCTTCATTTACTGACCGCATTGGCTTTTTCTAGTCAGCTTCCTTCATCATAATAGATTAATGCAACATAATCAAGTCAACAATATAAAGCCATAGACTCATCAATAAGTCACCCAATGTGTTCCTTATCCTTATCTGTCATATCCATCTTTTCCTTATGTAGATATCTCTTTTCTTCATCATTTTTCCCTTCTATAGATGTTCAGATGTTTGTAACTAACATGATAAGTACTATCAAAACTAGTTGACATCAATGACAATATAATGACTGATTTAATCATCTTACATCTCACTATAGTAGCTCGGTGATCTCTAATCACTTATTCTTTAATTCATCCAAATATACAATCCATTGTAGTTCATCAGTTAGTTGTGTGTAATAATATTTTGTATTATGTTTGGCTAGTTTATTTTCCTCATAGGTTTGCTCCATTGGTAATATCCATAAATGTTAACGTCAAGATAAGTTTTTGTAATGTCCATTGCTTGTAGAAGTTGATTATTATTCGAATGTGCAAAGAAATTGAGAGTATGATCATTTGTTTTCTATGATGACTAATCGCTATTGTCTATTCATGGCTTGAGTAGGTAGAGCTTCAAAATTTGGCATAGGAAATATAGTAAATATGGTTACGTATGAATTGTCTTAAAATTTTAGAATCTGTGAGGAGGACTATTCAAATTCAGACTCTGTAAGAATGACTATTCAAATGGTTAGAGATGTAATGTAGTATGATTTTGTTGTGAGAAAAAATATTGGATCTTCTTCTGCCATTTCGAGGTGACAATATAAATGCCCTAAATGATGAAGGGAAGAGTGCACTTTACATAGCATTAGCAACAGCTCAGGAAAATCTCAATTGATCCATGATCTGAGGAAGATTGGAAGCTATGGAAGGCATTCGGTTGAGTCTCATACCAAAATCCAATATAGCTTCTTACCATCCAAGAAATGATTGGAAGGAAGTAGAAAGCAAAAGGAGTAGTAGTAACACACGCATGGTAGGGGAAGATGTAGACATTGTTAATAAACACATGGTAATGGAATCACTCATTGCCACCATGACATTTGTGGCAATGAATCAAATCCCATCCTAAGGGGAATTGAAGATGGCCAAAATAGTATATGCTATTGAGCTACCAAGTTGGCATTTGATAAAGTTGCAAGAGTGTTCATATTCTCTATCACTGTGGCCTTCACCGTTTCCATTACAGTGGTTAATTCAACAATGGCTTCAGGACACTAATGTTGGGAGCTCAGTGATAGCTAGCCTTTCTGATTTCTCTAAGGCAAGCTTGCTAGTCTCAATCTTTTGGACAATATTAACATTTGTGACTGCCACCATTACTGTCATTATACCCCAAAATATTCACATCTCGAAAAGTAAGTATAAGCAGGCTTTCAAGAAATATGAATTTCTTTTGGGCTACAAGATCTCTCTAGTAGTCTGCATGCCATTCTTGGTCCTATATGTGTATTATGTTGTGAAAAACAAATCAGAGAAATGGACATAGTTTGTCAAACTTGCCTCCCTCCACCACTATTCCAATATTAGTGTATGGACAAATGATTTACCTCGCCATCCTCATTCTTTGATTTCATTTAACTAAGAATCATTTTGTTCATTCTTTACAATCAAAAAAATATTACATCTTTTTGGAGAGCAAGTGGGCCATAAATTTGTACCTTTTAAGTACTAATGGTCATGAAAGAAAGAAAGCACATACATTACTTATGTATCTTACAAGGATGATTCATTGTCTCTATTAAATTTTCTAGTTTTGAAAGACTGTTTATATTATTTAGCACGTATTTTTTATGATTTTTATTATAGTACTAAAAAAAGAATAGAGTGTCCAAATAGAGAAAACAGATGCCATGATGCTCTGTTGTGATGTTGTGGGGTTGTATAGCTTTTGTCTCTTCATTTGAAGTGGTGTTTTCTTCTTGTTTTTTACTCATTCTCAGTCATCTATGATCTATTTCAATAGTCTTAACTATTTTAAGGACACTGATTGTCCCTTTCCTTTGTAAATAAGGACATGCTTTATAAAAATGGGGTATCTCCCTATACCATTTGTGTAACAAGGGGAATGCCCTTTTATCTAATGTAATGTATAAAATGTTGGAAAGTGGTCAGCACATGCACATATATGGAATGTTGTCATTTATGGAAACACTTATCATTTTTATGATCGCACATATTGGATAGCATGAATATGTTTGAATGTACTTGATAAAGGAAAAATTCCTATGTCCACACACTATTCTTGTAACCCAATCTGATAGAAAACCTTAGCGAGCTTCATAGGAGTTGTATAAAGACATGCACGATCTTAGTGACATGCTTACATGACACCAATGAATACATGTGTGAGGTCACACATGTTCCTATTGAAGGAACGAAGATATGTGTTTAGTTCATTGGATGTGAAGACAGTAAACAGAGCATAACTTGTTAGCGATTATTGAGGTCGACCCTGTGAGTAGTTGGAAAGTTATTTTTGGATTCTATTTTTGATATAAGGCCAACTGAGGATATTAATGAAGTGTGCAAGTGTGCTTTAATTAATATGATGGTTAACTACAGTAATGTCGACTATCTTTTGTAATTATACTTCTAACAGGGTATAAGTATATAGACACTTTTATAAAAGTGTGTGATGATAATACTGATGGAATGGATGGATTTTAGATGCAAACTATGAAGGCATCTAAGAGGCAGATAAGAGATCAAGAGAAAGGAGAACAAGAGGAATTCTTCAAGGAATACTTTGTTAACTCTTTGTATTCAAGATAACAGATTTATTGTAAGTGTTGTTCTACCTATTGTACACCCCTAACAAGGTTTGTTTTTTGTTATACACTAAGTTTGCACCCTTGTCTCAAGCTCTCGTAGTCTTGATAACCTAGTATAACATGGGAATCATCTCCAGGTTATGGGACCTATGCTAACTGAGATCAGACCTCCAGGTTCTAGGCTGGTTCCTCTTGGATAATCACCTTAATTTTCTTCTAGACATTAAAGTAAATTTTTGAGGGAAAGGGATAGAAGGAATGCTTGGAAAGGGAAATGACTTGAAAGCAAACTACCTACTAGGTGATGCACTGAAATTAGGGTTTGGATCTCAGTATAGAGGAATGGAATCAATGAAAGGCTTAGGTCTAGTAGGTCACAACTTACTCAATAGGCTTGTATAAGTGTTTCATAGGAGGGCCTAAAAATAAGACACAGCCTATGACCTGCAAACAGACATTCACTTCTACAACTCGGTGTAGGAATGAGACAAGACTATTAGGGGGTTGAAGTATACCCACAAAAGCATCTAAATCAGATCAAACACAACAACACACAAAATTATAGAAAGAAAGAGGGATCAAGAACCGTAAGATATCACTGAAAGCATCATATACTTTAATCCAATAAGAGATAACTCAAACAAGGAAGCATAGGGACATGAAGGATTGTCACAAAATACCTCTGCAATGTTTTTATCATCAATGGGAGCTTTAAAACTATATAAGCCAGGGGGTAGAAATGATACCACAGATGACCCTTAAGAAATGATGAATTTCTTCTACAATTGTTCAACTCTGAGCACTAAGGCTCCAAAAATTAACTATATACCTCTCACTACACGCAGGCAGGAGTCAAAAACCTAACTAGGGTTTCATGGATTTTACATTAGAATAATATTCAAACCCTGACTACCATTAAATCTGATCATAAATACATCTCTATAATACCATGGTCTATCAGATATTGCGTGCCCATCTCTGTACTACATCAACTTGCGGACAAGCAACCTGGATCCATCAACTTTCCTTCACAAGCTCTTGCCATGAATGCATAACTGGTACCTTTCTGAGACAAGAAATGACCCATGACAGCTGCCCAGACTTCCTCATCATCCTCCCTTAACTGCAAATGTCCTAGAGACATAAATTCTCTGAGCTACCTCGCCGCTTGCGGCCTGCAAATCAAACACTAGCAAAAAACCTTCTTAGACACATTCAAATTTGAATTGCAACAACTAGCCGATCATTTTAAAATGCGACCGTCAATGAGAAACCCTTCTCAGTAGATGAACGACCACAATGCACTGAGAAAACAACTTAAAATCCCCTTCAGACAAGTCAAAACCTCATGGAAGTCAATGGCCAATACGAATTGAGCATTTCCGCACTTGTCATTTTCGAACCCACCTCAAGCTTTCTTCCTTAAGTCATTCGGCAACTACATGACCGAAGACCCTTTTCTCATTTGCAAAGTCCTTTCCTTAACCTTGGTTTGGTTAGGTGATTTAGCGAACAAGGCTTTTTGCTGAATCGCTGGGTCTTCTATCTTACCCTGGTTACATCAAGTGAACAAGAGAAACCCCTCAGTCACTGATTCACAGAATACTTCACTAAACCTAGGCCCAGAATGCCACATGTCTAACCATCATTCGCTTCATTCACCTCATTAGAAAACACCTCGGCTATTCTTTTGAAAATGGTCCTGCTAAGGACAAGATTCTGATCCAACAGCGGGTGCAAGATCTCATACCCTTCGAATATTTCTTACACTTTTACGCCAGCCACAGATCTCTATTAGGCCGGGACACCTCTGACAATGGACCCACTAAAAATCTAGTCATCACCATGCGGACCAATCAAATTTGAGCATGTCAGCACACCTGGCAATATGGTCCCATAGATTTCCTCTTTACTTCAACCAATGAAAATTGAGCATGTCACCCTGACCTAGCACTAGACCCACTGACAAGACCTGAACACTTGGCAAATCGAACGGTGGGCGTAAGATCGCATGTATCAGAAAAAAGCTATGCAAAGATACGCCAGCTATTGATCTTCATCCTTCTAACAACCCTTCAGAGACTCTGACATGGCCCCACTGATAGATCCAAGCTGTCATCTGGCCAACCAATAATGAACAAGCACATCACAAACTAAGGACCCACCTGACAGGGCCTCAGAGATAAAGTAAGATCAATGACAGGCACATGATCGCATGTGTCAGAAAGATTCCTTGTAGACGTGCACCAGCAGTTGATCCTCTACAAATGTTAGAGCCTTTAAAACGTTGGAAACCTGGTCCCACTGACACATTGTTGAATCACTACCATGTGGACCAATGAGAAGCTACCGTTTGTGTACATGTAGCAATGGACCCGCCAGGCATAAAGAGCTACGTCACCAAGGAGAATCAATGGTCATCTTGAGATCTCATGCTTTGACAACGGCCTATGCAAAGAAACGTCAGCCCTTAGATCTCAAGCTTCTAATATCCCTGGGCCCGATGACAAAAATACAAGTCATCTCCTTTTGGCCAATGAAATACCTCCACATAGTACACCGTGGCAATGGACCCAAAAGGGCATGAAGCATTGAGAAAAAGGGAAGAACGATGGTTGCCATAAGATTAAAAGCCTTTGACACATGTTATAAGATCTTACGACAATCATTGATCTCATCAACTGGGACCCCACTCAAAATCTCTTAACCCTGGCAGTCTTAGCGAATGCGCGACCAAAAGGAAGAATCGCTCAGTCACTGAATAGAACTCTTAACCTTGGTTAAGTCTTCAGAATATGCGAACAAGGTATTTGTAGAATTGCTAAACCAAAAGTCCAACCTGGGGTTATAGTTAGCGAATGCCCGACTGAAGGCAATCCACGGAGTCACTGAATACTTAAGGGAACAACCATTTTATCTTGCGACTAAGAGAAACACTGCAGTCGCTAGTTTGCCAAGAGGAAAAGGTAACTGCCAAAATACTTAGAGAACCTGTGACTGAGGAAAGGCAAACCATTCACTGAGTCATGGGATGTTAAGAACTTAATTTCCTAGATTAAGATATTACGCAAACCACTGCAGTCGCGTAGCTAGGAAATGAAAGGTTCAACCTTCCGGGGAATAGGAGAACTTGCAATTGAAAGGAAAGAATTACGCACATGGGTTATTCGGGGACTTAAGTTGCCGATAAAGGTAATGACCAAATAGAATGAAGACTAGGGTCTCTTAGGTTTTTTTGAACACCAATGGCTAGTTTATGAATTTTTTGACCTGCAGACAGAGAGTTGAAAAGATTGCAGAGGCCAGAAGACAAGTCAAAAAATCATGAAATTTTTAGGGATGTTTAGCAAGGTGAAAACAAAGATTTTGGAATAGGTTTTAGCCAGATTTTCATGTACATGGGGAAATTAGAGTAACATTTTGGTGATTTCTGCTGGATGTTAGCTTGCTAGACATGGAAACCAGTGACCTTGACAATCCATTGGGCATGGGGTCATCAAAAATCAAAATTCTCACAAGGAGACAGAAACTCGTGCACAGGCACTTCTTGAAAAGTAAGGAACTAACCTAGAAAGCAGGGAAAGAAAGCAAAACACATATTTATAGAATTTACAGAGAGGGATTAACCTCAAAAGAGGGCTTCAAGTGGAAACCATTAACTGATATTTGCAAGGCATCTCCTTCAAGATTTGATAGCTGGAAAGCATTGGATCCCTTGCATTCTATTATAACAAATGGTCCACCCCAAAATGAGTCAAATTTGGTATGTCTACCAGGCTTGGATCTGAACTCATCCCATTTAACAATTACATCTCCAACCTTGAAATTCCTGAACCTAGCTCTCTTATCAAAGTTCTTCTTTGTTTGAATTTGGTGCAACTCCATGTCTTGCATTGATTTGTTTCTAATCTCTTCTAACTCCATCAACTGAGCATATCTGATCTGCAAGGGATCTCCTTCTTCAAATAGGGCATACTGAGTAGCCAAGTCCAAAGCTAGCAATTCAACTAAGATAGACAACTTGGCTTCTTTGCCATATACTAGCACATAAGGAGAATTACCAATGATTTTCTTTGGGGTAATTCTCTCTAACCACACTGCAGCCCTGAGCTTGGTATGCCAATCCCTCTGATTGTCTTGCAGAGTCTTCTTGATTATACTAATCAAGTTCTTATTGGTGGATTCAGCTAAGCCATTGCCTTGAGGTTAATAATTTGAACTGGTATTCAAATAGATGCCATTCTTGACCACCCACTCTGAGACTTTGAGGCCTGTGAATGCCAATGCATTATCTGAAATGATGAAATTTGGAATGTCAAATCTATGGATTATATTATCATAAAAATTCAACACAGCATTTTCATTGGCCTCTTTTAAAGAAATTTCTTTTGTCCATCTGGTGAAGTAATCTGTTGCAGTGATTATCCATCTATGGCCTCCACTAGATGGAGGATTAATCATGCCAATGAAATCTATACCCCATTTCATGAAATGTTACTCTGTTCCGACTAGCTGTAGAGGCAAGGCTGCAAGCCTTTCTTTCCCTATGAACATGGCACACTTGATGCATTTCCTCACATACTCATGACTATCCTTAAAGATATATGGCCAATAGTATCTAGCCCTCATGATTTTAAAAGCATTAGTCCTAGGAGAGAAATGACCTGCAGAAGGTCCATCATGAAACTCAAATAGGATGTCTGGTACCTTTTCTAAATCTATGCATCTTAAAAGGACACCACCGTGATCCTTTCTGAAAAGAACTTCATCAATCAGCACAAAAGGAATAGATTGGAATCTATAATACCTCCTTTTTTCTAAATCCAAACTTGCAAGACATTGTCATGTCTTCAAATAATTGATCATATTAGGTAACCAGCTTGTTGCCTTCGCTTGTTCTTCTATAGAATGCACCACCAGAGATGCATCTATTTGCTCTGATTTCTTTGAACTTTCATCCTCTACCAAATGCTCACAAAGACCTCTTCCTCTAACCAGCTTGGTGGTCTGAATATCTAGTTCATATTCCATCACCTTGGTGATCCAACCAGCTCTTTTATCATTTAAGTCCTTGGAAAGCAATAATTCTTTGACACTTGGATGAGTAACCTTCAAGTGTACCTTGCTATGAGTCAACACATATCTAAAATTTTTAAGGCTCTTCACTACAACAAGTACATGTTTCTCTACAAAAGAGTATCTTTGTTCATACTCCTCTAAAACTTTGCTAAAGAAAGCAATAGGCTGTTGTAATCCATCTAAATTTTCCTGGGTTAGCATTGCAGCTATAGCATCATGGCATCCATAAGCATAAAGGATAAAATTCTTACTAAAATTTTGGTTTAGGAGAGCAGGGGCTTCTGTTAAGGCCTCTTTGATAGCTTGGAAGTTGACTCTCCCTTCTTTGGTCCAACTAAAAGCTGAACTCTTTTTTAACATGGCTGTCAAAGGCTTGAGTAAATCTGCAATGTTAGGCAAGAACCTCCTAACAAAATTAATCTTTCTTATGAAAGATTGAAGACTTTTCTTATGATGTGGCAATGGTAGCTCTAGGATAGCTACAATTCTCTCAGAATCTACTATGATCCCTTCTATGGATACTACATATCCCAACAATTTTCCTTCATGAACTACAAACACACATTTCTTGTGATTAAGAGATATCCCAAATTCTCTACACCTTTCAAAAATCTTCCTCAAATGTTTGATATTCTACTGCATGCTTTGAATAGATATTTATGTCATCTAAGTAGACCAACACAAACTTGTACATTAGACTCTTAAAGGCCATATCCATTGCCTTTTAAAATGTAGCACTTGCATTTGACAAACCAAAGGGCATCTTTTGGTAAGCCATGGTTCCCCACTTGGTTGTAAATGCAGTCTTGTATTGATCTTCTTCATTCACCAAGATCTGATTGTATCCTAAATAGCCATCCAATAATGAAAATCTCTCAAATCTAGAGATAGATTGTAAGATTTGTTCCATAGAGGGTAATGGATGGTAGTCTTTTAGAGAGGCCATGTTAAGATCCCTGAAGTCAACACATTACCTCAATTCCCCATTCTTCTTCCTGACAAGAACAAGGTTGGCAACCCAACTAGTATGCTTGATGGGGTAGATGATACCACTTTCTATTAGTTTGAGTACGTCTTTATGCATAAGTGGCTCAAGCTTGGGCTTAACAGGCCTTTGCTTCGGCCTCACTGGTTTGGCATTAGGCTCTAATTCAATAGTGTGTTGGGCAAGAGTAGGATCAAAACCTTTGAGGTCTTCATATTGCCATGCAAAGACATCAATTAATTCTTTGAATAACTGAGTGTCAGCTTGCTTCTCCAATTCAGTGTTTACCTTTCCAAATTGTAAGCTCCTACCTGGTTCCAACTCTAGTTCGACACAATGTTCTTGTTGGACTACCAGGCTAGCTTTGTTTTTCTTTACTTCATCATCCTTGTTGAAGACAACCTCTAATGTAACAAGACCTCTAGGAATCTTATTAGACTTAAGTTGTATCACTTGATCACCATAGTTTTGTGATAGACTATCTTGATTGCACTCTGAAAAAACATCTTCTTTAAACAAGAACTGCAGAATTTGTTCATCATTGTCAAACACTTGCCAATTGACATCATTATCAGGAATAGATGGTCTGAAAATCACCTTGATATGTTGTTGATCTATTTCTTCTGAAATGTTGTTTGGAATGTCATACTGAGATCCAACAGTAGCTAACCTATCTGCATTTTGATTTAGCTTCCTAGGGATAGCAACAATATTGAAAGCACAAAAATCTTCAATTGCTTCCCAAATTCTATGCTTGTATGCCTTTAAAGTGTCATTCTTGGTTGCACTTACCCCTCTTACTTGGCTTATAACTTACTCACTATCACCATAAACTTTTAAGTCCTTAAGCCCTCTTTTTCTAGCCCACTCTAGTCCATTGACTAGACTTTCATATTTTGCAGTATTGATAGTGCAGGAGAAACTGAATCTAAAGGTAGTATAATACCTTTCCCCTTTTGGGGATACTAACATAGTACCACCACCAGAACCATGTCTACTTCTAGCTCCATCAAAAAATAGCTCCCACACCTGATTACCCTGATCTTTTGAATCAGTGTCTTCTTTGAGGAGGCTTGGCTCTATGGCTCCACTCTCTTGTATCAAATAACTTCCCAAGCCAAAATCCCAAACAATATTTTCTTGGGCTTCTGAAGCTCTTTCAACTAGAAAAATATCAAGGATACTCTCTATCTTTGTACTTGCTTCACTTATAGTTTGGAAGTCACTACTATCAAATATAGGGCAATTTACATTGATGGCATTGGATACATATGGCTCTATATGGTGTGCTACCAATGGTTCTGACTTAATGGTGACCTTGGTCCCATACCTTGTATGAAATAGCATGTGAGACCAGTCAGAAGATAGGTAGCCTCCTATCTTGGATGTAAACTCCCTTAAAAGACATATAGCAAATAATGCAGGGAGATCTATGATGTATATATCAAGGAGGATGGAAAAATTAGGACTAGCATGAAGGATTAAACTGGTATCCTTATCCCCACCTATAGTATTGACTAAGGATCCATCAAGTTGGGTAACCTTCTTTTGAAAGGGTTCATATTTTAGTCCTAATTGGTCAGCTACTTTCTTGGGCATTACAGTGCTAGTAGCTCCACTATCTACCATACAATTATGCACTAAAGATTTTCCAATAATTAAAGATACATAAAAAGGAGGTGGCTTTGAATTCCTACCTTGTGTGGCATTGCCTTTGGAGTTGCTACTTGGAGCCTCCTTTTCTTGATCAGTGTTAACCAACACTGGCTTTGCAGCTTCTTTTGTAGGTTGAGGAGTTGTCAATTTTGTCATGGCCTTCTTCAAAATTTCAGGCTATCCTGGAAGAGCCAAAGAGTCCCACATGGACATGGTGACATTGACCTTCTTCATGTTGTCTACAATATTATAGGGTGTCACAGTGTGTACTCTTTGTTATGTCTTTACTATGATGGGATCCCTTTCTTTAGACTGTTGGCCTTCTTTGCTTGTAATGACTGGAACCTCCTTAGGTGTGATGGGAGTGGCTTCTTGCAGTGGCTCTGTGGATGTAGTGGCCTTGGCATTAGAATCTTCTCTCTCCATTTCTTGAGCTCTTCTCTTTGCTCTTGTATAAGCAACAAAAGCAGCTTCATCATTGACCCCATTGAAGTCTGGTTGCTCCCAATTGAAAAGAGCAGTCTCTTGCTCTTGTGATTCTTGTTGAGGAACTGACCCACTAGATAAAACCTCTGATTGAGCTTGTGAGGCATTTTGAACCATTAAAGCTTGGTTCATCCATCCATTTGAACATGTAGCCTGATTATGAGATTGATTATAAGGAAAACACTATCATTATCCATAGCCATATTATTTTGACTAGCAACCATATCCCTCATTGGATTTGTAGAATTTAGAGGTGCAGGGTCATATGGTTGGAATGGTCTCTGATTAAAACTTTGTCTTTGTCCTTGATAGCCTCCTTGGTATGGTGGTCTATTTTGTTGATAAGGTTGTCCTTGATTTTGATATATTGTTGATTAGGACCTTGGCCTTGTGTCTGAAATGATGGTCTGATTCCTTGACCTTGTTTCTTCAAATTTGTTACTTCTTTAGTCAAGGTCTGCAACAAATTTGTCATTTCTTGCTGACTACTTTGTTGGCTATTCTTTATCTCTTGGACCTCTTGAGAGAAACTAGTTGTTAGCTCTTGACCACTGGTACTAGCTTGGGGGACCAATATGGTGGGAATAGGGGTAAATGGGGGTACTTGTGTAGGTGCAATGGGTTGAAGGCTAGGAAAAAAGGGCATTGCAGGCCTTCTAGCAATCATGCCTCCTTGGATTAAACAATTTTCAGCCCTGACAACTATGTCAAAGGCTTGGGGCAAAGAAGTACCATCCATAGACTGGATCATGACAAAAATTTGACCATTTAGACTTCGCAAGTAGTAAAGGAAAGCATGGTCAGCTAATGGCCTCACTGATACTGGAATTCTATTCCATGTTTTGAGGAATCTACTATTGTAATCTATCATTTGTTCTTGAAGGTCTCTCTTAATAGTTGTTAAATGCTCAACTAGAGACAAGTTATCTGATTTATCCTCAAAATGCTTACTTAATGCATCCCCCAACTCATCCCACGAAGTAATAGAACCATTAGTTAGAGTTCTAAACCATTCAAGAGCTTTACCTTTTAGAGAGGCTACTAATAATTTTTTGGCCACATCCTCTTTAGTTTTGTTGTGTATGCTACAGATGGTGGTCACATCTCTTATGTGCTCAAAAGTAGTTGTCTGTCCTTCACCTAGAAAATCTAGGTATACTCTTAAGTGCCACCAAGGGGACATCATGATGTTGAGAAAAATTTAATTGGCTTCCTTGGTTGAAAGGTGCAAAGATAGATGACCTGGCCATTGTAGGAGTTGGAATCTGAAGATTGACAACTATATGAGTTGTATTTACTACTGGGTTTGAATCCTCTTCTAGATCTCTGGTTAGATATCTACCCCTTGTTCTGGAATGAAAGGGAAAAGGTCTCCTTTCTGAAGTATCAGGAGGTTTTGACTAAACTCTCCTTTTAGGGGATGTTCTTTGAGTTGACCTGCCTTTATGACTTCCTTTTGAGGGAAACTCTAAAAATTTAGTGGGCTTTGAGCTCCTAGTCTCAATCTTTCTCATAAACCTTGAACAAGGTTAGCCCTGATCCTTGAAATCAGTGGAGTCACCAGATATACTTGGTAGAACACTTCTAAAAGTTGGTATTATGCAATCTGCATATCAAAGATAGCATAATCTTAAACAATGAACTTCTTTTCTTAGTCCCACCAGGTCTGCTAGAATGAGCTTACAATTTGGAAAGGTAAACACTGAATTGGAGAAGCAAGCTTACACTCAGTTATTCAAAGAATTCAATGATGTCTTTTCATGGCAATATGAAGACCTCAAAGATTTTGATCCTACTCTTGCCTAACACACTATTGAATTAGAGCCTAATGCCAAACTAGTGAGGTAGAAGCAAAGGTCTGTTAATCCCAAGCTTGAGCCACTTATGCATAAAGAAGTACTCAAACTAATAGAAAGTGGTATCATCTACCCCATCAAGCATACTAGTTGGGTTTCCAACCTTGTTCCTGTCAGGAAGAAGAATGGGGAATTGAGGTTATGTGTTGACTTCAGGGATCTTAACAAGGCCTCTCTAAAAGACTGCCATCCATTACCCTCTATGGAACAAATCTTACAATGTGTCTCTAGATCTGAAAGATTTTCATTATTGGATGACTATTCAGGATACAATCAGATCTTGGTGAATCAAGCAGATCAATACAAGACTGCATTTACAACCAAGTGGGGAACCATGGCTTACCAAAAGATGCCCTTTGGTTTGTCAAATGCAGGTGCTACATTTCAAAAGGAAATGGATATGGCCTTTAAGAGTCTAATGTACAAGTTTTTGTTGGTCTACTTAGATTGACATAACTATCTATTAAAAGCATGCAGCAGACCATATCAAACATTTGAGGAAGATTTTTGAAAGGTGTAGAGAATTTGGGATATCTCTTAATCCCAAGAAATGTGTGTTTGCAATTAATGAAGGAAAATTGTTGGGATATGTAGTATCCAAAGAAGGGATCACATTAGATCCTAAGAGAATTGCAGCTATCCTAGAGCTACCATTGCCACATCATAAGAAAAGTTTCCAATCTTTCATAGGAAAGATTAATTTTGTTAGGAGGTTCTTGCCTAACATTGTAGATTTACTCAAGCCTTTGATAGCCATGTTAAAAAAGAGTTCAGCTTTTAGTTGTACCAAAGAAGGGAGAGTCAACTTCCAAGCTATCAAAGAGGCCTTAATAGAAGCCCCTGCTCTCCTAAACCCAAATTTCAGTAAGGATTTTATCCTTTATGCTTATGGAGGCCATGATTCTATATCTGCAATGCTGACCCAAGAAAATTTAGATGGATTGGAACAGCCTATTGCTTTCTTTAGCAAAGGTTTAGAGGAGTATGAATAGAGATACTCTTTTGTAGAGAAACATTTGCTTGTTGTGGTGAAGAGCCTTAAAAAGTTTAGATATTTGTTGACTCATAGCAAGGTACACTTGAGGGTTACTCATCCAAGTGTCAAAGAATTCTTGCTTTCCAAGGATTTAAATGAGAAAAGAGGTGGTTGGATCACCAAGGTGATGGAATATGACATAGATATTCAAACCACCAAGCTAGTTAGAGGAAGAGGTCTTTGTGAGCATTTGGCAGAGGATGAAAGTTCAAAGAAATCAGAGAAAATAGATGCATCTCTAGTGGTGCATTCTATAGAAGAACAAGCCAAGGAAACAAGTTGGTTGCCTAATATGATCAATTATTTGAAGACAGGACAATGTCCTATAGGTTTCGATTTAGCAAAAAGGAGGTATTATAGATTGCAATATGTTCCTTTTGTGCTGATTGATGAAGTTCTTTTCAGAAAGGATCACGGTGGTGTCCTTTTAAGATGCATAGATTTAGAAAAGGTAGCAAACATCCTACTTGAGTTTCATGATGGACCTTCTGGAGGTCATTTCTCTCCTAGGACTACTACTTTTAAAATCGTGAGGGCTAGATAGTATTGGCCATCTATCGTTAAGGATAGTCATGAGGATGTGAGGAAATGCATCAAGTGTGCCATGTTCATAGGAAAAGAAAGGTTTGCAGCCTTGCCCTTACAGCCAGTCAGAACAGAGCAACCTTTCATGAAATGGGGTATAGATTTCATTGGCATGATTAATCCTCCATCTAGTGTAGGCCATAAATGGATAATCACTACAACAAATTACTTCACTAGATTGACAGAAGAAATTGCTTTAAAAGAGACCAATGAAAATGTTGTGTTGAATTTTTATGATGATATAATCCATAGATTTGGCATTCCATATTCCATCATTTCAGATAATGCATTAGCATTCACAGGCCTCAAAGTCTCAGAGTGGGTGTTCAAGAATGGCATCTATCTCAATACCAATTCAAATTATTACCCTCAAGGCAATGGCTTAGCTGAATCCACCAATAAGAACTTGATTAGTATAATCAAGAAGACTCTGCAAGACAATCAGAGGGATTGGCATACCAAGCTCAAGTCTGCAGTGTGGTTAGATAGAATTACCCCAAAGAAAATCATTGGTAATTCTCCTTATGTGCTAGTATATGGCAAAGAAGCCAAGTTGTCTATCTCAGTTGAATTGCCAACTTTGGACTTGGATACTCAATATGCCCTATTTGAAGAAGGAGATCCCTTGCAGATCAAATATGCTCAGTTGATGGAGTTAGAAGAGATCAGACACAAATCAATGCAGGACATGGAGTTCCACCAAATTCAAACAAAGAAGAACTTTGATAAGAGAGCCAAGTTCAAGAATTTCAAGGTTGGAGATGTAGTTCTCAAATGGGATGAGTTCAGATCCAAGCCTGGAAAACATACTGAATTTGACTCATTTTGGGGTGGACCATTTGTTATAATAGAATGCAAAGGGATCCAATGCTTTCCAGCTATCAAATCTTGAAGGAGATGCCTTGCCAATATCAGTGAATGGTTTCCACTTGAAGCCATGTTTTGAGGTTAATCCCGCTTTGTAAATTCTATAAATATGTGTTTTGCTTTCTTTCCCTACTTTCTAGTTTAGTTCCCTGCTTTTCAAGAAGTGCCTGTGCACAAGTTTTTGTCTCCTTATGAGAATTTTGATTTTTGATGACCCCATGCCCAATGGATTGTCAAGGTCACTGGTTTCCATGTCTAGCAGGCTAACATCCAGCAGAAATCACCAAAATGTTACCCAAATTTCCCCATGTACATGCAAATTTGGCTAAAACCTATTCCAAAATCTCTATTTTCACCTTGCTAAACATCCCTGAAAATTTCATGATTTTTTGACTTGTCTTCTGGCCTCTGCAACCTTTTCAACTCTCTGTCTACAGGTCAAAAAATTCCTAAACTAGCCATTGGTGTTCAAAAAATGCTAAGAGACCCTAGTCTTCATTCTATTTGGTCATTACCTTTATCGGCAACTTAAGTCCCCGAATAACCCATGTGCATAATTCTTTCCTTTCAGTCGCAAGTTCTCCTATTACCCGACGGGTTGGACCTTTCATTTCCTAACTACGCGACTGCAGTCATTCGTGTAATATCTTAATCTAGGTAGTTAAGTTCTTAACATCCTACGACTCAGCGAATGGTTTTCCTTTCCTCAGTCACAAGTTCTCTAAGTATTCTGGTGGTTACCTTTTCCTTTCAGCGAACTAGCGACTGCAGTGTTTCTCTTAGTCACAAGATAAAATGGTGGTTCCTTTAAGTATTCAGTGACTCCGTGGATTGCCTTCAATCGGGCATTCGTTAACTATAACCCCTGGTTGGAATTTTGGTTTAGCAGTTTTGAAAATGCCTTGTTCGCATATTCTGAAGACTTAACCAAGGTTAAGAGTTCTATTCAGCGACTGAGAGATTCTTCCTTTTGGTCGTGCATTCACTAAGACTGCCGGGGTTAAGAGATTTTGAGCGGGGTCCCAGTTGATGAGATCAATGGTTGTCGTAAGATCTTATAGCATGTGTCAAAGGCTTGCGATCTTAGGAAAACCATCAATCTTCCCTTTTTCTCAGTGCTTCATGCCTTTGTGGGTCCATTGCCATGGTGTCCTGTGTGGAGGTATTTCATTGGCCGAAAGGAGATGACTTGTATTTTTGTTAGCCAGCCTAGGGATGTCAGAAGCTTGAGATCTAATGGCCAGCGTATCTTCGCATAGGCCATTGTCATAGCATGAGATCTCAAGACAACCATTGATTCTCCTTGGTGACATAGCTCTTTATACCTGGCGGATCTACTGCTATGTGTACACAAACGGTGGCTTCTCATTGGTCTACATGGTAGTGATTCGACAATGTGTCAGTGAGACCAGGTTTCCAGCGTTTCAAAGGCTTTGACATTTGTAGAGGATCTAAGGCTGGCCTATGTCCGCAAGGGATCTCTCTGACAGATGCGATCATGTGCCTGTTGTTGATCTTACTTTATCTTCGAGGCCTTGTCAGGTGGGTCCTCAGTTTGTGATGTGCTTGTTCGTTATTGGTTGGCTAGACAATAGCTTGGATCTGTCAGTGGGGCTATGTCAGAGTCTCTGCAGGGTTGTCAGAAGGATGAAGATCAATAGTTGGCGTATCTTCGCATAGCTTTTTATGACACATGCAATCTTACGCCTGTCATTCGAATTGCCAAGTGTTCAGGTCCTGTCAGTGGGTCCAGTGCCAGGTCAGGGTGACATGCTCAATTTTCATTGGTCGAAGTAAAGAGGAAATCTATGGGACCATATTGCCAGGTGTGCTGACATGCTTGAATTTGATTGGTCCACATGGTGATGACTAGATTTTTTGGGTCCATTGTCAGAGGGGTCCCAACCTAATGGAGATCTACGGCTAGCATAAAAGCATAAGGAATATTCGAAGGGTATGAAATCTTGCGCCCATCATTGGATCATAATATTGTCCTTAGCAGGACCATTGTCAAAAGGATAACCGAGGTGTTTGCTGATGAGGCAAATGGAGTGAATGATGGTTAGACATGTGACATTTTGGGCCCAGGTTTAGTGAAGTATTCTATGAATTAGCGACTGAGGGGTTTCTCATGTTTTCTTGATGTAACCAGGGTAAGATAGAAGACCCAGTGATTTAGTGAAAAGCCTTGTTCACTGAATCGCCTAACCAGACCAAGGTAAGGAAAGGACTTCGCAAATGAGAAAAGGGTCTTCGGTCACGTAGTCGCTGAATGACTTAAGGAAGAAAGCTCGAGGTGGGTCCAAAAATGACCGAGGTGCTGACATACTCAATTCCTATTGGCCACTAACTTCCATGAGATTTTGACTTGTCAGAAGGGGATTTTAAGATTTTTTCTCAGTGCATCATGGTCATTCATCTGTCAGGAAGGGTTTCTCATCCACGGTCACATTTTAAAATGACTGGCTAGCCATTGCAATTCAAATTTGAATGTGTCTAAGAAGGTTTTTTGCCAGCATTTGATTTGCAGGCCGCGGGCGGCAAGGTAGCTCAGATAATTTATGTCTCTAGGACATTTGTAGTTAAGGGAGGATGATGAGGAATTCTCGGTGGTCATCATGGGTCATTTCTTGTCTCAGAAAGGTACCAGTTATGCATTCATGGCAAGACCTTGTGCAGGAAAGTTGATGGATCCAGGTTGTTTGTCCGCAAGTTGATGTCGTACAAAGATGGGGATGCAATATCTCATCAGCCATGGTATTACAAAGATGTATTTATGATCATATTTAATGGCAGTCAGGGTTTGAATATTATTCTAATGTAAAATCCATGAAACCCTAGTTAGGTTTTTGACTCCTGCCTGCGTGCAGTGAGAGGTATATAGTTAATTTTTGGAGCCTTACTGCTCAGAGTTGAACAATTGTAGAATAAATTCATCATTTCTTAAGGGTCATCTATGGTATCATTTCTAACCCATGTCTTATATAGTTGTAAAGCTCCCATTGATGATAAAAACATTGCAAAGGTATTTTGTAACAATCCTTCATGTCCCTATGCTTCCTTGTTTGAGTTATCTCTTATTGGATTAAAGTATATGATTCTTTCAGTGATATCTTAGGGTTCCTGATCCCTTATGCTTTCTATAATTTTGTGTGTTGTTGTGTTTGATCTGATTTAGATGCTTTTGTGGGTATACTTCAACCCCCTAACAGTCTTGTCTCATTCCTACATCGAGTTGCAGAAGTGAATGTCTGTTTGCAGGTCATAGGTTGTGTCTTATGTTCAGGCCCTCCTATGAAACACTTATGCAAGCCTATTCGGTAAGTTGTGACCTACTAGACCTAAGCCTTTCATTGATTCCATTCCTCTATACTGAGATCCAAACCCTAATTTCGATGCATCACCTAGTAGGTAGTTTCCTTTCAAGTCATTTCCCTTTCCAAGCATTCCTTCTATCCCTTTCCCTCAAAAATTTACTTTCATGTCTAGAAGCAAATTAAGGTGATTATCTAAGAGGAACCAGCCTAGAACCTAGAGGTCTCATCTCAATTAGCATAGGTCCCACAACCTGGAGATGATTCCCATGTTATACTAGGTTACCAAGACTATGAGAGCTTGAGACAAGGGTGCAAACTTAGTGTATAACAATTTCCTTTAATAGGGCTAGGACCTTTAATAGGGTCATTTCCTTAACAAGGATCTTATTGTATACATCCCCTAACAAGGATCTGCCTATATTGTAATAACCAGCTCCTAATATGGTTTCAAGATTCATAGTGCAAAATTTAGTGGGTGCCATCCTCACTAGGGTTTTTCCCTTAACAAGGTATCCTTAAAAAAAAATGTGGTGTTATGAGTTCTTCTATGTTTATCTTTGTTGCATGGTTTTTCATTTTATGTTATATCTTTATATGTTGGTTAAGAAAGTTAAAGAAGTTTGAGAATTCAGTAAAGTACTGTAACACTGATTCAGCCCCCCTCTTAGTGCTACCAAATCCTAATAATTGGTATTAGAGCATCAGGCCCTTGAAGAAAAATCTTAACCTCTTTTGGGAGATCAAGATAGATTTCCAAATTCTCAAGAATAATTTTGAAATGGCCCTAGAAGATGTAGACATTGCTAATGTAGATAGAATAGATCTAAAGTACAAGATAAGGAAGGCATATGACTTTATCAAAAAGTTGAAGCAACAACTTGAACATGAAAGAAAATTGAGAGATGATCTCATGGAAGCACAAACTGAAGAGCTATCAGATCAAGATCAGAATGAGTAGCTAAAACATGAAAAGGATTCCTTGAAGGATGAATTGGATTTCAAAAAATTGAACTTGATGAAAGAGCTTGATTTTAAAAAAGAAGAAAATGAAAAGTTGCAAAATGAACTATCAAATACAAGGGATAGTTTGCAAACTTTAGAAAGTGAACTGATTTCACTAAAGACAAAATATGACAAGGTAGAAAGATATTTCAGCACCATTACTAGTGAACATGATCAGACTAAAGGTCGCATAGAAAAACTTCATGAGAGAAGAAAGAAATTAGATGAGCAAATTAACATGCAAAAGCCTATTAGAGACATGAAATGAGTAGGATTTAATGACAATTCTAATCAGAGGAAAGATAGAGTTATGGTGAACCTTGATTCACCTAAGAAGTCTAAATCTTAGGTTATGATAGCATAACCTTATATACCTCCTTTCAAGGACAATAACAAGGATTGCATCCATCAAAATCAATCAAAGAAACCAACAAACAAAGGTATTCCTAAGCCCAAGTTTACTGGTTTTTGTTTTAATTACCATTTGTATGGACACAAGATGAGAGATTACAAAAAACTAGATATGAGATCTAGAAGACCTACATATGATCACTTAGGTAATTTCCTTAAGAACCAAAAGGAGAAAAGTTTGAATGAGGAAAAGATAGAAAAAGGTGAATGCAATAAAGATGTAGGGTACAAACAATCTAAGGATAAGGAAAAAAGTAAAGAAAATGATATTATGCAAGAAAACATTTCTAATGCTAGTAAGGATGAAGTTAACAAGATAGTTGAAGAGGTTAAGAAACCTATTACCAGATCTAGAAATATTGTATGTTACAAATGCAATAACTTTGGTCATAATGCCAAGTATTGTAAGTTGTAGATTGATTACATCCAATTGAAACCTAAGAAGAAGGTGACATGTTTCAAATGTAACAATGATTAACATGTTGTGATGTATTTCATATTTAGAGGTGCAGTGAAGAAGTCTTTCAGACCATTCACAAAAGAAAAAGAACTAAATGAAGAAGATAGAGAGTTAGCAAAACTAAAAGCAAAATTTAAAGAGAAATGGGTCAAACAGAATGAACCTGTGGAGTTTAAAGTTAAGAAATATGAAGAGTAGAGTGTGAGCATTCATAAGAGTCCTAAGTGTCTTGTTGGATCATTACTAGGGTGCATTTCTTCACCATCTTTGTAAGGGGAAATGTATTCCTTAGGGGGAGCATGATAGATTAACACCAGTCAGATACAGAGCCCCTATATGGATTAGTTAAGTTATGTGAACACTATAACATCTTGGTAATTGTGTTGTTTGATATTGGACAAGATCACATGAGTTGTGGAGATGTCTAGGAGAAGGTCTACTAGTTTGATCTTGCACTGGTTTCTTGCAGCTTTATGATATTTTTTTGGGACTTGTGCCAAATTCTCTATAAGGGTAATACTATGGTAGAATTACCTACCATTTACACTAAGATCAAAGAACATTGAAGAGCTTGGAGTAGTAGTTGGAGCTTGAAGTATTTGCAGTTGTGTTCACAAAACTCTCACAGTCGTGCGAGATAGGTATTTGTGATTATACCAAGAAATCTTTGTAAATTGCGGTAACAAAGTAATTAGTATGAATACACCTAAGGTTTTTAATGTAACTATGAGAAATAGATACATATTTAAGAGTCATCCCTTCAAATCTACTGAAGAGTATCAAGAGGGAACATTTTTCCACACCCCAGTTGGTGTTCTTCATATTGAAGACATCAGGTCATACATACACAATAAGATTGAATTTATAGGCACATCAGATATCTATGATGAAATTTTAGGGTTATACAATGTAGACAAAACCCTAAGAGACGAATGTAGGAAAGTTCACAGGTTGCCAATAGTCAAGTACATGGAAAGATTTGAATTTGACGAATTAGATTGGATCAAGATTGTGTTAAGTAGAATACATGATGAATTCATATGGATTGGTGGAACTCTAATCAAGATCACCAAGGAACTATTACATGAGATCACTAGATTACCTATGGAAAATAAGATATGTACTGTTAAGTGAGAAGTTAAACGATGCAAAAAGGAAATATTATGTGTATGATCAAGATTTTTATGCTATTATTCAAGACCTAAAGAAATGGAGATATTCTTTGATATCAAGTGAATTTGTGTTGTCTACCGATCATAAGGCTTTACAATATTTAGGTAGTCAGAATAAGTTGAATTAGAGACATTTGAAATGGGTTGAGTATTTACAAAGTTATACATTTGTGATAAAACATAAGAGTGGATTCACTAACCGAGTTGTTGATACATTGAGTAGAAGAAGATCTTTGCTGATTGAAATGAGAATTGAAGTTCTTGGTTTTGACGAAATGAAATATTTATATGAAATTGACCTTGATTTTTCTGAGCCATGGAGAAAGTGTAGAGAACCTATTCAAGATCAACCGACTACTAAATGGGAAGACTATTTCAGTCAAGAAGTTAAGTTGTTTAAAGGTATTCAGTTGTGTATACCAAGAGGGTCAATGAGAACTAATTTGATAAAGAAGAAACATAGTAGTGGTTTGGTTGGACATTTTGGCATTGATAAAATATTAAATTTGCTTAAGGAGAGATACTTAAGGAGAGGGACGTCTGTGTTTTTTTTTTAAATTGAAGGGATTATGTACATTTATGTCTAAAAGTACTAGAATGAAGGAATTATATATCTTGATTATGCTGAAAACATGTATTGATGCTTTGGTGTTGTTCCTATATATACAACAGATGGAACAACACATCATAAAAGATGGGGGATATTGTCAGACAGAGGTAACCTAACCTTGTAAAATTGTAAGGTAGTAATAGAATTCACACATTAAAAAATTAAAACATAATGTTCTTGAAATTATTATGATACAAGTGTGTTTTTTTTCTTTAAATGTGCTTTCATCAAATGTGCTTGTTTTTAGTGTGTGTTGATTTCTACTAGAATGCATTTTAAATTTTTAAAAAAAATTACTTCCTTAACAAAATAAATTTAAATTTTGTTGATTTTTATGCTAAAATATGAATGTTTGGATAAGGGGGCAAATTATTCAATCTTCTTAAATGTGAATTTCTTGATAATTGCAAAGCTAATTCATGCATCAGGATGATGCATTATTTAAGTGCGAAAGGATGTCACAAACTATTTTTCTAAACCCGAATAAGTTGATGAGTAAAAAATATAAATATTTTACGTTAACATCAATTATGAGGATTGGGTGTTACTGTCAACAGTTAAACTTTAATTTTTTTTGGTCGATAAGGGGCCGAAGCTGAGTAATATATATTAAACTATTAATAAACATACATAAGTTTGAAGAGTATCAAGGGCTCTCCGAGAGAGACCAATAAGCATAAAATATCATACAAAAACTAGAAGCACTGGTAAACAGTTAAACTTTAATTAAACCCTCTGTTGCATGTTATTTTTAAGTCATGAAAGACTCTTGCAAAGTAGGTTAATGGGGAAAAAAATTAAAAAGGGAAAGTGCAGAGGATTGAAAACAAAGACACATACAGGGAAGAAATTGGGAGAAGAGAAAAACATAGAAGCTAAAAGAAGAGACGGGGGCACAACAAGAAATCTGGACCCAACATCTAAAATCTAGGTTATTTTCTGGTTTATTATGCCTTTTGAGAAACTGCAACAAATTGAAACAATAGATATCGTATCATATTTTTTTGTGTTCTTCTTTTGTTGGTTCACCATTGCTTAGAAAAGACGAACTCTTCATATACCAAAATGTGGTTTTATTTTCAATTCCATTATTTATATGTAAAGAGAGATTGTATAAATTTATTTAAAATTTAGTTCTAGACCCAACCTTGTTCAGCATATTAAATCTTTCATATAGCAAGCACTGTTGTGCATAATCTCTTTTAGAGTTCCAAATTTGAGAGTAGTATCTTCCTCAAATGGCATGTATGGTGGGAGAAATCAAGGCTTATACACTACAATATATATTAGTATGGTCATTGTTTTGATAAATTATTGGCTTGCGCAGCCAAATTAATCGAATGCTGGAACATTGTGCATTTTCGACAAAAGAATTTGTTTTATTGCGAAAGCATATTGAAGGCTAGTTGAACCCTTTGTACACTCTATCATGGGCCAAACCCGTACCATACTTTTTCTTAGGTAGCTTTATAATCTTTTTAGTATGGAAGTATAGGGGATCCTCTGTCGTAGGTCCAGATAGTTGTTTTTAAGTTCCCTAGGGTTGTAACATGACTAAAAATAACATTTTCCACTCTAATTTAGAGGCTCTTTCTTTATATATTGAAATCGCTAAATTAAATTACAAACTTATTTCCTAAATTGAACATTCAGGCATGCCTTTGACTAGACAATTTATCGTTGATGTTGGAAATTAGATTATCGGGTAGTGAATGTATCTATGAAAATAGTTTGGAATCCTATAGATGTCTTTCACTATCAATCTACGTATCAAAATTATCGTGATTTGGTTGTACATAAATCTAGAATGAAATCTTCCTTCGTTAGCTAGTGTTTTTTTCAAGGCCTCTATTTTCGTTTATAAACTATATTTCTCTTTTATTTCAAGTCACATGAGAAGTGTATAGTCCTTATTATGTTTATGAGGCTATAGGGATGACGAAAAATTCATAATGATGCACTGTGTTTCAAGTTTTGGGATATATTTTATTAAATTTGTAGAATATACTTAAGAGCCTTGCTACACCTAGAGCCCAATTATCTCTGGGGTAATTTGATTAAACATGGAATTATTCTATTTTAAAATTTATTTATTTTTATTTAAAGATCGAATATTGACAATATATTATTTTACTCTCAAAGCAAGATACTAATTTTAGGAATGAGGATGAATAATACTATTGTGGCTTATGTATGGCTTGAATCTTTTGATAAAGGTAATGTAGAGAGTATATGCTATAGAGGAAGCATTAGAAACCTGAAATTAAGCTATCATTTAATGACTTTTTGAATGCGATTATATTATTGAGTTAGGAAGGTGAGATTGATTCATTTAAAAATAAAAAGTCTTCCGAAGATTACAAGGATTTCATTCATGTCTAATTTGAGGATGTCAATAATTTGTAAACTCTTTAACCAAATACTTTCACTTGCATATTCACGTATAGATGAGATCTATTTCTTTGTGAAGGAAAGTGTTGACCTATGTATGAATTTGAATGCCTTGCAAACCACATGGTATGTCTTGATTATTGAAAACATTACATTATTCTTCAAAAATATTGGGTAAACTTGTATGAGAAAAGTATTATTACATGATATTAAGTGAGTAATGATGATCTAGTTATTCTGACTATATCTTTAAACTATAGGTGAAAGTCAATATACTTATTGTTATTATGGTCATGCATCTATGAAACATTATCATTTACATATGCATTGTTATTTGATTTTGAAAGTGCTATGGATTATGAAATTTGACATACACATGACTTGATTTATGTAGACAAGGCTTTTGTATGCATGTGTACCTTGTGATGAAATAGTAATACTTATCTTATATATGTGAGTGGATATATTGTGTTACATTTCTTTTAATAACTCAATGTGGTTGAAAGAGGATCCACAAACTAACATTTATTGAATTTAATGCATAGTTGGGCATTTATATAGTCAATTAATGTTTTTTTGTTGATGTAAAATTGAATTTTTTTTAAATTTAAAGCATATTACCAACCTTTATGTAAAGATCGTGTGGACCAAACCCTACTTATAAACACATCTATGAGTGATGTAATTTATGGTTTTTAAATAGTCAAGGTATTTTCCTCTCAAAGAAATATTTGATTCTTTGGTTTTACTTTATATGTTTTCAAGACATAGGTGTTTATGATGCTATGTGAATTTGTGACAATTCTCTATCCTAATGTTTAATGCATAGTTGTATTTCTTGAGCTATCTCTGACTGATCTAAATGAGTTGGAATTGAGAGCTTGAGATGTTTCTTACTACTGGATAAGGATTTTGATAAATCCTATATTGAATAACCATGTTTGAAAATTATGATGTTCCATTGTTAGCATTGGAGGTATATATTTAAATTACATAGTTCTGTTACTTCAGACAGTTTTACTTGATTAGCTTCCCTCCAGCTGCACTAGGTATCTTTCATTTCAGGAAAGATTCTGGGAAGCATAACTACTTCATGGTAGGGTGGAAATGAACTCCCACGATATTCTCGCCCTAGCTATTTTTTGTGAATAGGTCTTCAAAGCTTCTTTTAGGAAGGACTTTCCTTTACAGTGTTGTATGTGTAGGCTCCCAGTTTAGTAAAATTTTAACTACCTTGAAAATAAAGAAATGCACCTATGGGTTAGCTTACTTCCCACAATCAGTACACTCTAATAAGAACAAGGACCAATTAACAAAGATCTCAGGATTTCTACACTTTGAACTAAACAGAATTCAGGTGGGTACATCTAGGATTAGGTTCATTCACTTCTCAACTTTCCCTTCCACCAATCCTTAACAAAGTAGATAAATACCATTAATATATTCTCCTACTTATGAAATAAAGAGATATTGTGAGAAGATAATCACACTACCAGATCACTCACAAGCTAAACAGGGGCTTTTGCACTTTATTTGTATAATACAACTTGAATTTAAAAGTTTTTTATTTAATTTTGAAATTGAACTAAGAGAAAAGAAAAATGTATGCTTGACTGATTCTTTGTGATCAGTACCTTATACATTGGACATATTCATAAATAGTTCACACTATGGTTGGTGATCCAATCATTTACCCTGCAAATGAAAATCAATTGATACTTAAAATCTCATTCTTATCACAATCCTCTATAATTCCATAAATATCTGTCAAGTTACAATAAGCATTTACTTAACTCCTTGAATTAAAAGAAAAGTAAATCAAGACATACAAAAAAAATTGCATCTATGATCTTGAGATCTTTGTTCATAAGACATAGGAAATTATAAACCACCACAGAAGGAGACAAGATTTAAAACAATTTTTTGCTAAATCTTTGTATTAACTTCCTTGAAACTAATACATGAAGTACTATAATAGACATAAAAAATCTCACAAATCAATTCAAAACCTATATGCTTCAGTAAGATCCTTGAAAGAAAAACATTATACACTCTCTATAGTTCTGGACTAAAAACCTATATATTTTTCTATCTCAGTTTTCCATTAGGTTGGGTTTTCCACACTTTTAAATGATCTTGGGAATCCTTTTATAGAACAAGGATTGCAAAAAGCTTTGGATCATTTAGGGAAAATTATCAGCAACCAAGTTGGCCTTTCATTAATTCAAAGGTATTACAGAAGGGACAACAAGTCTTTAAAATATCAGAATCCAATTTGATTTATATTATAGGTGAAACCCTAGAAGGTGAATAGAAAAGATCATATTTGTTGCATTAAAAATCCTCCTTCCCTCAGCCTCTCAATGAAGATCAAAACCATCTCACCTACCTTCGTATGGTTGGGACTTAAATTCCTCTCATAGTTTCCCACACCATAACTCTTTCTTCTAGAAGAATGTCTATTTAAATCTCAAGTTTATGTGGCGAGAAAATCAAATCTAATTGTTTGACATTCTATTCATTCATAAATTTTCACTTGCAAATTTATCCATTTTATCTCTACAACAATCGAATCAGATTATATCAAAAAATATGATCTCCTTGGCTTGCCGACTCTATTTCCTTTTGAAAACACTTCATCAAAATTTAAAACTATGACCACAATAGATAAAAACTAAATTTAAAATAGAGTCATTGATCAAAACCCTTCTTGACACATCATGCAATCTACAAAAGTCAGAAAAACTGACAACATCCACATCATTCCACATGGAAATGAAACTGACCAATCAGGAAGCGGCACTTAACATTATTTGGCACCCAGGCCCCACCTTATATTTCTTCATCAATCTGGACATGCAACAACAAGGCGTGATCCCATGATGGGTATCCTTCTTGCAAGTTTTGATCATGGGAATACGCCTGCTGTCTCATCAAAATTGATCTTTCCATTCTTTATTGTCTTTCAGTCCAAAGATATGTGACATCACCTTAGACATACATCAACAAGGTGTGATGCCTTGATCATTATTCAACGAGCAACTCTTTATCGTAGGATTATGCCAAGTGTTAGATTAAACTTGATCTGACATATCTTTATCTTCTTTAAAATTGGTCCCCTGATCTCAGGGGGGACACACATCAACAAGGCATGATCCCATGATGGTTAAAAATGTATGCATCTTCAATTCAAGGCATCATGCCTTCTGTTGGATCAAATCTAATTTCCCTGACATCTATCTTTATCTTTAGCCACAGTCAAGTCCCACCATCTGCTACATGTCATTCAGGTGTGATTTTGTGAAGGGTAAATACTTTAAATCTTTTCATCACGGAATCACACCCACATTGGATTAAAATAGATCTGCTTTGCTTTTAAAACACACGGGAAACTTTAGACTTAGGGAAAATTAATACAAGGGTTCCGTTAGGCTTCATGACTTAAAAGACTTGGCCCCCTTCAATGACTTAAAACACACATGATTTAAAACTTGACTTAAGTGACTTCGAAAAGGTAATGAAGAAATAGATCATATGTAGGGATTGTCAAGATGGCTGCAAATGTGACGGTGGCAATTAGTGATGCCACCACCATGTGTGTATTACTTGTATCTTTGTCTATGCCTTGCACAGACCCATTACCTGTATGAACAGAAGTAGTATTAGATTTTGTCAGGAGACTCGACATTATAGCTCCTGCAACTTTCAGTCTCTCTACGATGTCGGCACAATTGGGGTTGTCTTCAGCTATGTCAAGTGTAGTCATCCCTTCATTGTTGAGGGCATTTATGTTGTCACCTCGAAATGGCAGAAGGTGGTCAAGTAGCTGCACTTAACAAAATACCATATTGCATAATATATACTTTAGTAGATATATCATAATATACATGATTTATGTACAATATACCTTGATGAATTAGAAAGAACACAAAGAGCATTATCATTCAAATCTAGATGTCTGAAATACCAAATTTCATATACAAAGAGTTACATGACCAAAGCAACAAGATGTGGTGCACTAAATCCCTATCTTCCCAACTCTAAAAGTTAAGAACAAAAAATGGACAAGAAGAGAAATGTCTTAAACGTTACATGTGTATTTAGCATGTCTCCACCCCTAGTATGAAAAAATTTCAAGAAGAAACATTCTATTGAAAAGGAGAGAAAACACGAATGAATAGGGAAAAAAATAGTTAAATAAATCTCACAAATATTTTTTGATAATTGAGATCTAATAAATTAAAAGTATTTTAATGCAAAAATAATACCTAAAAATTTCAATAATTTATGACCATCACTAGATTTATCCATGTCTACTCTATTGCATACAATTTATTCATGTACACATATAACTTAGATTTTACCTTAATCTTTCTTTATTTTCCTATTTATTTTCTCACATTACCATTTTCTTGTTATGGCTACTTTATTTTTTATACATACATTTCACCCTCTATTTTTGGTCAATTATATTGGTCTCTCTCCTATTGGACATATTTCTATTTTCCAAATATCCTCCATTACCTCTGATTATTTTTCATTCCTATGCTCTAGTTAACTTATCTTTTTCCTTTTATTCCTCACTTATTTTTCCTACTAGACTTTATTTTCCTTAGTAGACTTTCTTTTCCTTATTTGGAACTTATACTTATATTCTCTTCATGTTTTATCATGCAGCTTCACCCCATTGATTCTTATTTTTTATTCATTATTTTTTATGTATTTAATTACTAGTTGTTTGTAACTAATTATATCCTTGCATGCCTTCGTTATTAGAGAATACAAACTAGATCTACATAGATACATCATAATTTTGAGTTTAGTCTAACTTGGTATATTACATCTTTAGAAAATATATTTTGATTCTACCTCATTATATGATAATTTTAGAGTTTCTTTCACTTTGGTTTCCTTTTGTCTTACCCAATCCTAAATCAACCATTCAAAATAATATCTCTACATGGAGGGAATCATTGATTCCCCCATTTGGTTTCCTCATCTAGCAAAAATTTTAGCATAAATGGCCACATTTGATGCATCATGCATTCCCCCCATTATACACTATACTTCATGAATACATTTATGCATCAATATAAATAAGGTTTCCCTCCTACATAGCATTGTTAAACTTTATTTTGAGGATACCATTTTTTCATCGTGATGACATTACTTAATCATTACACTAGCGCCATCAATCCTTTGATTACACGGTATTTTTTTCTTATCTATGCCTAAACAATTTTGTGGTCTTATAAATCATATTACGGGCATATGGTATATTAGTCCCTTTTATGCCTACAAGTGTTATGGTTGTTGATGCTTGCAAAAATATTTTTATTTGTATATGTTCTAGATAATCTGTCTTCTATGATGTTCAAGCTATCCCATGAGTTTACAACACTTATGATTTGATATATTTTATATCTTTCATAAGAAATGCTTATTATTTCTATCTCTCAACTTTATTTCACAATACATGCTTTCTTAAGTTTACCCTATAGATACAACAAGTTAAAGGGGCATATAATGTTACTATCAATCATTTATTGACCTCTTATACACTTATAGGTTTTACAAAGAATCGTCACCATAATTAAATGGATTGATACCACATGACATGGCATGCACTTTATGCACCTGATCATTCCATGGCTATAATGCCAAAGATATAATTTTCTTTTTTGCAAAAAGAATATATCTCTAATCATTTATTGTTTCCTTGAAAATAAGAATGTTCCTATTTTGTGTCTAATTTCTATTTATGAGGTAGAAGATAATCATTGCATGCATTTCATTTTTTGTGACTTCCTAGGGGAAGCTCAAGTGAGAGTGAAATAGCTACATGGTAGCACCTTTATCATGAGAATTAATAAAATGGGTAATGAAATAGCTACATGATGAAAACTTTATTAGGGTCATTAATTAAAATGAGTCCCCTTTAGTAACGTCAAATATTAGGATTCTTTTTTTTGTATGTATATTTGTTGGTGATTTATTTTGAGATGCATAACCATTTTAGAATTCAAACATTATCGGGCCAAAATATAATAGCTAAATTAGCATAATAATACAATTAAATTTTATTTGGTTAAATTGTGCTAATTTTCTACTAAGCATCTTGATATTTAAATATGTTGGAACAAATGACACAATATAGTGTGAAAGTGGATTCATCCCCCCAATCTTTTCCTAATACTATAGACACTAATCCTCACATATTTAGCTCTAGCCATACTTCCACAACTTTATCCATGTTTACAAATACTCTAATATATTGATCCATTATAATTATTTATTAGAGTTATCTATTCATCCATCTTTATTTAGTCATTTTCCACCCTGATACAACCATTTGACTAGTGAGGCTCATCTATATAATCATGATTTGACCCATAATCACGTACTTTATTTGTACCTCTACATAAAGAAAAAATCTCTGAATCTTTCAAAAATTTCATATAATTTTATTTGGTGTGATATTTCTTAGAGATATTCAATGTATTCATTTAAGTCTTCTAGTATGGTTAAAAGATTCACCTCTTATCCTAGAGTGTTAGAAAAATAAATTGCAATATAGTTGGATATAGTAGACTAAATGGAGTGACAAATATACATATGTCATCTTAAGAATCTTGTTTATTTCAAAAATATTATATGCATTTCTATGGATTGGCCTAGAAGGACATTATTCCTTTCAACACAATGATATTGACTTTGAGAGACTTCTATATATTTAAAATTGTTAGATAGTATAGAAGAGTAGAGTAGATGCAAACAATCAAGTAGAAAAATAAGACCAAACAAATATGTAGTGTCGATGAATAACCTTCTAGAATGTTTCCTTGATTTTTGACCTCACTTAGCTCAATGAATATGACCTTGGGTATGCACATGATCAACATAAAATTTGAGGTGTTGTATAAATTGGAATATTACATTTATATACTAGATACTACCCATGTTATTGAATCTCTATTAAAGACATAGATTCCATGATCAATGAGCTAAATACCCCTCTATCACATTTATTTCACTAAATAAAATAAAATAGTTTATTTTATTATTCCCAACTAAATGTTGTTTAATCTTAAACTAATTTATGCTTAATTAAACACACTCATTTAATAAATGTGAATTAATTCTAATAAAACCATACTTTTTATTGTATAAATAAAATAGATAAATAAAATGTAAATTATTTAAAATTAAAAAAGAAAAAGACAATAAAGGTGGGCTTCTAAAGAATATATTATAAAGTTATACGGAAAAACTTTGAACAAGAGAAAAATACCCTCGTATAAAACCACACTTTTTATTGTATAAATAAAATAGATAATAAAATGTAAATTACTTATAATTAAAAAGAAAAAAGACAGTAAAGGTGGACTTCAAAGAACTAAAGAAGAGATTTTAAAGTTCAAATGAAAAACATCGATAAAGAAAAGTAATACCCTCGTATCCTGAGGGAAACTAACTAAAACTTTAGTTGAGGAAAAGTTTACATTCAACAATTCTATAATTTAAAATGTTAAGATCAATCTCTCAAAATATCACAAAACTAATATTTTATTCAATGTTATTTGGAATTTCAACGGCAAACGTGATATGAATCCATTTTCTACTATGTTATTAATCGCAAGGATGCAGGTACTAAATATCAAAATAGTCACCATTTCCAAAATTAATAGAGTAAAGTAGAACCCCTACCTGGAAGCTCACTCCATTTTTAGCTGCCAAATGTAATGTTGTGTTGTCAGAATTGTCATGGTCGCGGCTCACCGTTCTTCGGCTTTATCTGCCTCTTTGTTTGCTAATAGGTTCTGCACTATCTGAATTTGATTATATTGGATGGCAAAGTGTAGAACAGATTTATGATCTGAATTGCGGATTGCGATAGAATCTGGCATTCTCAACATAAACTCATTGATTATGTTTCAAATATACATGTGTGTATTTGTGTATATATTCATATAGGTGTGTATATGTGTATACATGTGTGTATATACACACATGTATATATATATATATATATATATATATATATATATATATCTGTGTGTGGGGGTATGTGTGTATATATACACATATGTATGTGTGTATATACACATGTATGTATATATAAACACGTGTGTGTATATGTGTGTGTGTGTAAACACACATGTACACATGTGTATGTGTGTATATATATTCATGTGTGTATATGTACATATATGTACATGTGTGTATGTGTATATATACACATGTGTGCATGTGTATATATACACACATGTATGTGTGTATATATACAGACATAAACACACCATATTCAAATAAATTAAAATAAAGAATTAAAATTCCTTATGCATCTTTTCAGTCGTCTTCCGGCTGAACCAAACGGGTCAGCCCATATTCGGAAAATCATTTTTAGGATTTGTATCTTCTAGAATTGTAGCATCTTCTAAAATTGACTATATCCAACATTTGGTATTCCAGTACCCAAACGGACCCCAATATTTGTAGAGGAAAGAAAGTTGTAAGCATTAAATAAAATAGTGAGTAGGATGAAGGAAAGGCGTTGGCGAGAATAATTTTCTAAGTCGAAAGAAGACTATACAACAAAGAAGATCACCCATTTGACAAAAGAAGAGTCCCGTGAGTATGAGTGTTTAAAGGCACAATAATAAGAAATAGTCCATCACCATGTGGGTTGCATGTGATTGGCGTAGAACATTGTGCAGATTACAAAGCATAGTTTTTGACACCCCATATCTAACATATTTGATCTATACTTCGTACGACTACAAAGTTACTAGTATAAACCATAAAGACAAAATTTTCTATAATATTATATATTTTAATTTAAAAAGTGATTAAAATGTAATAATATGGAAGATAGTTGTACAAACGAATATACATCCTATAGTTGTCATTTAGTCTAAATATAGATAAAAACATTGGAGAAAAAGAAGAAGAAAAGTGATTGCGATGACGACTCATTTTGGTTTTTTTTTCCCATGTCCTTGGCTACACATGCATTAATTAGTGTATGTGTGATAGACTTTGGTGCCTCTTCTACATGATCTCATACAAATGTTGGTCATCAAATTTTGAAGAATATGATGGTGGATATGCCTACATTGGAGATGACTCTTATATTAAGATTATTGGACATGGAAGAGTCATAAATTGATTCGCTAATAAATGAGCGAAGAAAACCAATGATGTACTTTATATCCTTGGTTGGACACATAACCTTCTTTATATATAAGTAAACTTGATGATTGGTGTATTCAATTTGTGTTCTCAAGTGAAGGGTTCAAAAGATGATGAGAGTGTTTATGGTGCTTGCTAAGGGTGTTTGCATATCCACTATATCTTATACATGTGTAGTTCACTTTAATAGCCTTTATATTTCTATAGTGAAAAGATTTGTAGAATATACTTGCTCACCATTGGAAATAATAACATAATAGAGTATTTTATCTACTTTTATACTCATGACTTTTGGGTACAAAAGGTACTAATAATTGGACACTAAATTGTAATATAAAAAGATACTTTTATAGCAATAGAGGATGAGCCACATAAATGAGAAAGGTCTAGGAATTCTTGGAAAATAACCTTATTAAGGGGTTAAATGATTTTAATTTTGAATATATGATTTATGTGACTATTGTGTATATAAAAAATATAACTACATTAATTTAATTGTACGGGGTACATAACTTAATCCTTTCTAACATGTGTTTTGTCTTATAAATGCTCCTATTTTTAAAATTGTATTTTACTGTAGTGTTGCAAATTGCACCTTGTGTATTTATCACACCTTGGCATTAGGTTTGATACATTGAGGACCAAATCCATGATTAGGACTGGGTATGTGCAGAATCATGGTATGCCAAAAAGTGGCGAACCTATTTTCACTTGTCCAAAAGCACACAAATGCATTTTTTGATTTTTTAGTAGGCCTAGGTGTCAATACACCTGGCCAAAGCAAAAGCAAAAGCAAAGGCTTAATCGGATATCTGATATTTGCCAGTAAATATAAATTTGTACCCCCATCTGCGTTCAACATTTTTTCATTGTGAAAACGTGAATGCGGCTAGGGCAAACAGATATCCGCTTTCAAATCTCCTATCTGATTTTTCTTAAATCCCAAGGTACGTCAAATCTTCTAATTTTTATTGTTTTTATTGTTTTTAAATAGAAAATTATAGTTTTTAATATAAAAATTAGGGTAGCAATGAGTTTTTTTATTGTTTTTTAAAATTCATTGTAATTATCTATTTGTTTTTTCATTGTAATTAGACATGGAATGAGATAACCCTCCTAATGATCCCACAAACAATCTAGAACCACCTCCCAACAATCCCCCACCTCCAGAAGACGTACTTGTCACAAACCCTCATCATTTCAAGGATCTAATAGGAGATAATCTAAATGAACTTAGAGGATTTCAAACCACCTATGTCAATATCCCCACATTGCTCCCCATGTTTATGACATTGAACTCAATTATTGAAAACATGGAGAAACTTACACAACAACATAGTGCTGCACTTCTTTGGCGCGATTCCATGCATGCCCAGTTTGATGATGGGCTTGACTATGATCAAGTCATGACTCTAAACATAACAAAACATGACATAGCTAATCTTTTTATGGATCCTAAAATCAGTCTAAAAGTGGACCCTAATAAAACCAAGTTGTCAATTAAATGGTGCACAAATAGTGCAATACGTGACAACTTTTGGGACTGATGGTGGATGGTTTTTGATAGACCACCTCGTAGAAATTTGGATGTCCCATTTTATTTTATTAAAAAATTGTATGCTGAATTTGTGCTTAGTCACAAAGTCAATTATTGGAGTATGAGACTGAACCAGGGTGTAGGTTTAGGCGATCCTCAGGACAGGCCATGGGCACAATAGGTGAAATCCCGCACATATGTCCCCCCTCCTAAGATTACACCACCTGCCACAATGCAACATCCTGACATTATTGCTTAGGCCGACTCGCAGACTATTCGAGCCATTCACACCTTGAGTGATCTGATGGTTACATAGAGCATGTCATTGCTACCTACTCATGTTGATGCTTCTGGCCCTTCCACATCCTCTACGAGCTCACATGTTTGTGTGCCCCATACTTTAATTATGTGCAAGAATCTATGCATAGGTCCCTTGAATGATAGTGATGCATATGATTACGTCTTCGAGGTGGACAATTCTACACAGCACACTATAGGCATTGAACCACCTCATGAAGATGTGCATCAAGGGCATACAATGCCATGGACTCCTACTGTTATGGTAAGGGTAAACAGTTCACTTTTTACATTGTATTTAAATTTTATTGTTCGTATTTTTAGTAGATTTTTCTTATAATAATTTCTCACTTATTTGTTTTATGTGTTACATTTATGTTCAGTTGATGACATAGGAGAAGATGACACAGGTCGAGGGGTCCACATTTTTGGCAATATCATTTGGCCTTGACACTTCCACGGTACATATGTTTTAATGTACTCTTTGGTTTCCTTAAAAATTATTATAATAGTATATGTACATTATTTTCTAGTTTTTACGATCATCTTATTACATATTGATGTAGGTGTCACCAGTTGCCACCAGAGGGCAATGTGAGGGGGTGCAGGTGGTAGGCATTGACAAGGGAAAGGTAATTAAGTAATTTAGTTTGTTTATGCATACATGTATACTTATCAATTATGCATACTCATTTTTAATTTATATGGTTTATTTGACAGAGAGTGGCATCTGATGATGTCGTTAGACCCTATCATCATGATAGAGTCATAGGCATATCCCTTCACAGTGATAGCCCCATGGTACGTATATTTCTAAAGTTATTTGTGTGTATTTTACTATCAAGTATATATAATATGATCAAGTTATGATAGTATGAAGTATCTGTTTGAGTTTTTTAGGTCACTCCAAGTTTGAGGGCAGTAGAATAGAAAGGATTTGTATCAATCATCACTCAGCCAACATTTTCGGAAGAAAGTTCAACAAAGGTAAGTTTTAATGTTAATTCAGTTATTTTGTAAACATATATTTGCTACCAAGTATTTAACATTAAATAGTATAACTTGTAGATCAATCTCATGTTCGCAAACATATACAGGTCAGAGTCAACTTTGGTGGCATTGTTCATGCGCTACCAAGGACATATATTAGGTCTCCTGTTCGCTAGAGGAGACAGAGAGGTGAGGTATATGAGAGTTCAATTTTAGTTTAAATTTTATTTATTATTGTTGACTATGATTCTGAATTTTAATCTAACTTGGGGTTTCACTTTTGTGTTTGAATGCAGGATCCATCAGAGCCAAATAGTACTTCAAAGAGGCTGCATTTTGATGATCCACTAGTAGAATAGGATGTCCTAGAAACTTTTGTAGTTGAACTTCTTATTTTGAGATGTCATAATCGGGTATGTGCAGGATCATGGTATGCCAAAAAGTGGTGATGTGAAAAAAACATATTTTCACTCATCCAAAAGTGCAAAAATAGATTTGTTGATTTTTTAGTAGGCCTAGGTGTCAATACACCTAGCCAAGCCAAAACCCAAAGCTAAAGGCTTAATCAGATATCTGATATTTAATTATCGGATATCTGATATTCACCACTAGATATAAATCTCTGTACCCAGCCACGTTCAATGTTTTTTCATCGTAAAAATGTGAATGCAGCTAGGATTATCGGATATCAGCTCCCAAATCCCCTATCTGATTTTTTCTAAATTGCGAGGTAAGTGAAAGCTTCTAATTTTTATTGTTTTTATTGTTTTAATTGTTTTTCAATAGAAATATATAGTTTTTTATATAAAAATTAGGGTAGCAATGAGTTTTTGTATTGTTTTTTAAAATTCATTGTAATTATCTATTTATTTTTTCATTTTTATCAGACATGTAATTAGAAAACCCTCCTAATGATCCTGCAAACAATCCAGAACCACCTCCCAACAATCCCCCACCTCCAAAAGACATACTTGTCACAAACCTTCACCATTTAGAAGATCTAATAGGAGATAATCTAAATGAACTTAAAGATTTTCAAACCACATATGCCAATATCCCCACATTGTGCCCCATGTTTATGACATTGAACTCAATTATTGAAAACATGGAGAAACTTACACAACAACATAGTGCTACACTTCTTTGGCGTGATTCCATGCATGCCCAGTTTGACGATAGGGTTGATCATGATCAAGTTATGAACCTAAATATAACAAAACATGACATAGCTAATTTTTTTGTGGATCCTAAAACCGCTCTAAAGGTAGACCCTAAAAAAATGAAGTTGTCAATTAAATGGTGCGCAAATAGTGCAATACATGACAACTTTTGGGACCGTTAGTGGATGGTTTTTGATAGACCACCTCACAACAATTTGGATGTCCCATTTTATTTAATTAAAAAATTATATGCTAAATTTGTGCTCAGTCACAAGGTCAATTATTGGAGTATGAGACCGAACCAGGGTATAGGTTTAGGCACTCCTCAGGATAGGCCATGGGCACAATGGGTGAAATCCTGCACATATGTCCCCCCTCCCAAGATCACACCACCTCCCACAGTGCAGCATCCTGACATTATTGTTGAGGCCGACTTGCAAACTATTCGAGCCATTCACACATTGAGTGATCTACAGGTTACGCAAAGCTCAACATTGTTGCATCCTCCTCCTGATGCTTCTGGCACTTCCACATCTTCCATGAGCTCACATGTTTGTGCGCCCCACACTTGCATTATATGCAAGATTCTGTGCTTTGGTACCCTGATTGATAATGATGCATATAATTTCAGCTTCGATGGGGATGATATTACACAGCACACTACAGGCACTGAAGAAACTCATGGAGATGTGGATTAGGAGCCTACAGAGCCATGGACTCCCACTATTATGGTAAGGGTAAACCATTCACTTTTTAAATTGTATTTAAATTTTATTATTCGTATTTTTAGTAGAATTTCCTTATAATAATTTTTCGCTTATGTCTTTTTATGTGTTACATTTATGTTCAGTTGATGAGAGAGGAGGAGATGGCATAGGTGGAGGGGTCGATGCTTTCAGCCATATCATTTGGTCTTGACACTTCCACGGTACATATATTTTAATGTACTCATTGGTTTCCTTTTAAATTATGATAATAGTATATGTACATTGTTTTCTAATTTTTATGATCATCTTTTACATACTGATGTAGGTGTCACCAGTTGCCACTGGGGGGCAATGTGAGGGGATGTAGGTGTCAGTCATTGATAAAGGAAAGGTAATTAAGTAATTTAGTTTTTTTATGCATACATGTATAATTGTTAGTTGTGCATACTCATTTTTAATTTACATGGTTTATTTGATAGAGAGTGGCATATGATGATGTTGTGAGACCCTATCATCACGATAGTGTCACAGGCATATCCATTCGGAGTGATAGCCCCATGGTACATACATTTCTAAAGTTATTTGTGTGTATTTTACTATCAAGTATATATAATATGGTCAAGTTATGATAGTATGAAGTATCTATTTGACTTTTGTAGGTCACTCCTAGTTTGAGGGAACTAGAATGCCAAGGGTTTGTATCGCTGATGACTCAACCAACAATCCTTGAAGAAAGTTCAACACAAGTAAGTTTTAATGTTAATTCAATTATTTTGTAAACATATATTTTTCACCAAGTTTTTAACATTAAATAGTATAACTCGTAGATCAATCTCATGTTCGCAAACATATACAGGTGGGAGTCAACATTGGTGGCACTATTCCTGCGCTACCATGGACATACATTAGGTCTCCTATCCGCGGGAGGAGACAAAGAGGTGAGGTATATGAGAGTTCAATTTTAGTTTAAATTTTATTTATTATTGTTGACTATGATTATGAATTTTAATCTAACTTGGGGTTTCACTTTTGTGTTTGAATACAGGATCCATTAGAGCCAAAGACTACTTCAAGGAGGCTACATTTTGATGATCCACCAGTAGAATAGGATGTCCTAGAAACATTTATAGTTGAACTTCTTATTTTAAGATGTCATATGACACATTTTGAGATGGCGTATTCCACATTGTATCTAGATATGTTGATATGTAAATATGTACAGAATTATTGTTTATTTTGATATATATGAAACTTGATATTTGATCCAATTTGTTAATTGTGTGTTCATTTATTCATTGTTATTATGTAAATATGCTTGTGTGTATGTACTCATGTGTATGATTTATGCCTTAATTATATTCATGTATATTCAAGTACATTATTCATAACCTAAATTCACGTGTATGGGCTACATGCATGACTTAAGTGAATTCATGTTGTATGCTTTATAATCTATGTGCTACATGTATGCTTCATAACTTAAGAAAATTTATTTGTACGCTTTATGTGCTACGTGTGTTCACACATGTAATTCATCATTTAAGGTATATAAGGATATATATTAAAGTGGTTTCAAGGTTTCTAGACTTACCCTTTACTCCCAATGGCTAAAAGACTTCAAACTGGCCTAATTACATAATCAAACACTCTTTTGGCAATAATCAAACACCCTTTTGGCCATATCAAAACATATCTCAAATTCAAGTATTGGTCTTTTGGATAAAATATCAGTACTCTGCCTATACCCCTACAAATACACTAGTAACACCTAAGAAATGTGGTCTTGTAGCATCTCACAGATCACTGATACCTCTCACGGGGTCCAAGTTATGAGCCTCAAAAGTTTGCTGACCAATTGTGCTTAGTGCACCTTGGGGACACTTTGGTCCGGCATGGTCCAGAATGTTCTACTGACTTAGTGGTCGAAACAAAGTTGTCCCTAGTGTTTACTCACCCAACCGGAGCTAATGGCGCAGTCCATTGGGTGTCGGGATAAATAGTTTGGAAGTAATCCATTGGTGTAACTTTCAACTGACCCTCACTACAAGTTTTGGCATTGAGCGAGACTGGCATGCCAAATTCAAAAAAAATTGAATCTCCTAGAATGGAGAGAGGTTATTTTAGGCCTCAAAAATGTCATCCTGTAGCATCTCATGGATCTCTGATACCTCTCATAGGGTCTGAGTTACGAGCCTCAAAAGTTTGCTGCCCAATCGTGCTAAGTGCACCTTGGGGACACTTTGGTCCGGCGTGGTCCGAAATGTTCTACTGACTCAGTGGTCCAAATGGGGTTGTTGCTAACATTTACCCACCCAATCAAAGCTAATGGTGCAGTCCACTCAATGCCAGGACAAATAGTTTGGAAGTAATCCATTGGTGCAACTTTAGACTGACCCTCACTATAAGTTTTGGCTTTGAATGAGACTGACGTGCCAAATTCAAAAAAATTTGAATCTCTCAAAATGGAGAGAGGTTATTGTAGGCCTCGAAAATGCCATCTTGTAGCATCTCACAAATCTTTGATACCTCTCATGGGGTCTAAGTTATGAGTCTTGAAAGTTCGCTGCCCAATCGTGCTTAGTGCACCTTGGGGACACTTTGGTCCGACATGGTCCAGAATGTTCTACTGACTCAGTGGTCAAAATAGGGTTGTCCCTAGCATTTACCAACCCAATCAGAGCTAATGGCCCTATCCATTTAGTGCTATGACGAATGGTTTGGATGTAATCCATTGGTGCAACTTTAGACTGACCCTCACTACAAGTTTTGGCATCGAGCGAGACTGACGTGCCACATTCAAACAAATTTGAATCTCCCAGAATAGAGAGAGGTTATCCTAAGCCTCATAAATTTCATCCTATAGCATCTAAAGGATCTTTGATACCTCTCACGGGGTCTAAGTTATGAGCCTCAAAAGTTTGTTGCCCAATCGTGCTTAGTGCACCTTGGGGACACTTTGGTTCGGCGTGGTCTGGAACGTTCTACTGACTTAGTGGTTGAAACAAGGTTGTCCCTAGCATTTACCTGCCCAACCAAAGCTAAGTGTGTAGTCCATTCAGTTGTGGGATGAATGGTTTAAAAGTAATCCATTGGTGCAACTTTCAACTAACCCTCACTGCAAGTTTTGGCATCGAACCAGACTAGCATGCCAAATTCAAAAAAATTTGAATCTCCTAGAATGGAGAGAGGTTATTGTAGGCCTCAGAAACATTGTCCTATAGAATCTCACAAATCTCTGATACCTCTCATGGGGTCTAAGTTACAAACCTTGAAAGTTCGTTGCCTAATCGTGCTTAGTGCACCTTGGGGACACTTTGGTCCAGTGTGGTCTGGAACGTTCTACTGACTCAGTGGTAGAAATAGGGTTGTCCCTAGCATTTACCCACCCAACCAGAGCTAATGGAGTAGTCCATTTGGTGTCAAGATGAATGGATTGGAAGTAATCCATTGGTGCAACTTTCAACTGACCCTCACTGCAAGTTTTGGCATCGAACGAGACTAGCATGCCAAATTCAAAAAAATTTGAATCTCCCAGAATGGAGAGAGGTTATTGTAGGCCTTGTAAATTCCTTCATGTAGCATCTCATGAATCTTCGATACCTCTCATGGGGTCTGAGTTACGAGCCTTGAAAGTTCGCTACCCAATTGTGCTTAGTCCACCTTGGGGACACTTTGGTCTGGTGTGTTTTGGAACATTCTACTGACTCAGTGGTCAAAATAGGGTTCTCCCTAGTGTTTACCCACCCAATTAGAGATAATGGTGCAGTCCATTTGGTGTTGAGATGAATGGTTTGGAAGTAATCCATTGGTGCAACTTTAGACTGACCCTCACTGCAAGTTTTGGCATCGAGCGAGATTGATGTGCCAAATTCAAAAAAAATTGAATCTCCCAGAATGGAGAGAGGTTATTGTAGGCCTCAAAAATGGTGTCCTATAGCATCTCACGGATCTATGATACCTCTCATGGGGTCCAAATTATGAGCCTTGAAAGTTCGCTGACCAATCGTGCTTAGTGCACCTTGGGGACACTTTGGTCCAGCGTGGTCTGAAATATTCTACTGATTCACTGGTCGAAACGGGGTTGTTCCTAGCATTTAACCACCCAACCGGAGTGAATGGCATAGTCCATTTAGTGCCAGGATGCAATCCTTGAACAATATCCCTTCACTGAGCAGGAATCACCATTTTACTTTGGACACATTTGACCAATTTTGACTCAATTACTCCATCTATTACATCATTTGATGATTACATCAATTTTCTTATATACAAAATTTGGCATCTAAATATGCACATTACATTTGATTGTTATTTTTATATACAAAATTTGGCATCTAACTATGCACATTACATTCGATTGTTGTTTTTATATACAAAATTTGGCATCTACCTATGCACATTACATTCAATTGTTAGTTATATATACAAAATTTGGCATCTAAATATGAAAATTACACAACTATATATAAAAAATAAGTGTACTTTTCACTCCAATCCATGCATTTAGAAGGCATAATGGATGGCATAGTGTCTTAATAGAGAATATAGAAGTGTCCTTTTGGCATCTAAATATGAAAATGGGCATGTGCAAGATCATGAGAGGCCAAAAAGTGGCGATGTGAAAAATATTCACTTTTCACTCGTCCAAAAGCGCATGAAAATACTTGTTGACTTTTTAGTAGGTCTAGGTGTCAGTACACTTGGGCAAACTTGACACCAAAGCATAGGCCTAATCGAGTACCCAATACCATATCGGGTACTGGATATGTTATCGGGTACCCGATACCTATGGCATAAATTTGAAACCTACAAGCCCTTTTCTTCATTTCTTTTCACATTTTTGCTTGTGAAAATGGCTTGATATATCATATACAGGATATATTTTTAGGTATCTAATTTTTGTAACAACAAATTGGACTCCCTAGCATATTCGGTAAGTAAATTATTTGTATATTTTGATTATTTTATTTCATTTTCATGCTAAATGTAGTTTTTTTTGTTGAAATAGGGTTTTGTATTTATATTTGTAATAATACATGAAATCAGATTGAAATTTAGATTTTTTTTAAATTTAATCAGGCATGGCTGACAACAATGAAGAAAATAACCCTCCTGCACCAAATAACGATCCCAAAAATAATCCCCCATATCTAAACCCTCAATTTTTACAAGATTTGATACCAGATAATTTGAACACAATATGAGGTTTCCAAAACACATATCAAAATATACCTACATTAGGTCCCATGCTTGCCACACTAAATACAATTGTTGAAAATATTAACACACTCACACAACAACATAATGCTACTCTTCATTGGCGTGATGATATGCACACCCAATTTGATGATGGGCTTGACCATGATGGGATTGCGGCCCTTAATATAAGTAAGGAAGATATAGCTTCCCTTTTTGTCAATCCTAAAATTGGAATACAAGTTGACCCCAAAAAGCCCAAATTATCAATAAAATGGTGCACAAATGAAGCAATGCACACACACTTTTGGGATCGCTGGTGGATGGTTTTTGATAAACCACCCCATAGCAATTTGGAGGTCCCATTTTATTTCATGAAAAATTTGTATGATGAGTTTGTGCTTGGTCACCATGTTAATTATTGGAATATGAGGCCCAACATGGGCGTAGGCGGAGGAGCTCCTTAGAATAGGCCATTTGCCTAGCACAAAAAGGCCACTACCTTTGTCCCCCCCACTGATTTCGCACCCCCTCCTTGAGTGCAGCATCCCGATATCATTGCAGAGGATGTCTCACAGACTATTAGGGCCATTCATTTACTGAGTGATTAGTTGATCACACAGACCAGGTTAGTGTTGCCTCCTGGTGTGGATGATGTTGGCACATCGACATCTCGTCAAAGTTCACATGTATGCGAGCCTCATATTTGCATTATATGCAGGAATATTAGCCTTAGACTGCTTACTGATGCTAATACATATCAGCATGTTGTTAATGAGGAGGATATAAGAGATGCAACTATAGAGGCTGAAACACCTCATGGAGTATCTACATCTCATGAGAGTGCTCAGGAGGTGTATGCAGAGCCATTGACTCTTGTTGATACGGTAAGAGTAAACATTATAAATAAATTTCTCACGTGACTTATTTAATTTAAAAATAATTTATTTATTTAGATTAGTTTTAATGATTGCATGCACTTATGTATATATATTTTTTCCATTTATGTTCAGTCGATGACACAGGAGGGGGTGAGATGGGTGGATGAGTCCACACTTTCGGCCATTTCATTTGGCTTTGATGACTATACGATATATTATAAATTATGTACCCATTAGATTTTTTTATATCATTTGGTGTACATGCTTAAATCTCTATCAATTAGAGCAATAAAATTCATACATTTACTAATATATTATCATCTTATTGTCTTCTTGCAAGCTACAACTGATGTCAGTGGGGGACATGAGGGGGTTCCTTCATCAGGTGTCGACAAAGTAAAGGTAGTTAATTGTTTAAGATTAATTATGCATACATATGTATGCCACTTGTGTGTAGTAATAAATATTTTACTTGCACTTTATTGTATAGGGTGTGGCTATTGATGATGTCCCGACACCAGTTCGGGAGCGTAGGGTTACAGGCATCTCGATTCAGAGTGATAGCCCAATTGTACGTAGACTTTTACATATTGTTATTTGTATTTTGTAACCAGGGTTGTTATGATGAAGTACATTGATATATAATTGACAATCTTTTTACTCTCATAGGTTACTCCGACTGTGAGGCAGGGCCCACAAGAATCTTTCATATCTTTGTTGACCCAGCCCACTATTCTAGAGGAGGGATCACCAGATGTAAGTTTTAATTTTAGTTCAACCAATTTATAATTTTATTATGCTATCATCCTATTTTGTAGATTTATTACTCTATGTTGCACCACTCTACTAATCTCATTATTGCAAATATATATTTATAGGTCAGAGTTGGTATTGTTGGCATGGTCCCTTCGCTACCCAGGACTTATGCTAGGACACCTAATCATGGTAGGTAATCGAGAGACCAGGTATAGATATTTGTATTCATTTATAATTTTAATTAAATTAATGTTTGAATTATGAATTATATATATATATGTACAAATCATATAAAGTAAGAAATCTAACTTGGGTTTGAACTCATTTTTTATGCAGGATCAATCAGAGCCCAACATTTCTTCAAAGAGGCTACATTTTGATGATCCCCCTACGGAATAGGATGTAGTTTTAATTTTGTGGTCATTTACAGATGCAACTTGGCACATTTTGAAATGGCATATATGCCACATTGTACACCTTAAAACATTGATTTTGTAGACATTTTGAAATGGCATGTGCCATATTTGTATATGGAGATACTTTTGATACATTTGATACTTTGTATATATAGAACATGTTCATTTATATGTTATATTTGTGTCATCTTTTGTATATACATATTTATTATTCATGTTTACGAAATTGAATGGTGAAGTTATATCTTGACTATGATTATCATTATGATTTAAATTATATCTTGCTAAAGCTACATTTTTTTTCTTTCCTCTGGAATACCCTGTTCATGGAGCTTATTATGTTTGAGGTTTAACTTCTATAGATTTCCTATGTTCTTATGTTTCATACCATTATATATACTCACTTGAGCCACTTAGTACTACATTGTTTCAATACTATGTATATACTCACTATGTATATAACTCATCATATTGGGGTCACTTGAGCCACGGAAGATCATTTCCCAATCATGCTTAGTGTACTTTAGGGTCACTTGGGTCAAGCATCATCACAAGCTTTCTAGTGACTCCGTGGGTAGAACAAGGTTATCACTAGCATTTACCTGGCCAACCGGAGCAGATGGAGCAGATGGTTTGATACAATGTCAGATGGTTTGAAAGATATGCTACTGAGCCACTTTCAACTGACCCTCACTGCAATTTTTGGCATTGACTGAGATCACCTTTCCAAATGCAAATGAAGTCAAATCACTCAAAACTAAGAGAGGTTATTGTAGACCTTGGTAACACAATCCTGTATCCCATGACAATTTGTTGATACCTCTCATGAGGTCTGAGATATGAGCCATGAAACATCACTTCCCAATCATGCTTAGTGCACCTTGGGGTCACTTGGGTCGAGCATGGTCGTGAGCGTTCCCATGACTCCATGGGTAGAATAGGGTTGTCACTGGTGTTTACCCAGCCAACCAGACCTAATGGAGTAGATGATTCGATGCCAGATTAGACGGTTTGAAAGATACGCTACTGAGCCGCTTTCAACTGACCCTTATTACAAGTTTTGGAATCGAATAAGATCATATTTCCAAATGGAAACAAAGTTGAATCACCCAAAACTGAGAGAGGTTGTTGTACACCTCAAAAACATGATCTTGTAGCACCTGACGGTTGTTAGAAAATAAAGATCCCCAAGATAACTGAGAGGGGGGGGTGAATCAGTTATCAGATAATTTAACCATCCAAATGCTTTAAACAATATAATCAATGTACTGATCAACCATAGAAAGATAACCATACACAATTGCACAATAACACAAGATATGTTGACTAGGGAACCTCTTGAAAAGAGTAAACCCCGGTGGGAATGATGCCCACAAAATGATGCACTAATATGAAAGTTCCTTGTTAGAGGATGGACCCTATTAGGAGTCTTATGAAATACATTCAATACATATAAATCTCTATTAGGAGATCCTGAATCCCTATTAAAAGATTCTAACCCGGTTAAGAGTTTATGGAAGACAAAAGGACCCACTGCCCAAACAGCTTCAAGGCAAGATCTCTGAACCCACTATCCAAAAGATCTTAGAATTATTCAATAGAATAATATGAAATATATTACCTCCTTCATACTGTGCCAAAACTGCACTCTCTACTACACAAGATCATAATTCCAGATCTTTGTACTCACAAGTCTTCCTTCATCACTGAATTAGCTCTTTTCTTCACTTCATGCATATATTCACATATCAATCTTCATAGTACATATTAAAAAAAGGAAAACATTCCTTCTTATATACCAAACTCAAATAATTACAAATGAGTTGGTCCTCAATTACAAAATAATAAATTCTACACGCTACACACAAAATTCACATAAAACTGTCGGCTTCTAGATACTGTAACTTTCTCCAAACATATCTTCAAAGTTTGTGCTATGAACCATGTCATCATTAATGAGTCTCCAACATCCCTTTAACTGCGCAAAATCAGATTCCATCCTAGCTAAGAGATATCCTGTGATTTCTAAAAATCGCTTCACAGAAACACTGTCTAAACACTGCTTTCATGAAAATGCTCATAACTCTCACAAATGAATGAATTTATTTTTGCACTATTAACCATAGGTTAATAACACACCAAAGAACATACCATCAACTACACAAAATCCAATCTACAATACAACATGTGCGCAAAACAAAACTATACCTGCTTTCCTGCTAATATCCAGAATATCACTGTGTTGACATCAATGACAATCCAAGTCGTGAATGCAACAAAAACTACTACAGAATGACTGCCAAAATACTTTTCATTCATTCCTAACAGTCTCCCCCATTGGCATTGATGGCAACATAGATGAAAAACATCCAATGTTCCAAAAATCCAATACTGCAACATCACTACAAAATATCAAATTAAATCTTGCTTCGTTTTCCTATTCATCTCTCTCATACAATCCACAATATTTTTCATGTATATCTCTCCCCCATTGATATCAATGATAGAAATTCCATCACTAAGTTAACAAAAAATTAATGTCAAAAGACATTTTTCAAAAAAATACAATAACAAGAGTCCTCATGACTCAGCTCATAAACTCCCCCATAGAGGAAGTTCCAATATCCAATCCAGAAGAAAGATAGGGCTCATATACCATTGGACGAATGCAATCATCTACATCAATTCTCAAAAATAAGTTGGGGCATAACCCAAGGCATACCTCTCAGATACACAAATGTATCCTTAGGTAAAGGCTTTGTAAATATATCTGCTATCTGCTCCTTTGTACTTATGTACTCCAATCTTACTTCTTTTTCTACAACTTTTTCTCTTACAACATGATACTTGATCTCAATATGTTTAGTTTTAGAATGTAAAACAAGATTTTTTTACATACTCACTGTACTAGTGTTATCACAATGTATAACAATAGGCTCATCAAACTTTATTCCAATATCCTTCAACATCTACTTCATCCAAATAATCTGATTACAATTATTTGCTGCTGCAACATATTCTGCTTCTGTTGTACTTTGTGAAGTACAATTCTACTTCTTACTTAGCCAAGAGACCAATTTTCCTCCAAGAAAAAAGGCTCCACCACTGGTGCTTTTCTTGTCATCAACAATGCCTCCCCAATCTGCATCAGTATAGGCACATAAAGTAAAATCATCAGAATTCTCATACCATAATCCATTGTTCCTTTCAGATATCTCAGTATCCTCTTTACTACAGCATAATGTGATTCTCTAGGTTCTGCTTGAAATCTTGCTACAATCCCAACTGAATGTGCTATATCAGGTCTTGTATGTGTCAAGTACTGCAATCCTCCAATCATAGATCTGTACTTTTTCTGCTTAACTATTGGTGTCTCATCTTTGTTAGATAACTTATGTCCGGTTACCATAGGTGTTCCAACAGGTTTAGAATCTTCCATTCCAAATCTTTTCAATAAGTCATTCAAATACTTAGTCTGACTTACAAATATACCTTCCTTTCTTTGTGTTATCTGTAATCCCAAAAAATATTTCATTTCTCCAATCATGCTCATCTCAAATTCAGTCTTCATTTCATCTGCAAATTTGTCACTAGCTTCATCTTCTCCTCCAAAGATAATATCATCAACAAATATAACTATAACCAACAAGCCATTCTCAATTTCTTTTGTGTATAAGTTACTAACTGTTGTTCCTTTTATAAATCCCAATTTCAATAAATGCTTATGCAATCTTGCATACCAGGTTCTAGGTGCTTGTTTTAATCCATATAAATCTTTCTTTAACTTACATATCATATCTCCTTCTCGTGTCAAAGGAAAACCTTCAGGCTGCTCAATGTAGACTTCTTCTTCCAATTCATCATTCAAAAATGTTGACTTCACATCCATCTGATACACTTTGAATTTCTTGTAAGCTGCATATGCTACAAACATTCTTACTGCTTCAATTTTGGCCACAGGTGCAAAAGTTTCTTCATAGTCAATTCCTTCTTGTTGTGAATATCCTTTACATACCAATCTTGCTTTTTTTCTTATCACTTCTCCTTGTTCATTCATCTTGTTTTTGAATACCCACTTTGTTCCAATCACATTCTTGTCTTCAGGTCTAGGGACCAATTCCCATGTCTTGTTTTTTTCAATCTACTCTAGTTCTTCTTTCATAGCAATAATCCAATGTTCATCTTCACAAGCTTCATTAGTAGTCTTAGGTTCAATTTGAGAAATCAAACATAAATGTACCTTATTTCGAGTCAAAACTCCTCTATCTAAACTTCCAATAACTTGCTCAACAGGGTGATGTCTTGAAGTATACCTATTAGGTGTCATAGTTACTGATCTTGTTCCAACTGTAGATTCTTCTCTGCATTCTTCTCTATTTTCTTCTCTATTTTCTTTAGTATGACTTTCATTCAGCAAATCACTATTAGTTTCAAAAAATAATTTTTCATTTTCAATGTTAGGTTGAGGTTGTGCTTCTCCATCAGATTCATAATCAAGCATTCTTTCCTGAATTTTAAACTTCTCATCAACTTTTACATTTGCACTTTCAACAATAGTCTTAGTTCTTTTGTTATAACATCTATATGCTTTTCTTTTTAAAGAATATCCAAGAAATATTCCTTCATCACTTCTAGGATCAAACTTTCCTATATCATCATCTCTCTTTATATAACATTTACTTCCAAAAATTCTAAAATACTTAACTGAGGGTGTATGTCCAAACCATAATTCATAAGGTGTCTTGTTTGTATCTGCTCTTATTTGTACTCTGTTCATAGTGTATACTGTTGTGTTCACTGCTTCTCTCCAAAAAGTCTTAGCCAAATCATTTTCAAACAACATAGCTCTTGTTGCTTCAGTTATTGACCTATTCCTTCTTTCTGCAATACCATTTTGTTCTAGTGTTCTAGGGGCTGAAAGTTGTCTCTTAATACCATTCATTTCACAAAAGGTGTTAAACTCTCTAGATGTAAATTCACCACCTCTATCAGATCTTAGACACTTAATCTTCATTCCAGATTCATTCTCAATTTTTCTTTTCATGATCTTAAATTTATCAAATGCTTCAGATTTTTCTTTCAAAAATGCAATCCACATCATTCTTGTAAAATCATCAACAAGAATCATAAAATACCTTTCTCCATAGAATCCTCTAGTCCTAGTAGGACCACTCAAGTCTGTATGAACAATCTCCAGCTTCTCTGTCAATGTGAACTTCTTGTTGGGAAATGAACTCCTTTTCTGCTTTGCCATCATACATTCTTTGCAAATCATGTTAGTAGGTTTCATAATTCTAGGTAAATCTCTTACCACAAGTGTAGTTCTCACCTTGACAGTATTATCAAAGTTTATATGACAAAACCTTTTATGCCATAACCAACTGTCATCAATCCTAGTTATCAAACATGTCATCTCAGTAGGATTCAACTGAAATACATTACCTCTAGTTCTAGATCCTTTTCCAATCAGATTTCCATCTTTATCTTTTATCACACAAGTTTTCTCAGAAAACCAAACTTGATAACCCTTATCAGCCAATTGTCCAACGCTTAGTAGATTATGTCTCAGTCCATCAACAAAGTAAACATCATCAGTGTTAGTCTTTCCATCAAGACTAATAGATCCTATACCCTTAATCAAACAAGGTGCATTGTTACCAACCCTAACAATTCCTCCATCATAATTATCTAACTTAACAAACTTTCTTTTATCTCCAGTCATATGATGTGAACAACCACTGTCTATAATCCAATCAGATTTCTTTTCAACTTGTGAAACTAATGCTTTTTCTTCCCTTTTATCAAATTCAGAACTTTCTTCTTTAATTGCTACAAATCCTATTTCCTCAAAGTTATCATTATCACTGTCACTTAAATGTTTTTCAATTCTTGCTTCAAGATCTTCATCATTTGCATAATAACATTCTTTAGATCTCCTAGGTTTAAAGTTGCTTCTATACTTCTTAACTCTTTTAGGACATTTAGATGCAAAATGACCATATTCTTGACAAGTCCAACATTTAAAGATTTTCTTACCATCTGGTTTTCTTTTTACAAGTAATGCAATACCTTCTTCAATCTTCTTATCTTCCTCAAATCTACTACTGCTGGCATAATCTCCATTCACACTAGTACTTCTTGTAGGTGTAATGTTAAGAGCACTGAATGTTGTTTCCATTCTAGGTAGTTCTCCTGATAATCTCAAGTTCATCTTTGTTGTTTCTAATCTTCCAAGAAGAGTCTCTCTTGAAAAGTTTGATGTACAAGGTATCACTTGTTCAATCATCTGTGTTGTCTGCTTGAATACTGGTGTCAAAGTTCTCAAAATTTTCCATATCACTTCATTCTCTATCTTATCACCTCCACAAGACTTTATTCCTGTTACAATCTCAGACATCCTACCAATATAGCTTCTAATAGATTCATCTTCCATCATTCTGATATCTTCAAATGCACAAATCCAATTATGTAATCTAGCCTTCTTTGCATGTTCATCAGCTTCAAAAGTAGAATGTAAAGGTTTCCAAATTGCATGAGATTTTTTCAAACATCTTACCTGACTATATTCATTCTCCAGTAGTGCTGACAAAAGTGCTTCTCTTGCAAGTATGTTACACATGAATAGATCTAGTTCATCTTTAGTTCCTGCCTCTAGATTGTCTTCCTCAATGATAGTCTTCTCATTCTTTGTAATCAACCAATAAATTGGTCCTAAACACAATAGATGTGTCTTCATCTTTTCTTTCTAGCTGTGAAAATTTACTCCATCAAACTTAGGGCTTTCTTTTTGAAATTCGCCATGGATCTCCTTAAGTTGTTAAACTTTTCTTTCAAGGACCTGCTACTCTGATACCAATTGTTAGAAAGTAAAGATCTCAAAGATAACTAAGAGGGGAGGGTGAATCAGTTATCAGATAATTTAACCATTCAACTTCTTTAAACAATATAATCAATGTACTGATCAACCATAGAAAGATAACCATACACAATTGCACAATAACACAAGATATGTTGACTAGGGAACCTCTTGAAAAGAGTAAACCCCAGTGGGAATGATGCCCAAAAAATGATGCACTAATATGAAAGTTCCTTGTTAGAGGATGGACCCTGTTAGGAGTCTTATGAAATACATTTAGTACATATAAATCTTTGTTAGGAGATTCTGAATCCCTGTTAAAAGATTCTAACCCAGTTAAGAGTTTATGGAAGATAGAAGGACCCACTGCCCAAACAGCTTCAAGGCAAGATCTCTGAACCCACTGTCCAAAAGATCTTAGAATTATTCAACAGAATAATATGAAATATATTACCTCCTTCACACTGTGCCAAAACTACACTCTCTGCTACACAAGATCACAATTCTAGATCTTTGTACTCACAAGTCTTCCTTCATCACTGAATTAGCTCTTTTCTTCACTTCATGCATATATTCGCATCTCAATCTTCATAGTACATATTACAACAAGGAAAAAATTCCTTCTTATATACCAAACTCAAATAATTACAAATGAGTCGGTCCTCAATTACAAAATAATAAATTCTACACGCTACACACAGAATTCACATAAAACTGTCGGCTTCCAGATACTGTAACTTTCTCCAAACATATCTTCAAAGTTTGCACTATGAAACACATCATCATTAATGAGTCTCCAACATCCCTTTAACTGCACAAAATCAAATTCCATCCCAGCTAAGAGATATCCTCCGATTTCCAAAAATCACTTCACAGAAACACTGTCTAAACACTGCTTTCACCAAAATGCTCATAACTCTCACAAATGAATGAATTTCTTTTCGCGCTATTAACCATAGGTTAATAACACACCAAAGAACATACCATCAATTGTGCAAAATTGAATCTACAATAGAACATGTGCGCAAAACAAAACTGTACCTACTTTCTTGCTAATATCCAAAATATCACTTTGTTGACATCAATGACAATCCAAGTCATGAATGCAACAACAATTGATATAGAATGACTGCCAAAATACTTTGCATTCATTCCTAACAATTATTTTTTGACACCTCTCATGAGGTATGAGATATGAGCCCCGAAAGATTGCTGCTCAATCGTGCTTAGTGTACCTTGGGGTCACTTGGGTCGAGCGTGGTTGTGAGCATTCTGGTGACTTCATGGGTGGAATAGGGTTTTCATTAGCATTTATCTAGTGAACTGGACCCAATGGAGTAAATGGTTCAATGCCAGGTTGGACGGTTTGAAAGATACCCTGTTGAGCCACTTTCAACTGACCCTCACTGCAAGTTTTGGCATCAACTGAGATCATCTTGCCAAATGCAAATGAAGTCGAATCGCCCAAAACCAAGAGAGGTTATTGTAGACCTTAGAAACATGATCTTGTAGCCTTTGATGGTTTTTCAATTCCTCTTAATAGCTCTAAGATATGAGCCATGAAAGATTGCTTCCCAATCATGCTTAGTGCAACTTGGGGTCACTTGGGTCAAGCGTGGTCGCGAGCATTTCGGTGACTCCGTGGGTGGAACGAGGTTTTCAATGGTGTTTACCCACCCAACTAGAGCTAATGGAGTAGACTGTTTGATGCAATGTCAGACGGTTTGAAAGATACGTTGCTGAGCCGCTTTCAACTGACCCTCACTGCAAGTTTTGGCATTGTTTGAGATCGCCTTGCCAAATGCAAAAAAAGTTGAGCCACCCAAAACTGAGAGAGGTTATTGTAGTCCTCAGAAACATGATCCCATAGCCCTTGACATTTTGTCAATACCTCTCGTGAGGTCTGAGATACAAGCCATGGAAGATCACTACCCAATCGTGATTAATGCACCTTGGGGTCACTTGGGTCGAGCATGGTTGCAAGCATTCCCGTGACTTCGTGGATGGAATGGAATTGTCACTGGCCTTTACCTGGCCAACTAGAGCTGATGGAGTAGATGGTTTGATACTAGGTCAGACGGTTTGAAAGATACGCTACTAAGCCACTTTCAATTGACCCTCACTACAAGTTTTGGCATCAACTGAGATCATCTTGTCAAATGCAAATGAAGTTGAATCACCCAAAACTGAGAGAGGTTATTGTAGACCTCAAAAACATGATCCCGTAGCACCTAATGGTTTTTCAATACCTCTCATGAGGTCTGAGATACGAGCCCTGGAAGATCACTGCCCAATCGTACTTAGTGCACCTTGGGGTCACTTGGGTCGAGAATGGTCACGAGCATTCTGATGACTCTGTGGGTGGAACAAGGTTGTCATTGATGTTTACCCAGCCAACTAGAGCCAATGGAGTAGATGGTTTGATGCTAGGTTGGACGGTTTGAAAGATACGTTGTTGAGCCACTTTCAACTGACCCTCACTGCAAGTTTTGGCATCGACTGATATCGCCTTGCCAAATGCAAATGAAGTTGAATCACCCAAAAATGAGAGAGGTTATTGTAGACCTTGAAAACATAATCTTTTAGCCTCTGATGGTTTGTCAATACCTCTCACGAGCTCTGAGATACGAGCCACCGAAGATCACTGCCCAATCATGTTTAGTGCACCTTGGTGTCACTTGGGTCAAGCGTGGTCGCGAGCATTCCGGTGACTCCATGGGTGGAATGGATTTGTCACTGGCATTTACCTAGCCAATTTAAGTCGATGGAGTAGATGGTTCGATGTCAGGTCAAAAGGTTTGAAAGATATGTTGTTGAGCCACTTTTAACTGACCCTCACTACAAGTTTTGGCATCAACTAAGATCGCCTTGCCAAATGCAAATGAAGTTGAATCGCCCAAAATCAAGAGAGGTTATTGTAGACCTCAAAAACATGATCCCATAGCCCCTAATGGTTTGTTGATACCTCTCACGAGGTCCAAGATATGAGCCATAAAAGATCACTACCGGTTTGAAAGATACGCTGCTGAGCTACTTTCAACTGACTATTAGTGGTATGTTTGAAATTTGAACTGTGAAACTAATCATGATTAAGCTTGTGAAATTTGAACTGTGGAGCTTATTATGTTTGAGGTTTAACTTTTATAGATTGTTTGAAATGATAAAAAATAATATCCTTAAAGCATTAGAAACAACAATCAAACATGTAAGAATTCAAACCATGCAAATGACATAAGTATATGACATGTAAGATCCCTTCTTGGCACTATTGGCCACCCATACATGATTTTGGTCATAAGTCCTTATCAAGAGTTTTAGGACATTTAACTTTTAAATCAAATTGATTGTTACAAATTTCCATTATAGGCTTCAAAAGATCTCAATTAACCATTAAGGATCCTTTTGTCCTTCTATCTCTGATTGGATCCGTGGTGACCGTAGGCATCTTCATAGGTGCTCCTGCACAAGTTACAGTCCACATACAAAACCAAGTTTATTGACTCAAAATACAATCTAAGAAAGGTGAAATTAATTTATTGAAATTAAGCTTAACGAACTTAGAAAAAAATGCACTAAGTTAACTTATTACCTAGTCAAGTGTTCCTGAAGGGTCATCTCTTTGCTTCAAGGTCTCTAATAGTGCTTCATGATCAGCAGTACTAATAGTCCAAAGTTCTTTTGTCTTTGGTCTTCCTTGATGCTTTGACAACTTGACATTTGTTGCTATAACAAGGTATGAAGACATGAGAATAGTTTTGTGCTTCTCATAGTCTTCAAATGGGGGAATTCCATTCTTTCTAATCATGTATATTCACAGCCATGTTCCCGCAACAACAAATGAACTAGTAGGATATGTGAACCCATCACCATCTGTCATCGATTGTACAAGTTTTTGTTTACCTTGTACACAATGTGCTAACCAATAATCTGACCTCTCATCATTCCCCTATGGTGCAACCCATGCAAAAACATTTCCTGGCTTCAGAAGATCTAAAAGATGGTCATAGTCAACTGAAGTGTCCATGTCATCATTTCTTATAGAGAGTGTCAAAGATAAAGGAGTCAGATACTATGGAATGCATGTATCCACCCACTCACTTGACTCACAATGATCCCAATCATACTAAAAACACATGGGGTAAAAACAAGCTAACTCTCATGTCCAAATGGTCCATGTACTACTATTGGAGCTTTGGAATGAATGCATTTTTGAAGAGTCTTTCACTATTTGACAATCCAGTCTATCTCCTATAGTTCCCTCCTCAACCAACCAAAATAATCTACGCACTGTAGAATTAAGAGCCCCCCCTTGTGACAATGCTAAAGTACACCAATCAACAATAAAATGAGCATCAAGAAGTACATCACCTAAAATCCTCAATTGCTCCTTAACTAGAGCTCTCTTCACACATGCACCTACTCCATCAATGCTCCCCTTTCCCATGCCTTGACTCAAAAAAAACTCCAAATATGAGGTACACCTCTCTCCACATGCATTCTACACAACCAATAAAACATTTTGGCATTCTTCAATTGACCGGTGCAATTATCCGACCAAATGAGATGCCTATCCATAGCAATACCATTTTCCTGCAAGAAGTCAAAATAGTTCTGGAAAAAATGTTGAACAAACTCATGAGAGTGAGACCTGTCGTCGCTCATATAAAAATTTTACTCTCAGATTATCTTTCGCTCATCTTTTATGCTATCAGGGGAATGTCTATATGTGATGTGTACAAAAATAGCAACCTGAATGGAATTGTAATATTGAGCTTGAGTCTCATTTTGGGGTTGCAATGTATAGTTCTCCGCAAAGTCTACAACAGATATAATAGTTCCAATGGGGAAAGTTTCCTTACATGTCCTGAGTTGTTGATCCAACCATTGAGACCTGTGACTATGCCTTGCATACTTGTAAAAAATATTTATCTTGAAATCTGAGATAGAATCAGCAACATTTTATTCTTTTGCAACTAACTCACATCTAGAGCCTTCACCTCCACTCTTCAATGTATATTTCATTGTTTCATATACCTTTTTTTGGATGAGTGTCTTTCCAAAATTGTGTTCCAAACCCTCATGAAAACATGTTCTAAACTTGGACAAGCCACCACATTTTGAGCACTTGGCATTTAAGCAATCTTTTTTATAAAATAAACAACCATCATCTCTATGACATAAAAATTGATCTAGCAAGTCTCTTGATGATTTGGGAAGACCACTTGCACCACAATCCTCTAGCATTTCATTAGTATACAATGTAGAATAAATGGACCGTAATAACTCACGATGCATTAAAAACTCAACATGATATTTGCAACAACACATATTCTAAATCTTAAGGGGTACACAATAAAATGGCTTCACGGATTCAAAAGACCTTTGTGATATTTTCAATGTTGGATGTGTCTCACAAAATTTTTTATACAACATTGTTTGACTTACCTCCACATAATGTTTAGGATGTGGAGTGCAGTCTCGATTGCCTACTCTCAACTTCAAGACATCCTTTACATTTGGTGACACTCTTGAGTTAGCATCCCAAAATTGTTGAATTTCATCCTTGACAACATTTGTTAGCTTCTTATCGAAATGTGGAAGTCTCCCACCATAAGCCCATGTATTAATTTGAAGTGGATCATCAAGTCTTTCTCTTCTTGCAAGTGCTCTACCCAAAGTTTTACGGTCTATATTGAAGTCAACACAAGTTTGTCACATCAAACGAGCCTTTCTCAACTGATGACTTACTAAGGAGGTTGTAATAATCCTCCGAAAAAGTCTCTTGTCTTTTTCTCTGCTAGTCTTCCCAATGCTATTGAGAGTATTGAAATTATTCTTCACAATAATGACATTTCTCTCCATTTTCTTGTTCACACGAATCTTCAATTTCACAAGCAAGGTCTCATCTTTTGCATCTTTAACAACTGCACAAAAATTTGACATTGCTCAACGAATGTCTTGTTTCCAAAAAATTGATCATAAAGTCTTGAAGCCCACAACCTAACGGTTCTATGTGACCTCTTTCATTCCCAATTATTCATAATGTTCTCCTTAATTTCAATTAACCATTTAGGTCTTCCTGAAAGCCCCGAATTTGAAGTTTGATTATCTTTATTGCAAGGGACTTCATTTTGCATATAATTTGGAGATGTGTAATGTTCATGTGGTTCTTGTGCAACATTTTCATTCCCCAAGTCTACATTTTCAATCTCCATCTGTACATTTTCAAATTCAACATCCTCTTCACTTAGAACTACATTTAAGGGGTCACCTTGATTAATGTTTAACGTACCTTCTCTCCTTCTTTGGTGATTTTCCTTATCTTTTTCTCTATATGCTTGAATTTATTCATCCGCCAGCTTCCTCTTGTGTTTAGCCTTTCGATGACTGCTGCTTCCCACGGTGAGACCACAAGTGGACAAAAATCAAACAATGGACCGCAAATCACATTTTTTTTTCCTGCAACCCATAAAAAAGTATAAAATCACATGCTTGTCTGGTCTGTGGGGATAGAGAATATTTTGGTCAAATATTACCTATCCAAAATCGGGTATCTGATTCCACATCAGGTATCCAATTCCATATCGGGTACCCGATATTCCTAGGCAGATGAGAAAAGGGTGGGAGCAAATGAAAAAAATTGAACTTTTACATATAAAATGGGGTATATAATATATAAAATGTATGTATGTATGTATGTATGTATATATATATATATATATATATATATATATATATATATATATATATATATATATATATATATATATATATATATATATATATATATATATATATATATATATATATATATATATATATATATATATATATATATATATAAATGTATATTATATATATACTAATGTATATAATATATATAATATATTATATATATACTAATGTATTATATCTACTAATGTATACTAATATATTATATCTACTAATGTATACTAATATATTATATATAATATTACCTTTTAGCTATTATGTTTTTGTCATTTTTCCTGTATGATGCTTTTGTATATGAATTGTGGATATTCTCTAGGAAACTATCTGAGGAAGATACAGTAGCCGATCTGCATCCTTTGGATCAAAAAGATGATCTGTAAAACTTAACCTAAAAATTCAATTCTACTAACAAAAATGTCTAATCATGTAGCAAGGTACAGAAGCTTGGGAAAGGTGTAACAAATTAATATGCAAATATTTTTGTCTGTAACAGTATTTTTTGCATTTATTATAATATTGATCCAATTTGATGCACCTTCGCTATTTGATCAATCCCTTCCCTTTCATTTCACTTGGTTTGCTCATTTTGCACATCATAGGCCAAGATTTGACAGTGGATATGACCTTGGTACTGCCGGCATTAATGATAAATTTTACCTTTTAGCTATTATTTTTTTGTCATTTTTCCTATATGTTGCTTTTGTATACGAATTGTGGATATTGTGTGGGAAAATTTTCATTTTTTACTATAGGATGCCTTTGTATACAAATTTTGGAGAATCTCTTGTAGAAATATGGAAATTATAATCTTCCTCCTAGAGCATACAATAATGAAGTTCTTTGTGCCTTAGCAAAGGAAGCCAGCTGGATTGTTGAAGCTTACAGTACTACATACAGAAATGCGGTATGTAGTTTTGGCCTAAATTTATTTCTCGTTTCTTTTAGGTCTTTAAAGGTGGTCGGCTAAATCTTTGTATTAAATGGAGACTTTGAGGAGGGTATGTGCAAGATCATGAGGGGCCAAAAAGTGGCGATGTCAATTCAAAACTTTGACAATGTAGCTGACGATTGTTTTTTCACCCGAATTTTATAAAATGAAAAGGGTATCTTAAGGAGATTATCAGCTTTCTATCAATATAATTGCTGTCAAATTTTCAATTCAATAAGTAATTATTAGTTATTTTCTAATTGAGCTACCTCTAAAGTGTTGATTTATATACTGATTGAAAAATGACTATAACTTTCAAATGGTATAACATTTTTGAAATCCGAAAAATGTGTCACATTCTATGCTTCGCTTACTATAAGGAAAAATAAAATAAAATTGAATTTTGTAAAGTTTTGAATGAGTTAAGGTGGTTAGACATGGGATTTTTTTTATTCTGAAAACATTGTAGCAAAAAATTCATAATTAATTATTTTTTTGGAATAAAATTACAAAACAAATGCATCACATCCGAGCATGAGTCTACTACTTATATATAAAATCTTATAATAAAATATTATCATTTGATTATGATTAAGGTGGTCAGACATACACCTACTTCTTATTTTTTTCCTAAAATTTTTGTACTGCAGCATTGAAATCTATACTTTTCACCAATCATACTAACTTTTTCTCAAAAAAGGCCTAGTAGTTTAGAAACTACATTCAATTTTCTATAGATTCTATTGTTACAACTTTTTGATATTAGGTTCATAGCTAGTTGAAATTTTCACATCAAGTTGAATAACCCTGATTTGCTGATTTTTCCTTGCCACTTAAGGGCATAGTTTGGCCCCTCATGATCTTGCACATACCCAGGAATAGCTCACTGGAGGTGAAGCGAGAGACTTCCTAGCAGTCATGGGGACTTCCTAGGGGTCCTAGTATGCCATATCATGCGTTAGGACCCCTAGGAAGTCCCGATGACACCTTTTGACACATTGAAATGCTCAAGTGTGTCTTAAGGGGTCCTAGGACCCCTTCGAACACACTTGAGCATTCAAATGTGTCAAAAGGGGTCATGGGGACTCCCTAGGGGTTCTAGTACACCTTATCATGCATTAGGACCCCTAGGAAGTCCCGATGACCCCTTTTGACAAATTGGAATGCTCAAGTGTGTCTTAAGGGGTCCTAGGACCCATTCAGACACACTTGAGTGTTTAAATGTTTCAAAAGGAGTCATGGGGACTCCCTAGGGGTCCTAGTACATCTTATCACACGTTAGGACCCCTAGGAAGTCTCAATGACCCCTTTTGAAATAGTGGAATGCTCAAGTGTGTCATAAGGGGTCCTAGGACCCCTTCAAACACACTTGAGCATTCAAATGTGTCAAAAGGGATCATGGGAATCCCTAGGTGTCCTAGGATGCATTATCACGTGTTAGGACCCCTAGGACATCCCGATGACCCCTTTTAACAAATTGGAATGCTCGGGTGTGTCTTAAGGGGTCCTACGACCCCTTCGGACACACTTGTGTGTTCAAATGTGTCAAAAAGGGTCATGGAGACTCCCTAGGGATCCTAGTACGCCTTATCACGTGTTAGGACCCCTAGGCAATCCTGATGACCCCTTTTGACACATTGGAATGCTCAAGTGTGTCTTAAGGGGTCCTAGGACCCCTTCGGAAACACTTGAGCATTCAAATGTGTGAAAAAGGGATCATGGGGACCCCCTAGGTGTCCAAGTACACCTTATCACGTGTTAGGACCCCTACGAAGTCTTGATGAACCCTTTTGACACATTGGAATGCTCAAGTGTGTCTTAAGGGGTCCTAGGACCCCTTACGACACACTTGAGCATTCCAATTTGTCAAAAGAGGTCATCAGGACTCTCTCTCTCTCTCTCTCTCTCTCTCTCTCTCTCTATATATATATATATATATATATATATATATATATATATATATCTATGTATATATATATATATATATGTAATACCTCTCCTATGGTGATACTTAGACTTTTCTGATTTGGACATTTTATTATTATTATGGTCAAGGCTATACATTTACATTTATGTTTTGTGGATGATAACACGATGAATATGCTCATTTATGGTTAGTAATTACATGTTTATGAGACTAGAAAATTATCTATTTTTATATGGATCTAACCCAATTATTTGAATCTAACCACTATCATGATGTTTATGTTTCATGGATGTGTTTGATGTGTTTTTCATGACTCCAGGATGAAGTCGTAGTTACTCACTTAGTTGAGGTCCACATGATGTATCGATCCTGGTCATCTGCTTGCATATATCTGATTTGTATCTCCATATGTATATATATATGTATCTCTTCTTGGTGATGCAGGATTGCAGGTACCGGGTGTCATCTCCACTTGGCTTCACAGGTCTGAGCGATCCCTCTAATCCTCAATCGTTGTTGTTGTTACGGAGGTATCACCAGGTCCATAGGAAGAAACTTCATCTTTGATCCTTTTATCCTTAGGTGGGAAGTGTCGAGTCAGTCCCTTGTGTGAATGTCTTATGTGGTTTTGTAGTTGATGGAATTGTGGATCTTGTAGCTAGTTCTTGCCTTCATGATATGTTCAATTCTGTTAGTAGATCATGGATGTAGATTATTGTTCATTTGAGGGTATGATTTAGTAGCGTATCTCATTAGGAGCAATTTTGAGTGCAATTAAATCATGTGGTTTTAATACCCATGATAAGGATTAATTTTATAGTATTTTAATGTCTAAGGAAATATTAATAATAAAAGGTTTTAAATAATAATAGTGGTAAAATTCTAACCTATGTTAGTGACTACTTAATATATACATATATATTTTTAGAATGAGGATTAAGGTATGAATAAACAATATAGTTTATAATAATGTTATTCTAATGTTTAACATTAATAATAATGTACCTTATTTATGGTATTATTTTATAATACTAATAGCGACAAAGAGTCTATAGCAATAAAAATAATAATATGTTTTATAATAATAATATTGTGCTTGTAATAATATTTATAATAATAATAATATATGTACACATAGGCATATGGGTGCACACATATGCATATGCATACATATATTATATATAATTATTACCATGTAATCATTTATTATATTAATAATTAATTAGAACAATTAGCGGCATGGTAAATAGGATTATCCTATTACCATAGTTAAATAATTTAATAAATTGTTTTAAGATTATAATATTTATTTTAATATCCTTAAATTTAAGGACTTAGATTATAGTTTATTTATTCCTTTACGGGAATGAGTTTTCAAAACCATCTCATTAACGGATGGATAGTTGAGATGGTTGCACCGGTTGGATTACCTGTGCAACCTCCTCCTCCATCCTATTTACAGGAAAGATTTCCTGTGTAAAAGGGAGTTGGGAGAAGAGGATTAGTATTATTATTGTAGAAAATTTATCCTGTGAGTTTGGCATTTGGATTGTTACGGGTAGAGGCTGGAAGATTGCAAGCAAAGGGATTCAAAGGAGTGTTGGAAACATTGGAGAGGGTTTGATCTTCCTTCTCCTCCAACTGGTCTTCGCAGGACTTCAGGTTGGAATCCATCCTGAGAAGTAGATTTGTTTTGTAGAATGAATGTAAAATCTAGATTTCTGGAAAAGTTTCTGCATATTGTGCTATGGTTGCAAAATATATATATATATGCATTATTGTAGTATTATTATCTTGTGCATATGAATGATCTATTACTCGATGAGATTATGATTGTTTACCTTTTTGTTTAGAATCAAAACTATATATATATGTTTTATTTTCTATGTATTTGAAATGTGTTTGTGGAAAGTTATTTTACGAATGTTTGTATGTTCACTGTGGTGAAACCTCCTTGGAAGGGTAGAAGTGGTTTGATCTGGTACGGTAGTGTATTTTACTATCACTAGATGTATTATGAACACTTCCAGATTTTAGAACTTTTGTTGCAACCTTACTGTTTCATGTCTATCTATGTGCCACCCTTTCTTTTCCCAGATCTAGAATAAATTTGTTAGATAGGTAGGGAGGATTGATGGGCCATTTCTGAAGGGAAACTGGGATATCTCAAATGGGTCGTGCTCATATTAGGCAACCTT